>OX439143.1:71085496-71687319 GCA_949318255.1 Pollenia labialis
TCATTAGTAGACCAAAACCACAGAAGTATTTTCAAAATTTAGCTCGAGTTCTTTTTTTATGGCCCACTGAAGTTTTTAATTTTTTTTTAAAGGCGTTTTGAGTAAGTCAAAAAAAATGTACTAAATCTAATTCTGAGCTAAATAAGGTTAATAGATGATTTTAATAAAATTTAATGACGGTTCTTTTCATAGAACTAATTAACCCTCTATCTGCCATTTTTAGGGGTGATTTCGGCCCCTCCTCATAGAACACCACTAACACGTTTAACATTTAAGATAAACTCGGAGACCCAAAATTTGTTGCACAGTGTATGCAACTGTAGCTTTAAGTTATGTAATATATCTCATTAATAATTAGTTAGATCCAATTTAACTATAAATTAGATTCTGTTTTATATTTAAATTACTATTTTAAAGTGTAAGTTGCGATTGACTTCGATTTTGAAGTTTTTTTTTGGTTTCATATTTTTGTTTTGCTTTATCATATTATTTGCCGTTATTTATATTTTTCAAATTAGAGATGATAGCGTGACACATTTGTTTTTAAGTTACAATACACGCGTGTGATAGTAACTATATTCCAGCAGCGCTAATACGACCATATATTAAATTTTCGGAAATGCGAGAGAAATTTTTATTTTCTATAAAAGTTTCAATTGTATAAAAACCGTAAGTGTTACAAATTGAATTGCCTTTAACATAAGTGATCGTGAGTGCTAGTGGATGAAAATATTAACGGGTCCATCTCTATTTGTAATGTAAACAAGGTTTAAAAAATAAATTTATAAATTAATGTAACTAATCTGTGGTGATGGCAAATATTTTAAAAAATTCCGATATAATTGATTGTTGGATAGCAGCATCCTCAAACAATAAAATATCAGAGGTGTATAAATATGTAAAACATAAGATAGGCGATTCATATTTTAACAAAAAAAAAACTTTATACAAAGTATTCAGTTTTTTAATAGTAAAGTGAATAAGTTATTGAGAGAAAGCAGAGCTAATCGAAGTTATTTTGAAAAAAAAATTCTAAATGGTTAAGTTATACTTTTTTTGATCCCGACAATGTAAGTTTATCAGTTTTTTACTTCAAATTATGAAAATAAAGAAAATAAAAATACTTAGGAATCTAGCACAAGTAAAACTTGCCTTAAAAATGTGGCTTCCATAGACATAACAGCTGTTACATATACAACAACTACAACAATACCAGCAGAAGGAATAGTAGAAACAGCAGCAAGGTCTTCTGAAACAACAATGGATCCAATAGAAGCAATGGACCTATTAACTGCAACAACAGAAACAAAAAAACGCGGAAGACCGCAAAAAATGTTTCATGAATAATTTTGCCATTATATTGAGAGTGCTATCTTGTGGATCGCCAATTAATGTACAAACCTTCAAGGAGCTACTTATAATTACTAGAAATATGTATTTAATACACTATGGATGGTATTATATGCCTAGCACAGTTCATAAGGTTTTAGTTCATGGTTGTGATGTTATCGACTTTTTCAATTTACCAATTGGTATTTACACATTTTATTTTAGCGACAAAAAATTAAATAAAAAACTAATTAGCTTTTTTTCATTCAAGGATGTTTGTCTGAAAAAGCATTGGAAGCCAACCATAAAAATGTGAGGAAAGTGCGATTGTCTCACACTAGAAAAACGTCTCGAGAAAACACAAATAAAGATTTAATGGCATATTTGTTGTTGTCTTCAGATCCCGTATTATCATCAAAGAGAAACATTAAGATTAAAAATAAAATAGTAGATGCTGAAATTGGGAAATATATTCTTGGAGAAAATGTTGAAATCGAAGATGAGATAACAGAAGACGAGATGAGTTCTTCGTTAAGCGAAAATTGGTTTTGGGAAGAATTAAGTAGCGATGATTCTTAGTTATAAGTTTGTCTTTATATTTTTTTTAACGTTTTTTATTAACAGTGATAAAATATAATTATTTAGTTAAACTATTATAATTTTTGTTTAAAAATCCAAAATTTTAATTTTTTTATCAAAATACATATATCGCACTTAATCAACAGGAGGGTATTAACTCAAAATGTTCAGTAGAAGCAAAACAATTTTAAATTTAATATTAAAGGCACATGAAAAAGAATTTTTAAACCAACCATTTCATAATAAAAAAGTAGGCAAAATAGCACGATATTTTTACAGCGGATATGAATACTACTCGTCGATTTTTTTCTAAAAGTGGAAAAATAAAAATTTTGATGGATCAAGTGCGATATGATTTTTTCATAATTTTTTAATGACGTTTACATTGCTAGTTTTCCTCTTTAATTTTTTCATTTATGTTATCTTTCAAATATCCTTATAGTTTTATTTTTGCAAGAGCATTTTAACCGGTTTATCCTATTTTTCAATAAATGATGTTTTTGTATTTTCCACATTGATAATCCGATTCTACCCAAATTTGGCACAAATATATATCTTGCAAATATCAATTTACATACCAAAATTTATTACGATTTGTAGGAGTGATAGCGTTTTTAAGAAAGAGGATATATGGCAGGACCTTGAGTCCTTAGCCCGATTTAAAAAAAAATTTACACACACATTGCAAGTTGCATTTGTATCAGCATGACCACATTTTGTAATTTTGTGGGCATTATTGAAGCTAAAATTACATTTTTCAATTTCAGGACACATGGGAGGTAGGCGTGTCCTTGGGCCGATTTTTCCAAAAATTCTAATTTTTCTTAACTAAGCTTTTTTATGCTAGTGTACCAAATTTCAAAAATATCTGACAACTCCTTCTATTTTTGTCCCTTCGTTATATGGGAACGAAGCATAGTGCGTCGACTTGTGTCGACTTTCATAATAGGGGTGTATATTGGTAGGGTTCAATTATGTATGGAACAAAATATCGGTTAAATGACCGCCGCGACCGAAAAATTTTCAATGACGCCGTTAATGTGCCGAATTATCTCATCCTTTAGCTCTTGAATTGTTGCAAGCTTATCAACGTACACATTTTCTTTAAAATAAACCCAACGAAAGATAGAAGTCCAACGGTGTCAAATCACATGATCTTGGCAGCCAATTGACATCGCCACCACGTAAGATAATACGGCCATTGAATTTGTCGCGCAAAAGAGCCATTGTTTCGTTAGCTGTTGGCAAGTGGCACCGTCCTGTTGAAACCACATATCGTCCACATTCATATCTTCTAATTCGGGCCATAAAAAGTTCGTTATCATCTCACGATAGCGAACACCATTCACAGTAATTGCCCGACCTCCTCATTTTGGAAAAAGTACGGCCCGATTATTCCGCCAGCCTATAAACCGCATCAAACCGTCACTATTTTTGGGTGCATTGGTTTTTCGACAATCACTCTTGGGTTATAATTCGCCCAAATGCGGCAATTTTGCTTATTTATGAATCCACTGAAGTGCAAATGAGCCTCATCACTGAATCACGAAGTGCACGATATGCCTTTTGATTTGAACGCATATTTTCATAATAAGCCTGAATAACTTAAACGCGTTGTTCGATTGTATATCTTTCCATGGTTTAAATTGAATTAGTCGGAAATTGAGAAATGCCAAATTAAATTCAGAAAAAACATGACGTTTAGGTGTGATTCACATTCAACATCGGCCCTTAAAATGTAACCACAGTTAATGCGCAATTCCGAGAGAAGCATCGAACTCTAATGACTTAGCCGCAAGAATCAGCGCAAATTTTGGGTTTTAAGCAAGCTTTCGTAACGAAGGAAAAGCTAAATATTATCTGCTTGCATTAATATTTTAAGAAAACTAGGAACAATACTGGACCCAAGTGAAAACTTTTTACATATTGGGCCTTAAAAAGCCATAGACAGTACAAAAATATAAATGTACAAACATTTCCCGAATAATTTATTATGCTTTTTAAGAAATTTTAAGCTCATGGATGCACGGAGCTTTCAGGTTTCTGAGAAAACTATTACAATACTTTCAAAAAGTGGTGCATTTTTTATAAAGAAGAGATTTGTAAAACTTTTTACAGCAAAATGAAAAATTTAACTAATTAAGGTTATAAATTAGCGATAACCTTAAGCTTGTTTTCAAAATTTTTATCTCTTTAAAATATTCACGTCCAACCAAATTGTTGAAGCTTTAAATTTTTAACAATAAAATTTTAAATTTTAATGTACTTTTTTTTTTATTTTATTTTACTTATTTTTTTTAAATTTTATAGAAAAATTATGCATTCGCATAAATTTTAATGTGTGGGTTATACACACACACACACATACAAATACATAATATTCATATGGAAAATTTTATACATAAATATAAATTTAATGTATTTACTTTTTGCAGTCGCTTTTGTTGTTGAAGGCGTTGTTTTCGTTTTTGTGTTTAATTTTTTCTATACATTTTTTTTTGCTTAACTTTTAAAATATTTCATTAAAATTTAGTTGAAATATTATTTTAGAGCTCAACCATAAATAAACACAATGGGTAAATAAGCAACCACTACTTCAATGCTACAACAATAAAAAAAAAACAACCAATAACAACAAACACAACAACTACAAACAAACAAACAACATCAGCTACTGACTGCCAATGCAGAAAAACAAACCGTAGAAAAGTAGAAGCATACTTTGTGGCGTTTTAAAGCCTTAAACAAACACATTGAAATGTTTACAAAATGCACGCATGCATGTGTATTTGTTTACATACACACACACACGCACACACCTACATACAGTTTTATTTATTTACAAATATTTGCATTAAATAAACAATATTTATATACATTTAGGTTTATGTGCCCCTGCTTTCAAAGGACTTCGTAGGGAACAATTTATAAAAAAGAGAAACAAATTTTTAGACAATTCAAGAAATTGTAATTTTGTTATTCTAAGAAATTTTGTATATTTTGAATGTAAAATTACTTCATATTTAACTTTAAAATTCGAAAGGGTTTTTTTCTAATTATTTTAAAATCTATTCGAAAAATCAAAAAAAATTTTTTACCCGATTTTAGACTTTTATTTTGATAAATACGTTACATTAAGTAAAAAAAAATTGTGGCTTCTTTACATTGCAAAACATGGCGCTTGCGCAATTTATGTAAGTTTTAAATTTATATTTTTAAAACTCTTAACGTAAGTTTTGTGAGTTTATTTTAAGATTTTCTTATATTTTTTTGTGATATAAAAAAAATAGAAGAATCAAGTCATAAATATAAAAAAAATCACACAAAATTAATAAGATTTTGTTCTCGTGCTTAATTGCAAATTCTTGATAAATGCACTGAAATTTATAGTTGGAGGATACGCTAGTTCCTATGCGCATTTACCTAATTGCTTAGGTCTGATCATCAGGAAACATTCTAATAATTTTTTTTAGAAAAACCAAAGATATAAATTATCAAGTAAAGCTGCAGAGTGAATGAGAGTTTCTAACACTTCAAAAGTCTTATTTGCAACAATATCAAAGCTAACAAAATAGCAACAACAAGCAGTGCACAGAAAGAAAAGCAATCGGGATAAATTAAATAAATTTCAATACTTACTTTAAGTCATACATGTTATATTCCAATTAGAATTAGCAATTGATGCAATTAGTTTATATTCTCTAATTGATCAAACAATTAGAATTAGTTCAACTAATTCCCATTAGCTAATTGAAATTTTTATTCCAATGGTAAAACTAATTGCAATTAGTTGCCATTAGCAAAAAAAATTGGTTAACCTTTACAATAAGAAATCTAATTGACTTCTGATAATGCAATTAGATATTCAATTAGCTCGAATTAGAATCAATGATGTGAGTATGGAATGGAGCGAGCAGGCCTTGTACATCTAAAAGAACGGGTACAGAGGCAAAGGTACTCCATCTTTTTCCCGCTGGGCATGTGTGGCAAAAAACCAACAACGTAAACAAAAACATACATGTATAAGAAAAATGTAAACACCTTTTGACATCGTTGAGGAATAAACCAAATAAACATCTGGCTTCTTGCGCAGACCTATTGGACAGACCTTGAGCACAAAATTCTTAAACCAAGTAAAACAAAAAGATTAAACTTTTTGTTGGTGGTGCCACTCTGAGAGTAGAATTACGAAGAGAACATTTTAATCTCATTTAACCTATCAAAGTTTGTTGTGGACTACTTCATTAACACCACACAAGTAGTTAAAAAACAATTTGCTTGTGGTGTGTAGAAACAACAAAAACAGCAGAACAAGACGAAACACATTATTTTAATGTTTAAGAAGTAAAATTGAGAACTCTTGCTTCTCATTTAGTTTATTTATTCCGTTATATATGTACATTATGTGTTTAGAGTAAAAGCCATATTGGGAATGATGCTGGTGTTTTATAATTGCAATTCTGTAAGGTGTAAAACCGGTAAGTAAAACAATCGGCGGTGCGCGAAATGTCCCCAGAAAATATGGTCCCAAAAGGAAAGTGAAGAACGGCCCCAAAATTTTACATTTGACTCAACAACACGCAATTTTGGGGCAATATTTTTGTTTTTTTTTTGGGTTATTTTTCATTTTTATTTAGGGTGCTTTTACTTTGGGGCTATTTTTCGTTTACTAATAAAAAAAATGCAAATTTTAAAAAATTAAAAATCACCGCAAAAATTTTTACACAAATTTTATAAAAGTTTATGAAAAATTAAAAGTAACTTTTGGGAATACAAAATTTTAATTTACAAGATTTTCTTTGTCGTGCTCATTTTCCAATTTTTATTCTTGATAAAAACACTAAAATTTATTGTGGATGGGATAAGCTTTTCCTATGCGCATTTTACTGGTAGCTTTGGCCAGATTGTCAGGAAACTTCATCCAAAGATTTGAGAAAACTTATAGATATTAAACTTAATAAGACTGTTAAGCGTATAAGAATTATATTATAAGCAACAGTTCTACTTGTAACAACATTAAAGTTTATACAAAAACATCATCAATAAACAGTGAGTTTATCTCTTCTTAAATTCCCGACAACAATTGATTGGAATTCGTCCAACATTAATTTTAGTTGTAAGTAGGTTAAGAAAAATAAAAACAAAACAACCTGCTTTATTGCTCTCGGAAAAATAAGTCACGTTGCCAGTTTCGTTTTTTTTTTGGTCTTTGTTATACCAAAGAGGAAAAAATCCTTGCGCGCGGCCAAAGCCAACTATTTACAGAAGCTTTACTGGGCGAAGCCGGTGTTCGTAATGCCATAGAAAAGAAAATCCTTGAGCACGGCTGAAGGCCGGCTATATCGTGAAGCTTTAGTATGCAAAGCCAGTGTTCGTTATACCATAGAGGAAAAAATCCTTGCGCATGGCCGAAAGCCCAACCATGCTATAAATCGTACGATTTTTAAAACCAAAACTGTATAATTATTCGGATTTTGAAATCGGGATTCTAAGTTTGGGATTTTTAGTTTTGGGCTTTGTGTTCTTTTTGGGGTTAAAGTGCATTATAAATTTTTAGATGATTTTTCATAATGAAGAATTACCCCAAATTTAGGGTCATATTTCATTTTATTTTTAGGGTTATTTTTAATTTTTTTTGGGGTAATTTTTCATTAAAAAAATTTCGGGTCAATTTTCATTTATTTTTTGGGACCATATTTCGCAGCGCCAAATCAATTATAATGAAATTCTCCTTCTAATTCCACTTTTAATTTATTTCAAGAATGAATTCGGGATTGAATCAACTTTATTATACTTGAATCAAGCACATTTTGCGATTGGTTCAATCTTAGTTTTACTTAAAACAATCTAATTTTCGGATTATTTAAAGTACGAATTCGGGATTGAATATGGATTAGTTAAGTATTTCGCGTTTGAAAATCCGTACTTGAATCAATCTTGTTTAAAACATTTTTAAAATTTAAAAAATACTGATATGGCATAATGGAAGATTTTTGTATTAAGAGAAATCCAGGAAACAAGCTGAGAGTTTAGATATTCTGTATTCTTTCCATTTCTCCAACACCTTCGATAAGTGAAAGAATTTTTTCGAAGTCAAAATTAATTTATTTAAAACTAAAGAAGAGTCGCTTAAATCCTTAACATTTTAACCAAACTATTTATATAAAATATTATTAAAATGATATCACAGCTTATTTTTTATCTTTGAAATTGAACAAATTTTGAATTCTATTCTGTGTTTTAAGTTAAAAAAAATATTTCTTTTTCTATACCTCATACTTTAAGGGCAAGTTATCTTAACCAAAACTACCTTCAAAATCCGGAAAATCTACGTTCATTTAAAAAAATTTGACTTCGATTTGATTTCGATTTGCAGAACATGGCCGAATGAATATGTATTAAATAAAAATATGTCTTCCAGAGTAATGAATTATGTTTTTGTTTGCTCGCTTTAGTTCAAGAATTGTTATGTTATTGTTTTTTTTGTTACTAATAAACTGCAAATAGTAATAAATAATTTTTCATTTTTAGTTATTGAAACTACTTAATTTATAAAAAAAAAATTTATTAATCGGTTAACCGATCAATTACAAAATTAACCGAGTATTAACCGATGAAACCGGTTAAAGTAAAGCCCAATTAAATGAATACCCTAGTTTTTACTAAGAACATCATAACGTTACTTATCCGCCACCCAGTATAACGACAGTATTTTACAAAGAAAAGTTGAGGACATATTTAAACTTTCGGAAACTGCCATCATTTAAAGAAAATTAAATTTTTCTATATTCAAGATATATTTAGAACAGAAATGAAAAGAATTCTTTGTGTTACTTGAGATTTTCTAAGAACCCATTATGAGTTATCAGTTCTTAGTAGAGAGTATTTCAAAATATATTCATGAGGTTTTCTTGCCATTTTTAGTCAATAGACTTAGAAATCAATAATTCATGTTTATGTTGTGTACGCAGTGGTCAGTTATGCGTTAGTTTGTATGTGTTAATAACAGTAACACATACATACATACATACATACATGCACACATAAATGCTTAAATATGGATGTGTGTGTATACGAATTTATGTATGTGTTTTAATGCATTAATGAACGCGCAACAGTGCGTATGTTGAATATTTTGTTTGAAAGTGTGTTTCTATGCCTGCATGTTGGAGGGTTGTTCAATAATGCTTTATACTCGTTCTGGGAAACTATCGATAGTACTATCGGTAGTCTTAAAATATCGAAAATATCGATAGGAAAAATATAGATATCGATATAATTATTATTTAAAAAACACATACAGTTTTTTACTTGCTTTTACAAACAACAAGAATGGCAGGTTGTATGGTTGTATTGCTTAGATGTGCTTTTTTACTGCTAATAAAAGGCCTTTACGTCGAAATTTGTATAGGGACTGAACATAGGGACTGAAGTGTCAAATATTTTTGTAATAATTAGAATTGTGGTTATTTTGTTGAACTATTTATGGTTTTTAATCCAAATTTTTAATATTTTTTAATCAGGCTTGAGTTTATCAAATTTAATTTTCATTAAATTATTTTTATGAAGAAATGAATTTTACAACATGAAAATTAATTAAAATTGTTATTGATAATCATTCATTCTTGACTGACCTGAGATTCGAACCCAGGCGGCTGGTTACCATGGCATGTTTCGATCACAACCACTTGATCTCCTCAGATAGATTTGCCGTTTTACACTCCTTAAACCAAATTGTATTTTAACCTTTGGTAGATCGAAATTTGCTGCTTTTCAGCAGCACAATTTTTAACAACGTTTAATAAAGTAATAAAACACAACAAACTGTAGCCTAATAAAAAAACTAGTTAGCGTTTTCCTGCTCAATTACAAACATTCAGTCGATTGTAATATCGATATATCGATAGTGAAATCTGAACTATCGATAAATGGCGATAATAGAAAATATCGATAGTATCGCAGCACTACTATATACTGAATACTAAATTATTAACATTGTGAAGAATATTTTGTAATTTTTCCCCTCAACTTAGTCATCTTCCAGACTTGCAATTTTTGTTGCTGCAATTTATTTAAAATTCGGCTTTAATTTTTCTAGTTTTGCAATTTTTGTCTTTTTATCTTGGTTTTTCTCTTCTTCTTTTTATATTTTACATATCTTCGCAAGAATTAAAGAACGCTGTAACTGGCAAAACATAAAATGTTCACCAAAGCTAAAAAACCTGTATGAAAGTAGAAAAGAAAAACTTCATATCACAAAAACTATACAACTTTTTCTTGCTTTATATATTGGCTGCAAAACATTTCCTCTCAAGTCAATTTTTTCCGGTGATTCTGCGGCTTACAGCAAACGATTTTTCTTCCACAGGCCTATAAAATGCTGTAACTACAATTATTTTTTTATGGAAACAAAAAAGTGAGTTGTTTTTCATCATACAAATATGGGACCAGGACCAATCGACGCAATTTTTTTCTCATAAAAATGATGCAAAAAAACGTATTTTCGATTTTTCGTCAGTTACAGCGTTCTTTAGTTCTTGCGACGATACACATAACTATATATTCACCCACAGCCAACTTCAAGTAAAAAGTGTGTAAATTACAAAGCAACACAGAATTGCAGAGTACATGAAACAGGGTACCTCTTTACAATCTTCTCATCCGTCTCACTAATAAACTCGAGAACTTCCGCAACAAAAATTGCAGGTATGGACGATGACTAACCAAATATAAGAAATCGACTTTTTTTATTGATTCTGATGAATTACATCAACACAAATGTCTACAAAAAATGTTGGAATCCTTTGACCAAATCGAAAGATTTTATAAGTAAAAAACAAACGGCCGTATCTGAAAATGGTTATACGATAAGCGCTAGAAGCCCTAACTAACAGCTTGCATAATGTGCAACATTGCCAGTTGTCAAAAACAGCTGTTGGGTTTTACAAGAAATATAGAAGAAAACTAAATTCAATTTATCTATTTCCATTTAAAATATTTTTTTTGCTTCTATTGCGTTTTAGGTAGCGATTTGTTATAATATTTTTGTTTGAATTTCTTTTATTTATTTAGGCGAAATTGCTTAATTTAAGCTAATAACCCTCGTATATATTTTTCCTTTTTTTCAAACATTTATTTGTTCAATATTTAAAAAAATATCTTTACAGATCTCGTTATCATTAAAAGCACTTAAATCAATATTAATTTCGTTAAAAAAAAATTCTGCTATACAAAATCAAAAATTATTTTTTAGCAAAAAATTAGACAAAAAACATTCTACAGAGTTATTATAAGTAATTTAGCCAAAAGTATTCACCTTTTGATCCACGAAAGTACCGGTTGAACGGAAAATCGAAACTTCCGCAAAGAAAATCTTTCTGAAAGGCAAAAAGCACTATTAGTCCGGTGGCGTGCCAACGGGGCTACTGCCTCCCATGTTACCAGTTAGAATCTCTGGTCAGCTGCGATCGCATCTTTTTGGATTTGTTAAATTTGGAGATTTTTTCCGAATCATTTTTCCAGGTATGCGCTTCTCTTGATTTCCCCGAACAAAGTAACACCTGACAATACCGGCTACAATTAAATATTATGTACACTAAAGATTTTGTCAGGAAAAAGTGATTCGGCCCGTATTTAAATACACTTTGAACGAAAGTGGCCTCACATTACGAGCAATATTTATTAAGAAACAAAAACACACAGGGTTGTTCTGAAAATCGAAAACGCAAGAATTTGGAAGTTGTGTTTAATACACTTTTAATCTAATTTTTATAATTTTTTGTTATAAAATTCTATTTAATAGAGAAATGGTTCTAAAATATTTGTCATAAAATTCTTTTATTAAAAAACGACGTTAAAACCACTTATCGTCCACATCCATATCTTCTTGTTTGAGCAAAAGTTCGTTATCATCTCACGATAGCGAACACCATTCACAGTAACTGCCTGACCAGCCTCATTTTGGAAAAAATACGGCCCGATGATGCCGACAATTGCATCTTGTAAGCGTGTAAATGCTAGTCTTTATGCATAATGTTCATTACCGACGAGCGTGGGAGGTGCAATTGTCTTCAGCCACACTATCGCGAACAGCAGCAATATTTTCTGCAGTACGAGCTGTACGAGCATGCACTGGTGTTTTCACATCTCCAACAGACCCGGTTTGCTCAAATTTTTGCACGATTTTTCCGATTGTACGCACACTTGGACGATTCCAAAATGCCCGAAAAAATCACGAAGTGCGCGATAGCATTTTGATTTGAACGCCCATTTTCATAATAAGCCTGAATAACTTTAACGCGTTGCTCGATTCTGTATCATTCCATAGTTCAAATTGGGTTAGTCTGAAATTAAGAAATGTTAAATGAAATGCAGAAAAAAACTTGGCGTTTTGGTGTGGTTCACATTCACATAAAATGTAATTTTATTTGTTTATTTATTTTTTTTATATAATTAAAAATATATATCAGCATTTGTCATATGTAGCAGAAAAATCAACTTAAAAAAACTTTATTTCAAATCGGAAATTTTTACATTTGTCATGTTAGCCATCACAAGCTTTTTTTACCGTCACCAAGATGTTTTTGGAAATCCACCTAATTTTTATTTGCTACAAACGTGGAATATTTCACCGTGGAAATAACAAGACTTATTTTCTGTTTTTTTTCCAAAATCCCCCGTGTGGGGCTTTCTGCTCGAGCAATATTAATTGTGCTAAGTTATACGAACAGACAACTGAACTGTTTAGTGAAAACTAAAATGTCGAATTATGACCACTATGTATATCTGACCGTTACAACCACTAGTTTAACATTCCTAACACTTCTCAGTTGGCCAAGTCTTGAAGACATCGAGGCGACATAATACAAGATGAGCGACAATGTCTAATAATTTCGTCGACGATTATATATAAGACAATATCTTCTACTCCAAGAATAACAATAGCGTCTTCTTGGTCGTTCATGACAAAAATTATTACATTTTTATTCATGACAATTTTTCAATGTGCTTCTGAAGTATACTTGCAATTTTGTTTCGCTTGTTTTATTTCTCTTACATGTTTTATATATTCGGCTTTTATAAGCACTCCTTAAATTGACAGTGAAGTATAAACTGCATGTTTTCGGTTCTACTGGTGCTTATTTGGAAATTGTATTGTTATTGGGTGAATGAGCCCAAGCACCCTGTTCCAATAGATCCTCAACATCAATTAAAAGTTTTCCGAATTAACAAAATTTTATTTATATATGGTTGTTGATGATGAAATTCCTACAAAATTATATATATTTTTTTTTTTTTTGTTAAAATTAATACAAACTTTTTTAGTATGAAATGGGAGCAAGCTTCAGTGACTATTCGCGCACATGTTCTTTGTTTTTTCCTTAAATGCGCGCCTGGAAAATATCACTTTTCTGTCTTATGTCAAGTAAGTAGACAAAATCAGACTGACATTAGCATAGCTGCATTACAAGTGGCGATAACATTATAATCAACAAAAAAGAAAAAAAAAATGTGGGAATGTGAGAATTTTAGGCGAACCAAATCAAGTAATGGAAAAGCATTAAACTACGGCAGAAGAAAGCTTTGTCGTCAATAGCTTTTTATATAAGACAACACTTATACTGTCTCTTATAGAGTTTGAGACAATGCCCTTTATGTCCCATATAGAATTTTGAACAAGACAACTTGCAAAAGAATGGCGCTCATACTGTCCCACAAAGAGTTTGGTAAGATACAACTTTTAAGAAGCTGTCGCTATTACTGTCGTAGTCGACAAATTCCTCTTAACTGTCTTCTAAAAAAACTAAACGAAAGGCAACAAGTCGTGCATGTATAAATGACGACGATGCCATCAATGGCAATCTGGCTAACTGGGTTGTTTTAGCTTAGATTATTTTCCAGACTTTTCTCAGTGCAACAAAATTTTCTGCAAGTGCAAAAGCTGATACATTTCTTCTCCAAGTGTACAAAAAAAAAAAAAATTCTGTCAGTTTCATATTTTTATTTAAATTTTATATAAATTTATTTTTATTTTATAGAATTTTTTTTTTATAATTCAACATCAATTTTAAAATAAAATAAATAAATTGTTAATGCTTTTTTTCATTATTTACATTTTAGATTTAACTAAAGCTTAAATTTATGTATGCACAAAATTATGTACAATTAATATATATGTATGTATGTATGTATATACGTATGTATGTATATAATAGAATATACTGACATATACTACATATAAAACGAACACATTCATACATTTGTACATAGATGATGATATGAAATAAATAAAGATTTGTGGTCGTTGTTGGTGTTGCAGCAAAATGCGTTATATAATTGTAAACTTCACAAAACTTTGATAAAAAATATTTAAAGCTAACAGATATCATAGATACACGCACACATACGTTCATACATACAAAAAATAGATAACTATCTACACTCACAAAATTCTGTAAGTAAAATTACCTGAAATTGTCACATACAGCCATGTCACAGAGTGCAATTCCGATTAAAAACGGAATTCACTCAGTATTTCGGGGCTTCAGAAAATGACGAAAAAATTTTCCGGAATGAACCATTTTTGTTTTCATTAACGGAATGGCAGTTTTCTGTATCTGAAAAGCCAAACAACTATCAAAATACACTTTCTATCAATAAAGAAATATGTTTTCTTTGATTCCGAACGGATTTGTACTCTTTGACATGGCTGATAAAATAAATGAAAATTCAGTTAAAAAGCGGTCCATTTATTTTACATTTATTTTTAACGAAAAGTTCATTTAATTTTTACTGTCAAAATTTCAACCCCCCAGTTGGCCTTATCTTCAAGACAACGTCGACGACGCGTATAAGACCCATAGTAAATCCCTGACAGCCCATGCAAATCGTCGACGACTTTTTCGAACAAAGGGCACTTAAGTCGTACACGACAATGTGAGCGCCATTATCATGCACATTGTCGTTGATGATAATATGGGTAACAATGTGGTTAAAGTTGTCTTTGGCGACTATATAGACGACGCTTGTCTCATAAGGTCGTTACTGCCCGATTTACGATATTATCTTAATAGTGTTGCTGATGGCAGAATTGTGGACACTATTTACAATTTAGTCGCCGATAGGTAAGTCACAATTATGGTTGTTACGAATACCGATATATTGGCGATACTTCAGATTTGCCGGTAAAAAATCATCATTTCAGATGAAGCTCATTTTGATCTTGGCGCATATGTAAACAAGCAAATTTGCCGCATTTGGGGCACAGAAAACCCGCACGCATACATTGAAAAGCCGTTGCACCCAAAAATAGTCTCTGTTTGGTGCGGATTTTGATCCAGAGGCATAATTGGTCCATTTTTCTTCGAAAATGGACAGTCCATGGCAATCGTTATCGGGCCATGCTGAATGAATTTTTGTTCACAAAAATTGAAGAGGAGGATATTGCAACATTTGGATTCAACAGGACGGCACTACGTACCACACAGCCGAAGCTACACTCGATGTTTTGCGCCCTGTTTTTGAAGATCGCATTATCAGCCGCAGAGCTGATGTCGTTTGGCCACCTCGGAGCTGCGATTTGACACCGTTGGACTATTATTTGTAGGGTGCCGTCAAAGATAAGTGTTACGCCGACAAGGCAGAGACAATTGACGCTTTAGAGGACAATATTCGTGAAGCCATTGGTGAAATACAGCTGCACACAATCGATAATGTGCATACAAATTGGAGGAATCGTGTAGGCTACTGCATGGCCAGCCGAGGCAGCCATTTGAATGAAATTTTTTTCCATTATTAACCGGAAGAATTGTACTTTCAAATAAAAAATGAAATTTGAGAAAATATTCAGTAGTTTTTTTTATAGCATTTTCAAAAAAAAAAGTTATTTGGCGGACCCTGTATTTAAAAAAAAACTGTAATAACTAATTTAAATGTTGATTTGTTTAAAAAAAATAAGCACTGTTTTATTAAAAGTAACACTTTATCTTGTACTTAAAGAATGCCAATGCAAAATTTATTTTCAGATCATAAATATTTGAAATTTATTTAATTTTTTGAAATTCTTAATTTTGTTTTGTAAAACCTTTTGAATTTTTTTTTAATTTGTCGGGTGAAAATCAATAAATTTGACTTAAGTATTAAATTAACTAAATATTTACCTGCTTAATAGTTATTGTTTCACCAATATATCCGTCATTGGAAAATACAAATGCTAATTGACGTCTGATGTTATTAAAATTTAATATATCTTTTACTTTTTAATTGCATTATCATCGGTATCAATAATCTCTTCTAACATTCTTAAATAACCCAAAGTTACTACTGGCTGCGGTGGAATTGGAATCAAGGGATACATTTTATTAAAAATTGTAATATTATCGAATTGGATTCTAATTTACACTGCAACGCAGTATAAGCCATGTTCCAAGCAAGTAATCTGTTACAGTTTTGGATAACATATTTTAAGCCCATTGGAAGCCTTAACCATGTAAGGTGCAGCATCGTTTTAAAATATATCGATTTTTTGTCAAAATCTTGAAAAGCAAAGCACCAAAAGACAACAAATAAATATTTATTGACTAAACAAAATATCACACAAAACAGTCAAAATATCGACCCCTTTGCGCGAAATGATCGTATATGCCAATTTTTTGGAAATTAAGTTTTTGATGCAATCTTGTTCTACATTCAAAGAGACGTCACCTGGCAAAATATTGAAGGCGAATTCCACTTCGTCTTATCTTATCTTATCTTATCTAATCTAACCACATGTATATTTTCATTTTGATATTGAAAGTGAAAGCAGAGAAAAGTAGAAAAATTGCTGTCCTGTAAAATTTGGTATTTGTAACATACGATAATTTCGCGCAAAGGGGTCGATATGCAGAAATATTCATTTAAAACCAAAATATACAACAATATGCAAAAACAAATCGATGCCATTTTAACGCAAATTTAATAATTCGAAAAGATAATTAATTGGTCGGTATCGTTCTTAAGCTGGCATCACACGATTGCCGCAAATGCACCAATGTGACACAATTTTTTTTGTGCTTTATTGACGCACAATAATGAAATTGCCCCAATGAAATATTTTGAAATCACACAATTGCCCTGTTTTAAACAAATTTTATTGTCGGTAGTTGCTACAAAACAAAATGGGTACAAAAATTGTCGCAGCACAGCCACACGATTGTTCTTACTTGTGTTAACTGCGACAACAGCTGATGTGTATCTTTTTTATTTGTTTGAAAGTTCTTGTTTAAATTTGTATCATATACTTAAGCAAATTTTTGTTTAATAGTTTTATTTAAATTTTTTAAGATATTAAAAAAAAAACATTCTGTACAACAATTTTGTATGTTAAGGTTCGCATAGAAATATCTTTAATAAAAATATTCGCGCTGAACAGCTAAATATGCTTGTGAACATACATACATACATATTTTTAATAGCAATAATTAAAAAAAATTAAATGCAAATAAATCAATGCATATTTATCTTCATTATCTACTAAAAGAAACACAAAAAAGTAAATTTATTAAAAAAAGGCAAATATTTGCTTTTGATTGCCGCACAAGAACACAATAAATATTGGGGCATTTTTATTATTTTTACTAACGCGCGGTTGCATAGCAAACAGTCACACGATTGCCGCGCAAGGGTTGCATTTGGTTGGTAAAAGTAAGCACAATATTGTCCTCGATTGGTACATGAGCCATTTGGTTATGCAGTCACACGATTTGGGTATTAAAAAGTGTGAAAATTGGTACCTTGCGGCAATCGTGTGATCCCAGCTTTAGGCTATCGACAAAAAAACATGAATTTGCATGGGATTCGCATCCCAATTTATTAAGAATAATGAATTCTGGAGTCAAATATTACACAAGATATGTATTACTTTCTCGATTCCGGTTGATTACATTATTTTTTACTCACCCCGTTACACATGTTTGTTTTACCTTTATTGTACTCGCCCTTTTGCTTACAGAAGAACCCCCAATTATAAGACACCAGCAGCATGACCACAATTATTTTTCTTTAAAATGTTGATGTAATTTTAACAAATAGAATATGGGAACTTTTTTGCCCAAAACAATCAAATAGTTTTTTATAGATAACTAGAAATTTATTTTTGGTAATTAAATTATATAAAATAATTGAAAATTCATTTGTAAAAATTAAATGAACTTTTCGCTATTTTAAATTACAATTTTATTTAATTTTACATACAGAAGACTTCGACTTTATTAACGGACAATATTAACTGCAAATGAAAATCCGTATTAATATGCACTAAGTTTTTTAAATAATCAGTTAAAAATATATTTGCTTGGAATTTGAAATGCTTATTTATTTGAAAATGACTGAACGGAATACTTCTTAAATAACACAGAAAAAAATTACGACAAATCGATTGTCATATAGAATACCAAATTCGTCAATACAATTAATTTTTTAATTGAAAAGGCACCAACACCCAAATTTGTAAATATAAAAAATACTTTTGTTAATTCAAATTGTTGATATTCAACAAATATTTTTAACAACGAAGTTGTAATATTGAATAAAGTTTTTGCTAACAATTATATACAAATTTTAATTACGAATTTGTCTTATTAATAAAATATTTTGTTAAGAACTAGGTTATTGCCCTTTGAAAGAATAAATTGCATCTTAATTATTTCTTTAATTCATTTTTATTGAAATATAAATTAAAAACTACATCACAAACACCATTAACATTAATTTCAGCATACTTATTCAGACTAAAGCGGCTCATACACTTGCAATAAAATTGTTCAATTTTACGTATTGTACAATTATATCGCCAATGTGTATGTGATATTCGAAGATGGCACAATACATTGCCATCAATCAAAAGACTTTTGATTTATATTGCACAACGAAAAGAAAGTGAAATGTGTTGGCAACATTGTACAATGCTGTTTATGTTATTCCTATAGGTTATGTTCACCTTTTTATTGAATAAATGAAACCATTGTGCGACTTATTGCATAATTTAGAACAAATTGGAAATAATATGGCGAATATTATATACAATAATAATGCAAGTGTATGGGCCGCTTTAGAAGTGGATGCCCAATAATGTTTTAACATCTTCATAAAAGGGAATCTTGACACAATTATAGACTTGTATTTGAAAACTAAAATTAACAAAAGACCCATTAATATCTCTTAACAACTTTACTTACCCCTAAGATTGATTCAGTTTTTTAATAATATGCCTATCTTTTAGTGTTTTAGTGATTATAACCCAAAATTTAAAAAAAAAATACGTATTGTATTAATTTTTTTTTTTTGACACAAAATAAATTTTATTATATGTATGTACATATCAAGGTATATTTACACAAGGTAAACTCGTTGGCCCATATGTTAGTCAGCTGTTTACCTAAGTTGGAACACCAATGTCAAATTCCGTGTATATGAGCCAAAATTTGTACATGTGTGCGTTAAATTTATATGAAGACAATTTTGACAATTCCGTTCCACTCGGTTATTTTTATAGAGCAGCATGTCTACACTCCCAAATGAGTCTACCTTGTGTAAATATACCTTGGTACATATTTATGTATTTTTCAACTGAAACAAATTGTTAAAATGACAATTTACAAACATGTTAAAATTGTTAAATATATTTGGAAAACTTTAAAAAATTTTCATTAATTACTTAACTCTTTTTATTTTTTTTTGTGAAACTACAGTCCGTTACTGTAATAATATTGTGAGTGTACATATGTATGTATTTAAGTATGTATGTATGTATGTATGCATGTCCATTGTCCATACATATGCGTAAAAAAATACACAACACACGCATACAAAATCAACAAATTCTGATAGAGAATTAATAAAAATGTAAAAAAACACCCACCACAATTGCAACAAAGTTTTTTTTTATAAATTTAAAACAGGCATTCAAACAAACGGAGGCATCGTGCTAAATTTGCATTTTTTTTAAATTTTTACTAAAAATTAGTTTTGTCGGCTTTTCTTAACACTTTGGATTCCAAAGCAAAACAATGTCCAACTCGACTTATATGATCGCATATGTATTAACTTCTATTATCAAAAGACTTGATTCAGAATTTCTATTTTTTACTAAAACTCAACTCAACTTCAACGGTGACGTTCGAAATCGTTAAACTGAAAATTTTTAATATTTTAATGAACCCATAAAATTGATTAAAAGTCCCTTAGAATGTTAGGAATGGCAAAAATTCGTTAATTCTTATATTTATTAAAAATCAATAAAGCTATAAAAAATCATAAAACAGTAAAAATTTCTTCTATCGAAACAAATTGCTATATTCGCAACAACCCCAAAAATTGATTTGAAATCGCTAAATCGGTTAAAAAACAAAATGTCAGAAAATAATATAAAACAGAAAACGTTAAAAACAGGGCATTTATCTTTTTCATATCTTGTGTTTTGTTCTCGTCTAATATCAAATATCATTATTACAGGGCTGGCAAGACATTTTATGCATGCACCTTTTTAGTAGGCGATATTTGTTGTGTAGAAACGAAAACACCACAAGTCAAATTACAATTTTAAAAGCATTTATACTTTAATCATCTTATTCCTTCAATATTTTCCAGGAATATTTTCATAGAAACTTCGTTTTATAAAACTGAAATATTTTTTATGAATAAGGGGGTCAATATTTAAATGCTTGTAAAGTTTGTTTTTGGAAGAATGTTAATGTTTTATTCGCTATTTGTGTTTTTAGACACATTTGTAAAACCTGCACTGGAGGAATTGCATTGATGTTTATTCGAAGTCTAAACAAAAAAAAACTTTATATGTACAATAGGGTGGTTATTAGCTATATCGAAAAATTTTTTTCCTGATTTTTTCATACTCTCGTATCCCAAATCGATTGGTATTATGGAAAAACTATCCTAAAAAAAATTTCAGACGAATCAGTTTAGATTAAGACATGTCGCCACGCCCTCCAATGTTTGAAAATTTTTTTTTTTTATTTATGTCTCATAATTTAAAAAATATTAATTTTATTAAAAATAATTACTTCAGAAAGTTATTGTCCGTGATGTTAGTAACAACATAGCTCTAAACGACTTTTCTGTAAATCGTATATTTAGAAAATAAACTACAAATTATCGAAAAAAAGCCCTTTACTTTATATTAACATGTCCATAAAATGCCCATTTGCTTCACAAACAGTGTTCTTTAGATTTTCATGTAAATATACTAACTTAAACAAGGAATGTAAAAAAATTCACCGTTGCCCTAGCATTTTTTGATTCAAGAGTACCGAACAGCACTAAAGCAAAAATGGTTGAAGCCCTTAAGAATGTTGGTGACGTTGATCAAAATATAAAGCGACCCATTATTGCTAATCAAAATATTTCAACCATCATAGACAATGGAATGGAACAATTTGTGTCCATGGAAACAAAACTTTTTCGAAAGATTCCTTATAGATCAAGAGTTCTTAAAATCAAGCTCTGAAGATTGGGATGGAATTGCTTCTTTTGTTAAAGACAAAGAAATTATTGGGCAATTAAGGGTAGTCAACGACACTGCGGAAAGAGGAGTCAAACTAATGGAAGAATATAATTCATTACTGACAAAAAATGAAGAGCAAAAACAATATGTACTAAAAGTTGTCCAAGATTATAGACGCAAATATCCCGGATGTACTAAAAAAACTATAACAAACTAGCATGAAAACAAAATTATAATATTTAGTAAAATAAAAATAAACAAGTTGAATTTAAATTTGGTAATATCCGATAATAACGTGTTTTCTTGATGAGTAAGTTAAAATATCAATATTGGTATTTTTGTTAGTTAGGGCGTTTTGCTTTTTGGGTGACGATATGTTTATGCAGGATATGTCAAAAAGCTTTTAGTAAACCAAAAATATTTGTTATGAATAAAGAAGTAAATATTTATTAAAGTATAATTTAATTTTTGAAATTTTAGCCAAAAATTAAGGATTTTCTCAAACTTCGGTAGGCTGGCGACGTGCCTTAATCTTCTCTGATGGACCAAAAATTTTTGTTTTTGTAGTTTTTTACTAATAACCACCGATTTAGAATTTGAGACTTGATAAAATCCAACTTTTAATTTTAAGAACCACCCTAATGTACAACATATAACATTCATATTGGTTACATTTATTCTTCACATCTGGCATCAACATCATAAAGAATGAGAGCGAAAAGAGTAAGTTGTGAAATAAAGCATACCCGTGTGTTTGTAAAAGTTTGTTGTAGAAAAAACAACAACACTTGCAGTGAAGGTAAAAACGATTTGCTTTTTTTATGGAGAAACAACAACAACACTACAAGGAGAAACTCGTACTTTATTTTCATGTTTAAAAAGTAAAATAAGAAGTAAAAATTCCCATATTCAATTTTAAACACATCCAATTTTTAAAGTAGAATAATTACGAAAACGGCTAAGAAAAAAATAGTATTCTCTCGCTTTGACCAAAGTCAATCCCAATGTCTAAATTGAGCCTTTCTCCGATGTTACTAAGTCATTGTACTGATGATAGTTTTTATTAAGCTTATAATAGAAAAAAAAATTATTATTAAAACTAGGGTTGTAACGAATACCGATACCGATACATCGGCGATACTTACGAATTTACGATATATCGGAATCGGCGAAATTTTAATGTCGATACGACGATACTTTTTATATTTTTCTAAGAGGTTTTGTTTGCAACTTTTCAAAAATTTTAGTCTACTGATTCATATAGACATGCTTAGCCACCAACAAACTTAAACTCATTTTAAATAAATTTTTGAGAGTATCTCAAATATTACATTTATTAAATTGCTATAATTTTTTAAGGCCAAAGTTTTTCAAAAATGGTAAAGCTATGTTCACACCTAAAAAAAATATTTTCTGTCCTACACGCAACAGCAGTTTTTTTAAAGAATTGTTTGCTTTTACATATGAGTTTTGAAATTACATTATACAATTATCATCTTAGGAATAAAGTTTAGTAAATAGAATAGAATAAATTAAAAATAAAGCTAAAGTTTGGTCACGCTTTTTTTTACTTTATCGTCAAATATTTTCTAGGTCTGAACGTACCTTTAGTCATATTTTTTGGTTTCTTACCTTCGTGAATTGTTTTGTTTAAAATCATATTAACTTTTTATTATAAAAACTAATTTGATTTTTCTATTTTTATGTATGCGAATCGCCCTATCGGAGATATTTTTGTTTACGGCAAAAAGCAGTATCGTTACTTCCCAAATTAAAACCATTAATGACAGAATATTAATTTTGAACTCTGATGACAATGATGAAAAGTGTAAGCGTTAGATGCCTTTCCTTTCAGTGTATACACTGAGAGTCGAAGTTAAAGTCGGAGTTGGATTTAAGAAATCGACAGCCTGGCTTAGTAGGACGATAGGTCTTGGGCAAAAAAATCCAGACCACACACATCATAATTTATATTAATTATTACCGAAAACGGCCAACGGAAACGTCAAACAGTGCGTTTATCGAATACAGTCAAATCCCGATAAGCTGTGGGTCCCTTGAAAAAAATTCGTGTGTTTATTTTCTTATGATCAGTTTGTTACATGAATAATAAAGAAAAATGTCAAAGCGCACGCATCGTTTTAGTAAATAAATTGAGAAACCCCGTTAATTTGTATTTATTTTATTTAAACCCCGTTAAATCGAAACCCCGCTAAATCGAAAACCCCTATAATTCGTAAGAAATGGCCGGTCCCTTGCGATTACGAATTATCGGGATTTGACTGCATAACGATTTACAACAGTTTGTGATATAATCTTACATTCAAATTTAACTTCTTGGATACTTTTACTTATTTATTTGGCAGTAACTTTTATGTCAAACCAATTCATAATACAAAATACGCTTAATTTAAGTCCATCGAATATTCATCCCTTTTTCGATTATCTTTAATTTATTACTTTAATCTATTACAAACAAGTAAGAAAGTATAGTCGGTCAAGTCCGACCAGATGATACTCTACACCACAGTATTTAAAAACACATCATGGTTATGTTTCCATATAAATATGGATTTATGTATGTTTAAAAACTTAATTAAATCGGTTTGAAAGTTTTTGAGAGGCAGAAATTGCCCCCTACCTCCCCTTGCGGTCCCATTTTTGAAAAACTGTATAGCTTATGTGACCGTATAGATATGGTTCCATCTATGTTTTAAATTTCATTAAAATCGGTGTGAGAGGCAGAAATTGCCAATAAGAACCTTTACCCCAAATTGTTTCAAACAAACTCCAAAATTGCGACCTGGTCTGTGCGCACAAGGTTACATGGACAGCCAGTCAGCCAGCCGGACGGATATCGTTAGTTCGACTCAGAAAATGATTCTGAGTCGATCGGTATACTTTATACACACATCAGCACAAATGCATAACAGCCTCTCCAGTGGTGTGGGTATTTATTACTTGGCGTTAATTTTGCTCGTTGGTCCCGTTTAAATATGGTCATTTACAGTTCAGCTTCTGGCCATTCTTTTAAAAGCATTCAAACAGGATTTCCGACGTGCAAAATAAATATTCAATATGAGTTGGCTGCTGCTCCTGAAGCACCTAATTTTATTACTTTGTTTCCTATTAAAATTAAAAACGACTGCGCATATTAGAAAAGAGTTTGACCCAACTTTAAGCTAATTTTATTGCGGAATTTCGTTTTGTTGATGCAATAAACTAAACCGGTTTTGAGTTACGCGAACATATCGAGCCCTTATAGCAAAAATGATGTAACCAACAAAAATAAAATTTTACAGGAGAAGGTTTTTTTTAAAATATCTTTGCTTCAAGTCTAGGGTTTCGTTTGAAACTGCTTTGCTCTTATTTCTTAACGGTACCTCCCAGATATATGAGATTTTTAGAGATGATGCAAATGATCAAAAATGATCGATTTTCATCAAAAAACTAAAATCTAAAATGGTGTCGGTTTCATAATTTTCGCTATTAGGGCTCGCTTTCTTTTTCAAACTGAAAAGCCTTTTATTATTTTGTAGCTGTCGTTTATATCTTCATCTATAACTACTTTTTGTCTGAATGTATGCACGTAAAAAAATAATGACTTACTTGTGAATGCGTTCATTTTGGGACATAACTTTTAAAATTCATTGGTTCTTTCAGTAGAAATATATTTCTTTTTTTGATTACTTAACACATGATTTTGTAGGCGAAGTTTTTACTGGGTATAGCGTAATCTCCTTTAAAAGACAACTTCTTTAAACGGACCGCCCTTTAGACAGACACTGATCACTGTTCCCGGCAGCGTTAAGCATAAAGCTCTTGAGAGAGGACATTCACTTGGTACGGGCACATTTTGATGGGCCCTTCGTTGTCCGGTCATGAGAGGTTCCACCGTTTACAGTTTTGCCGTGGCCCTTGAGATTTTTTTATACATAGTACGTTAACACTTCCAAACAATATAAAAAAATTCTATAGAAACATGGATAACTAACAAAAACATGAATTAAACATAAAACTAAAAAAACTCCTACTTACATTTCAGCTAAATAAAATGTGTGTATAATTTAGGGTATCCATTTAATCGCAAATATTCGTAACCCTGTACCCATTTTCTGTAACTTTAGTGAGAACTTCTCCCATCGAAAAGATTTGAAACAAAATATTCCATTGTTTTCCGAAAAGTGAGAAAAAATTGTGTCTGTAACTCATGTCGAAAATTATCAAAAGAGATTACATCATTATACCCTTTGTACACTTAAATACATTTCGGAGGAACGCATGAAAGATGTTGAAACCGTGAAATACGCGTTCACACTATCAATAAAAAATTACACCATTTTTGAAAAAAAAACTTAATTTTTTTAAATACTTTTTTCAACAAAAGAGCCAAAATTTTAAAAGATAACACCAAACTGTATTTGGAGCTCATTTTGCCTAATAATATATAAAACAACAAGTAACAAAAGGCTTTCAAATAATAATAGAATTTATTGGAACTTTTTTAGTGATTACACTAAAATAATCGGAAGATGTAGAATGAAATACAATGAAATAGCAACATTTTGTAAGGATGATGAAAAATTTTATTTTTAGTTTTGAACCGAAAAATTTGAAACCGATTGCTGTGTGTAATTATATTGGCATCTTTAAAAGGGAATTGAAAAGATGTTGAGCATCAAAAGATAAAACGTGTAAATTTAGACTTAGATGTTGACAAGTGTGAAAAGGCTATTACGTTATAACTCTAATAACATTGCACTCGAAGCCGATGTGATATTTCAGACGTCGAGAACGCCAGTAACACGTATCGTTGACGGCGATCAAAATTTACTAAAATTTTAAATTTTTCAATGACGGCGGCGAAAATACAACCGTCGGCCATACCAAATAATGTAAAGTGTGACTTAAATGTTTGTTGTTTGCAAACGAGCTTTGACAACATTCGTATATTTTATAAAAATGTTAAAAGCAAAATAATTAAGCAATTAAAAATATGCCAAGAACAAACCATTATTATTATTATTATTCTTTGTATTTTGCATTTTTAATTGTTTTTTAGTGTTGAAATTTTTTCTCGCCTCATTTTTAATCGTGAGTTTATTTGACATTACAAAGCGAGAACTTTTCTCGCCAAATTTTACAGACACACTTTTTCTGTAAATTGGCGATTAATTTCCTTAAGGCGCCCGTACACGGCATGTTTTTGTCATCTGACATGTCAAATTTTCCACTGCAAAATACATACATGTCGTGTGTTACCTTTTTAACTTTGCTTCTGTAAAAGTCAGATGCAAAGTCATCTGACAAAATTTCAATTAGAGCGTGCTCTATTTTCATCTGACAAACCATCTGACTTCAGAAATCTATGCCGGGAAGAAACCGTCAGCGGCGTCCACTATTGATGATTTCATTAGCCGGCTGAGGTTGTTATTTTACAATACCGATATATGTATGTTCTATTAGCCTTTTAACAGAAATAACGTACATACATACATATGTATATAAAAAACGTTTCATTATTATATCCAAAATTGGCATCTTCGAATTTCAAGAAAAAAATTTTAAGATGGCTGAACTCTTTTAGGGCGCAAATAAAAATGTTTGCGGCGGCAGCACGTTATTTTCAAACCGAGAACTACCTTGGTTTCTGCAATTACTATGAAAAAAAAACAGAGACGATGTCAGAAGCAAATTACATGTATGTACGTTTGTGACCGAATATTATAAACCTTATGTAAACCAGCAATTTTGACAGACATGCAAAATTACATGTGACTTTAAAATTTGACATGTCAGATGACAAAAACATGTCGTGTACATTTAGCTTTACGAGACAGCTAGTACACGCCAAAAAAGTTACAGAGACAGTTTAGTGAGAAATTTGTTTGTTTCAATATATCAGGGGTGTTCTGGAAATCGCAAACGCAAAACGCAAGATTTTGGAAGTTGTTTTTAATACACTTTTAACCTAATTCTTATAATTTTTTGTTTAAAATCCTGTTTAATAGGGAAATATTTGTTTAATATTTGCCATTCAATTCTTTTATTACAGAAATCTTACTTAAAAACGACTTTTATAATTCTTGCGTTTTACGTTTGCGATTTCCAGCACACCCCTGTATGGCATTTTCACTATTTCAATCGATAAGTTTCTTGACGCGAGCGTTACAGAACATGGGCACTGATTACGATAAAAAAAATTTGTTTAAAGCGATTATTTAAAAAAAAAATAGTTTTGTTTTACTTTGAAGGAAATTCCCTATAAACGATTTCGCATTCTGTTTTTAAAATTAAAATAATTAAAATGTTATTGTTATAAAATCTAACAAATCAAATTTTAAAATCTCAAAAAGTTAGCGAAAAAATTTTACATAAACAAAACATGTAGACAATACACACACAAACTATTCGTGCTGTGGTCGTTGCTGAAATTATTTGCTTGTCGATTTCTTTATCAATCTTAAAAAGAAACACTATAGAACATTAAAATAAAATGAAGAACCACTGCAATTGTTCTGTTTTATAACGTAAAACAGAACACTATAAAATGTTCGTTTCTTTCTTCAAAATAGTTACGAACGGCAATAAAGGTTGTATTTGTATTCAAGAACACTAAAAAATAGCACTATGCAACAGTCAAAATCGGGAAGAGTCCAAACTACCGGGGAAAGAAAAATCGGTAATAAGAAGTTATACGTGTCCCGGCGTTTCGCTAGGAATCGAGATATATCGATTTGAAAAATGGGCCAAAAATAACTCAAGTAAATGGTTAATTTCTTTTTCTTTATATACCGATGTGTTTAAGAAGATATTACTATTTACCTGAGTTATAAAGCTTGGACTTGGGGAGATCTATGGTTCCCAAAAGTGGGTATTTAAAAAAAAAAATTTAAAAAATAATTTTGGTCATAACTTTTTTGTATCTGAACCGATTTTTCCGAGTATAAAATATGTGCTACTCAAAATTTCCGATATTTTGGTATATAAGTCATATCCATAGGGCGTATGGGAGTCCTAAAATTTATAAAACTATGTTTTTTAGCTCATTTTTCAAATCGATGTATCTCGATTCCTAGACGTGACCCAGCGAAACTCCGGGACACGTATAACTTCTTTTTTACCGATATAACTTTCCCCGGTAGTTTGAACCCTTCCCGATCACTGACCCCTACCATTTGTCGCACAGTGAAATTGGAAACTAGATTTCTCCTTGTCAGATTTTTGTCGAAAGCTAGTCGACGTCTACTCAACATTCTTAAAAAATACCAAATAAACTTCGAAGTGATGTAGTCGTCGGCTTGATGTAACAACAATTTAAAATTGACGTCGACAACGCCAACAAAGTGTTACCACAAAACAATTTAAGGGTCGGTCAATAATGGACCTTTGCCACAATCATCATCCATAGTCTGCTTGAACTTGCTTTATTACACAAACAGTACAATAGTAAAGAGGGAATTACGCGTTTGTGCATAGAAGTTTAGGCTCTTGATCCACCTTTAAATGTATCAATGGACACAGAATCGTTTTCTGAGTCGATCTAACGATGCCCATCCGTCCGGCAGACCGGCTGGTTGTCTGACCATGAAATATTGTGCGTATAGTACATTTCGCAATTTTGAAAATAATTTGATAACATTTAGAGCATACATTTTCCTGGTCATGAGAAAAATGCTGCCCCCATACCAACTTCCATCCGAAATATTCTTTTTGCCTTTAATAATATAATAAAAAGGGATCAGATTTTCATGAAATAAAAAATCGATAATATGTGCATAAAATATGCACTACAAACTTCAAAATATGCATTAAAAAAATAAAAAATAGGCAGTAAGAACTTGTTAATTTTCAACAAAAAAGTAGTTTATTTTTTTTATTTTATTTAATACAAAAAAAAATAACAAATTCTTTTGTTATTCAAAGGTATAAAATTTTTAAAAACTTAATTTAAATACAGAGAATATTTATTTTCTAATTCAGATCCCACATTTAATTCCAGATCAGAAATAGTTGAGATTTGTTTTATTTTTTGAAATCCTGTATTTTTTTGCAACACGTTTTGGATTTTTTTTAAATTTGTCGGGATATTCCTATTCCTTCCACATGTTAATTTTACTTTCTGTCATATCAAATAATTTGAGTTGACTACTAAGTGAACTTAATCCTTCCAATTTAGTTTTTGTTTCATCAATATATCCGAAGTTAGAAAATATAAATGCTAATTGGCTTTTGGTGTTATTTCAATTTAATATTTCTTTTACTTTTTTTTATTGCATAAGCATCGGTAGCAGCAAGTTCTTCAATAACATTCTTAAATTGCTTTTTCGAATAGAGTTCTGAAGCATCTATCTAGGTTCCCCTTCTTATTATTACTGGGTATGATAGTGACGGTACCAGGAGATATATTTTATTAATAATTGGCACTCGTGAAGGAGCATTTAAAAAAATAATTTTTTCCCGTATGAAACCCATAAATCAATATTATCGAATTGGCTTCTAATTTCCTCTGCAACTCGGTGTAACCCATGTGCCATGCAAGTACATGTAACAGTTTTGGATAAATTGTTTTAGGATAATTGGCAGCCTTAACCAGGTAAGGTGCTGTATCGGTTAAAAATTTATGGATTTTTTGTCGAAATCTTGTATTTTAAGCAGACCTCAAAAAAAATTGTTTGATATTAAAAAAAATTAGTTTTGAAGATTTTTTTTGTATAAAATTTGGAAATTTTTTTAAGAACTCCTTTTTATAATATGGAAATTTAAAAAAATATATCTCTCACCAATGTTAAAATATGCCAAAAAATGCATTTTAAACCAAAATATGCAAAATATGCATTTTCACGAAAATATGCAAGAATATGAAAAAAAAACAAATCGATGCCATTTTAACACAAATTTAATGATTCGACAGCGATCTTAGACTATCGACCAAAAACATGCATTTGCGTGGAAATCGCATTTCTAATAATAATTAATTTTATAGTTATTAAGTTGGTATTAAGATTAAATTTGGTACAAATATTTTATATTAAATACCACTCCAGAAAATAGCTTTAAGTACCGTTATTTTCTGAAAAGTGTTGGTATTGATATAATATTTTATAATTGTCCAAAATTGGCCATAGCTATTATAAAAACCTCTTCTCGAAATTCGCTTAAAGATGTGGATATTTATATAATATTCAGTACAAAGAACTATTTTATGAATCTTTACCTCGAAACAAACTTTGTTTTGCCAGGTCCATGATAAGCCATGATTCCTAAATGGGTAACCATCTCGAAAATTTGCCTTTATTTACTGTGGTGTAGGTAATCAAATGGTCGGGCTATATCGACTATGCTTTCTTATTTGTTTTAACCTGTTTTGGCTTAAACAAGGCTTTTAAATGTTTCAATTTTGATTCGTAATTGGAAGAATTATTTGCGGTTACGAAAACGAATAAAATGTGCGATTAATCGCGATTATTTTTAATATCTGGTGGATAGCCCTAGAATAATATGCACAGAATAGAATTTTTTTCAACTTTTAAAATTATTAAAATTTTTTTCACATAAAATGGAATTGAACTTTAGGCGTTTTAAACAAAGTCTGTAAATTTTTATGTTTTCTTATGGGTTTTTTTTCATTCAGTTAATAATTTTAATTCGCAAAAGGAAAAAGAAAAATATTCTCATCTTAAGTAAAAGTCGGCTTGTATAAAATATGTTTTGCTAACAGCAGCAACTAAATAACAAAAAAAATAAAAACTGATAATACGTACACCAAAATTTGAATTCGATAAAAAAAAATTAAATAACAGTTGCAGTTACAAAAAAAAAACGAACAATATTTTCTGCTGCTGTTTTTTTTGCGAAAATAATATGCAGGTGTTTTATTGTTGTTTCATTTATAAAATACAACAACAGTAACCAGGTAACAACATTGAAGAAAAAACTTTAAGCGGTTGCAATGAACAAAACAAAAACCAGCAACAAGAACAACAACTGCTAGTCGTCCAATGTCTACTGAAAGTCAAGCTTAGAGCGGTGTCAGTTGCCTGGCTGGTTCGTTGGTTTGGTTTTTTTTTTAATTCGTTTCTTCGGTTTCACTGTGACTTCATGCAGCTGTCATGGATTTTTATTTTTCATGTCTAAAGTGTCGACTTTGTGCGAATCAGCCTCATTCCGAAAAACATGAATACATTGTATTTTTTTTACTTGCGAAAACTCTAAACCGCAATGTATTTATATGGCGAACTATTCAAAATTTTACGTTATTATATCAGTGTTGCCAGGTAAGATTATTTTTTCCTTAACTACGGTTACGGATTTTCGTAGGGATTTTGAGGATTTCCTTTTACATATGTAAAAGTACTACATTTGATTTATTTATATTATTTTAAAAAATAACGGTTCTGTGGTGTTCATTAGGAATGGGCAAAAAATACCGATATATCAAAATATCGATATTTAAAAAAAATCGATATATATCGCCGATATTTAAAATACCGATTTTTCAATATATCTATATTGAAATACGACTATCGAATTCGATATTTTTTAAAGTCAGCCTTCAATAAAAACTCAAAATTTTAGCAGTTTTTTAAATAATATGTTTTTTAAGACTTGGCATCATTGCATGCATCATATGTTTTTTTAAACTAATATGAAGATCTAAAATGATTGGCATTTATAAGAAGCAGTGCGAGATACAAGAAGCAGATTGACAGGAGATCACATAAAACAGAGAGTGCTCCTGATGTCCATTTCTGGTTTGACTAAAACGATCAAAAACATTTCTAGTTAAAGTTAGTACTTTTGGGGTGCAATTCAAATTTTAAGGTTAGTTGGTGCTTCCAAGACTTATTTACTTCCATTAAAATTTTTCCTAATTTACTTTTTTTGGATTTCATAAGGTTCCCTTTTGTTTTTGTTATACATACATAATTAAATTTTTTGTTTTTATTGAATGTTTTGGTTTGACTAATTTTTTTAAATAAAATGAAACAATAAAAAGTTACAATTAAATTACGTACACTATGTTTGTTCATGAATACATATGCATGTACACAGGTATATTAAATTTTTTAACTTGGTAATAGTTTCAGCAAAATACGTCCGATATACCGACATTTTTGAAATAATAAATATCGATTCGATATATATCGATATATTTTTTCAATTTGCCCATCCCTAGTGTTCATGGGTAGCCGCATATGTACATTTTTTCCGATTTTAAAGCTTCGTTCACAATAGGCAGAAACATTTTCACTGCTGTTCACAATAGAGAAACAATTTTTTTTTCGCAACAACACACATTTGCAATTAAAAAACCGTTTGCAAATTTTTCCCACAGAAAATGATGTTTTTATTATTATTATACCCTCCACCACAATAAGTTGGAAGAGGGTATACTAAGTTTGTCATTCCGTGTGAAACTTTTTTATGATTCATCTCAGACCCCATAAAGTATATATGTATATTCTGGCTCCTTGAGTAATTCTAAGTCGATTTAGCCATGTCCGTCTGTCTGTCAGTCTGTCCGTCCGTTGAAAACACGCTCACTTTCGAACAACTCAAAAGAAATGAACAAACTTGGTGTCAAATTGCTTGTAGTTATCCTAAGCAGTTTGGGATTGAAATGCAGCAAAATTGCTTCGGCAGGACCAGAGCTATGAATCCAAATGTGGAACCACCACCATAAAAAATTGATAACAAGGCACGGAATGAAATAAGATTTTGCAAAAATTCGTTTTATTCGACTGGAAATCACGCTGTAAAATTTCGTGAAGTTTAGTACGCCTTAAACCGCAAAAAATAATGCTATCATAACAAAATTTGGTACGTCACAGTTTTTTAGAACTAGAAAGAACACTAATAAATTTCGTGATGATCGGTCGATAATTTACAATAGGCCCCATATAAAGCCCGCTCTGGTAAATTAAATAAATACGCTTAACGTTGCAGTAAAAATGGCGGTAAACATTTTTCCAACTTAGCTTCATATGGCAAAAAAAAAAAATACATGTAAGTTTGTTATATACGGCCACTAATTTACCTTAGATCCCATATTTAGGAGCCTTCTGAAATTCACTGTAAACGCTAAAACGAATTGAAACTGTTACTCAAGCTAGTTTAAATTGCTAAATAATTTAATATAGATCTAAACCTTAAACCAACCAATTTTAATGCTGATCTTGTTTTTATAAAGATAAATGAATTGTAAATAGACATCATATAGATATCCCTCTTGAAATATTCGAACAGTCGGTGGAGGGTATCAAAGATTCGGCACAGCATAATATAGCACTTTAACTTATTTTTAAAACATTTTGTTGAAATTTTCATTCAAAACTAAATAAAATAATTATTAACGTCAGTTTCAATTTCATACAAATTGTGGCTGAAGTAAAAGTAGACTCAACTTTAGTTAGTGCCGGTTCACACACGTCAAGTTTGACTCGTCAAGTCGGGAGTTTTTAGGAGAGATAGAGAGGAAATGAAATGACATTCTCTTTTCCCTTCTGTCCTAAAAGCTCAAAACTTGACGTGTCAAACTTGACGTGTCAAACTTGACGTGTGTGAACCGGCACTTACATTTTCAAAAATTAAAGTTACATTCTTTGTTCTTGAAATGAAGGAAGGAAAAAGATAGAAGAAAAAACGAAATTGATTCTCTAATTGTGAGCAATGCTTAAGATGTAAATGCCATATTGCTTAATTTTAAACGCTCGTTACAGGCTTCTTTAAATTTCCGAAGAAAGATGGACCAATCCGATTTTCTAACGTAATAACAAAGTTAAAAACGTTCAATACCTAGATCCTTGTTTAATAACCCTGAAAATTTTGGTTTATAGAAATACGTGGTGTGGTTACCCATGAGAACCACAATGTTTGCGGGTTAAAAAGGTTTTCAAAGTTAAAAAATTATTATCACTTTTCATTTTCGATCGATTTTCCTTTCAAAAAATCGTTTTTCTACGATAATACAAGAAGAAAACACACCGAACAAAATAAAAACCTGAAATCAGTTTTATTTGCACCTGTTTCACAATATGCAACATGTCGCACAAAAATATTTCATGAAATAGAAAATTGAGGACGATTTGTTAAATCAGGCAAAAATTTTATTATCCTTCTATCGTGGTTGTCCAATTTAAAACAAACGCCTGCGACTGTTTGGTAGTAGATTAAGGAAAATAAGTTCATGTTCTCTTTAATCAATTACCAAACAGTCGCAGGCGTATTTTAAATTCGGCAACCACGATGAGGGTAAAAATGTTTCGTAAGCATTTTGGAAATTGAATAGTTAAATTTGAATTCTAAACTTAAATGTAAAATTGTAGCGAGCAACAAAAAACGTAATGTCAGAACGTATACGAGTTTTCGAAGGGTCACCGAAAGGAGAAAATACGAATATTGTTGTAGGGTTATGCCCAAAAATCGATGATGTCAATATTTTACATGCAAGTTTTTTTTTATAAAAATATCGTTTATGAAATTATGACTTGATAAGTTGAATTAAAACTTGAATATATTGATATGGAAACGCTTAAGAACGTTACACCTTAAATTGGTCATATAGGCAAAAATAAACTTTTTGGCAACATTCGCTCTTTTGTAATAAGTATAATGAAACATTTGTTCGTTTAACGAAATCTTTTATTAAAGAAAAAAGAGTAGACATTCTAATTGTAAGTTTTAATATTATTTTGTTTATTCATGTTCTTTTCCAATGACCTTTTCTCCTTTAAAATGGGCGTGTTTGATATTTTACATTTTTTTTTATAAAAAATATAATTATCAAAACCATTTTGGCCGCCTAGAGGTTTTACTAATCATAACAACATATGGTTTTGCATAAGTTTTCAAGCCGATATCTCGCAATAATGTAACCATTTCGTAAAATTCGTTAAACATTAATTTTTTTGTATTTAATTTACACTTAAAAACAATCAACTTTTAATTTTGAATTTGAAACAAAAAATTAAAAAGAAATACACCTCTACAAACAAGTACCCGAAGAAAGGCACATCGGTATATGGTCTAAGCTATGGACAAAACTTATACGTATTAGTAGAGTGATCCACACAGTCTTTCAGACATTTTAGAAAAACTGTGAGATTTTGTGTCGAATTTTTTTAATTCATATATTTTAAAACACTTCCACTTTTCTTTAAAAATTAGTTTAATAAACCTTTTATGGAAACATATTTTTATGAAAAGGCCGTCAATGTAAAATTTACTTCTTTATTATCGAACTGGTAGTAAAAAGCATATTTACAGTTATCTGAAAATAACCCTCCCCCCCCCCCCCCCGCCTCAACGCTAAGACTTTTAAATTAATATCAAAAACGTCGATTACATCTTATGGTGGCCCGGACGAAATGCCGATACGTTTCGTGGGGTATGTTCTGTATATAGGGGTGGATTTATGCTACAGCTTGAGAATATCAGCCAAGGATCCAAATACCTTGCTGACATTCACCGATTGCGTTTCTGGGTTTTGGAGTGTATAGAATGGCTTTGGGATTTAAATATCAACCAAATATCCAAACAACTTGGTGATTTTATGAAGGCTAGAACAAGAGGTAAAAAGGCACAGATATTTAAATAAAAAGAACCCCCAATTTCACCAAGTTCAGCTATAATTAACTATCAGTTTCAGCTGTCAAAACATATTGTTAACTGGAAGTTAAAGTAATAGTTAGTTTTAACTGAACTTGTTGAAAATGGGGGTTAATATAAAAACACTTTCCTGTTTTTTCTAAACCGTTATAAAATTTCCATTTATTTTCATTATTAACCTTTGTCCGGCGGAAGAGGTACAATTGTACCTTTTTCGTTTTTAAATTGCAATAACTTTTTTTTTGTTAATACTAGATATTTAAAATTTTCTGACATCTCTAAACTTTTATTGCGGATTACATATTTGAAATTTAAAAAAAAAGATTTTGATTATATCATACCGAAATAAGTCTTTTTTGACTTGATATCCCTAAAAGGCAGAAGGGGTACAATTGTACCTTCATATAAGTCGTAAGAAAAAAACAAGAAAATAATTGCAAAAAATGTATACATGTGTACGTAAAATAAGTTTTTTTTACCCACGGGCCTGTTCTATCATTTGTTTATTAAATAAGAACAGAATAATTTAATTATATTAATAGGAAAGCCGTGTTAAGTATATAAGGGTACAATTGCACCCATACCGCCTTTTAACGTTGTAAAATTTTTCCGCTGGACAAAGGTTAAAGTATTAAGTTTGTACGGTAAATAATTAAACTACAATATAGATTTGAATTTATTAATTAAGTTGAAAAACCGAGTACAAAACAAACATCCATCCAATGTGGCTTTTAAGAAACGATTTGACTTAGAAAAATTTTTAATTTCAAGACAAGAAGCAAACTTATCGAACATTGATTGATGACAAATCCCTTTACACACAATTGACACCAGGGATAAGAAATACTCTGCCTTCGGTTTAGACGTAAACGAATAGTATACGGCTTTTACTAATGAAAATTCCTTTGTCCTTCCAAGATTTCAAAATTATTGTTTCAAATATTCAAAATTGTGCTCATATCATAGAATATGTAAAATGTAAAGCATAATTTTTTTCTTCACAAAGTAGTGAAGAGGATATTTAACAACTTAGAATTTAATATAATGATCGACTCAGAAACACTTTTAGGATCGATCTTAATATGTCCGTCCATCTGTCTGTCCGGTCACAATTTAAGAGATAATTTGTAAAATATTGTAATTAGGTTCCTACTGAAAATCTCGATAATCGGTTCATAATTTCACATAGCCCTCATACGAGCTCCTCTCCGGAATAAAGACTTTATGCCAATAAACCATCTTATTATGTTGTTATTTAGATTAAATTTAGTTCAAACTTATTTTATTTCAATTTAGATAATCTTAGCAGATATTTTTTATCGGTCCATATTTGATCACAGCTTCCGTACAATTCAATGTTCGAAAATAAACCCATAATATCATTCCTTAGTGTTCGGATCAGTAGATTTGTGGAAAACACAAATGCTAATAGTGTTTGTGTAGAAAATTTTTAAAAAAGGAAGTTTTCCTGTTAGTCGTCCTTCAAACACAAAAATAATACTGTTGTTATTTAACTCTACAAAAGATGAGAACATTTAATTTCGTTTGGATTTTTTTTTTAACTACAAACTTATTTGTGTTCGGTACGTTTCATTAACGTTCGTCGCTTTTGGCTGGTAAAAAAACGAAACACATACGAAAAAAACAAGAAGCCATCACATAAATTTACACAAAAAAACATGTATACAATACGTGCTGCGGTCGTTGCTAAAGTTTTTTGTTTGCTCATTTCTTCACCAATGTAAAAAAAGAAAACATTATAGAACATTAAAATATAATGTTTGTCTACAGTATCACTACAATTGTTCGGCTCTTTCTTGAAAATAGTTCCGAACGGTATTAAGGGTTGTGTTCGTCTACACAATAGATATCGTTTTTGGGGGTGTAAGCCGAACGCTAAATAATGTACTGTTTATTTTCGAACACTGGTACGAATACTACTCCCGAAAATCGATTTTGATGTTATAACCACCTAATAAATACTGATGTTGACATACAAAATGGCGGCAATAAATTTAACAATAGCTACTATCTCATGACAAAATTTTGCGGTGTTAAGTCCGTAAAAACCGAAAGGTCCTACATAAAACCCCGTTCCAAATCTCTTTAAACCAAACAAATCTCATAGAGATGTAGATATTTAAATAACATTCGACACATGAATCTGAACGTCATAAGATAATTTTGTTCGGATGGGTCTAAGATTGCCCATTGGCCTGTCTCTAAATTTTGTAGTGTAGGGTGTCATATGGTCCGGATTCTTACTTAAATTTTCTACAAAAGCATTTGTGCTAACATTTATCATCTTAGAATCTTTTTTTAAATTTAACAATTAAAGGATTGTGAAGAACCTTTTCACCGGTGAGATCAACACCGCCGTAAATATTAGATATTAGATGTGAACAATGTAGACGCATGTTTCACATACACTTTCATGCGTTTCACCTTAATGTTGGTCGGTGTAAAAAGCCTATAAGAGTGTATGGTGGCGTTATTCACTCTCCACTATCATGGTGTGGGTATAATTAGAGAGGCTTTAGTAAATAAAAGGTGAGATCCTAAACATTAAAACACATGGCAGTAATGTGGTTTTGGTACTCTTTCGGTACAAAGTAACGTGCTAAATAGTTTACTTTGTAAAAAAATTTCAGTAAAGCATCAACAAAATGATTGATGCACAGTTTGCCTTTTAGGGGCGTATGGCGTTGTCATTGTTTTTAATGGCTGCGTGTAGGAATGTATGACTTTGTTCGTTTGCATTGTAAATGACGTATTGGAATTCACATATACTTAGAATAAAACATTAATTTAACTACAGAGAATAATAATGACTACTACATAACTCATTGTCCATATTATGAAAGATTTGCTATAGAAACTTTCTACAACTTTCTTTTGAAACTGCACTTGTGTTCATAAAAGGAAACTCTTGCTTTTACAGAATTTTAAGCAGTGACGCCATTTAGACGCCTTTCGGATATTTCATGACACTTTGTTGGTCTTGTAACTCTTTTAATTTTTTCGAATACGAACAGAAACGCTTCTCCACAGGTGGTAGTTGTAGACTAGTAGATTCAAGAACCTTCCATTAGAATCCAGACTATTCTGTTCTAATCCGAAATTCTACAACTAGCAGATTCAAGAACCTTCTATTGGATTCCAGAACATTCTGTTCGAATTCGAGATTCTATAATTAACAATAAGTTCTAAAATACAGTGTAACAAATAATAATTCAAACTAATACGACATAAATTATAATTTACAAGACAATTTATAACTAAAACTATAAATAATAATTAGATAAATCTAGTTTCGTAATACTGCACTCCACTTAAGCCTGTTCGTCCCGAATTAGATTCTCTCTTATATTTTTGGATTAGATACACCGCGTCATTCAATTTCTTTATTACTTTATATGGGTCATCCCAATTAGTCTGCGGCTTTGGAGATAGTCCTTTCTTTCGTTGCGGATTAAAAAGTAAAACCAACTGGCCTTCTTTAAAGCCTTCCGAATTTGTCACTTGATTGTTTCTGGCTTTCATCTAGTCATTTGATAAATAAACACGCCTTTGTCTTCGATCGTCCAGTGACCAGTAAGCACGTATTCAAGTCTCAACACTCAACTGTATGCCAACGACCTTCCTTCCCAGATCAAGCACTCAAACATGCATATGTATGCCGATGATGTCCAGCTATACATTGAGTGCTCCAAAACATCGTTAAGTCATAAAGTTGGAAATCTTAACTACGATCTCAACAAGATTTATAACTGGGCCACGGCAAATGGCCTATGCCTAAATCCAAAAAAATCGAAATACCTAATCATTTCTAAGAAGAGCATGAAAATCGCTGATGACGTAGGCTTATATCTTGGTGGAAAGAAAATTGAGATGGTCAACTCGGCTAGAAATCTGGGTGTCGTTTTCAATAGAACACTTACATGGTCTGACCACATTAACCAAACGTGCGGCGGAGTATATGGTATGCTCAGAAGTCTATGGTATAGTCAACCGTTCACACCACCGGAAATAAGAATGATGATAGCTAGAACATACCTAATACCAAAACTTACGTATTCTTCTGAAGTTTTCGCCGGATGCAATGCTCATGACAAACGAAAGCTAAACACTACGTTTAATAACATTATACGTTACATTTTTGCTATACCCTGGTTTGTGAGTGTAACAACATACTCCAGACGAATCCTTGGAATGACTTTTGATAACTATCTGAAGTTTAAGAATTTACTTTTTCTACACAAAATTATTATTACTAAGGAACCCAGCTACCTATACAGTAAGCTAACATTTACAGCATCTGCAAGAAATAATAGCATTATCACCCTTACATATAGAAACAGCGCATCTTTTAACCAATTTTTTGTTTACACAATATATCTCTGGAACCATCTTCCTACAAATATTCAACTCACCTGCAACGCTATGAAATTCAAAAAATTGTTAATGACGTACTATGCATAAAGTTTTTAAATTATAAATGTATAATCTTCTTGTTATTTTATTATTTTTTACTACATTGTTCTTCAAGTTTCAAATGTTATTAATGTTCATTTATGTTAAAATTCACTAGATTAGTATTTTTAGTTTCAACAAATATTATTTTACGAATATTATATCTGATAACTCATCGGATTCTAGAGCTGTTATTTATAAGATTTTATATCTTGTTGCTTTAGAAAGGCAAATATTAATAATAAATACAAATACAAACCAAACACGTCTCTCTGATTGAAGTTGAGAAGTCTCTCAGAGCGACCTATGTCATATGTGGGCCAAGTTTCCTTGGTAGTCCCGCAACCATCTAGCTTCTTCCATTTATCGTCAGCCATATCCAGATAGTGTCTGAAGATTTCGCTTCTAATAGTTCCCAGGGGTGTTGCGACTGGCACACCCTGTGAAATATCAAAAGTGGTTCCAGTCTTAGCCAGCCCATCCGCCTGTTCATTGCCGTAATAGTCACTATAAGCAGGGACCCAAATTAAGGTCATGTCAGATGGTCTGACTACACTGGTTGACGAGAATGGACGTTGTTTTATAAGAATGTAAGAATGGGCCGTGCTATTGGCGTGTATAGCCATTTGACCAGTCTAGGATTAAGGCCCCACCTAGCGGTAAACATTTTACGGCAGGCATAGTAAGCCTCCGTAGCCTTCTTGTGTTGAGTATTCAATTTCAGTCAGCGGCCCAGTTGCTGAGCGCCTCCAAAGCACTGGACATAATGTCACGCATCACATCCAGAAACGCACCCGATACTAATAACACCACGTCATCCCTGTTATCCAGGCCATTAAGAATCGAGTTAACAACAATGAGCCCGAGTAGAAGAGAGATCACCCCACCTTGGAGCATACCCCTTCTAACATTCTTTGACCTCACGCTGTTAACAAGACATGAACGGTCCTTGTCCTCAACTTGCTCACTAATGATGAACTCCTGAATTTCTAGATCAGTTAGAGCCTGTTCGATCGCAGTGATCGTGAAGTTGTTAAAGGCACCCTCAATATGCAGGAAGACGGCCATGGTGAATTGTTTATATTCCAGTGATCGCTCTATAGCCCCTACTACCTCCTGTAGCGCCGTCTCCGTAGACCGACCCTTAAGGTAGGCATCTTGATAACATGAGAGTCGTGATTTACCCTCATATAAGGCATCTTTTATATGTAAATCCAGAAGTCTTTCTAAAGTTTTGAGCAGGAAATGTTATTAACTGATTGGGCGAAAGTCCCCCGCAGTCTTATGATTACTCCTGCCGATTTTGGGCATAAAAACCACCCTAACTCTCCTCCAATTAGGCGGTACGTAATTGAGGGATAGGCAGAGTCTATATATTAACCTCAACCAGGGAGTGACATACTTCCATGCGCTCTGCAGCATCTTAGGAAAAATGCCATCAGGTCCCGGGGATTTATACGGGATTTATACAGATTATTCCGACCAGGTATCATTCGCTTTTTTTCGACCATTTGTTGGGTTCGAGTGTCCCTTGGCGAGAACTCTGCTAAGTCTGGCAGATTCCTTAGTATTTTCGATTGATTTTCAGAAGTTCTTTCATGATCTTATCTTTGCGACTGCTATTGCCTTCTTACATATATGCTTCGACTAACTGTCATAACTACTGTTGAAAGCTCTACAGGCTTCTTTTCTTAGAGCCGAGAGTTCCACCAGGTAGGGAAGCTCTTCCTGGCCTTTGTAATGGGGAAGGAGATTTCAAATGCCTTAGTGAGGGCGCCACTGAATGTCTCCTCCACCCTATCGAGTGCAGAAATTAAATCCTGAATTACTGGCACTCTTCTGAGCCCACGCTCAAGAATTCCGTTGAACTTAACCCAGCCCGTTCGGCTCGGATTTATAAAGCTTAATTTCTTCGTATTACCTATGTGTCCAATATTAAAGAGTATGATCCGAAAAGGACCTACAGCTCTAATAGACACTCACCTCTATTTTAAATCACTACTGCCCCAGATGGTGTGGCTGGCGTTGGCATCGCATCCAAGCATGATGTCCTCTTTGGCGCCTAAAAAGGATAGGAGCGCCCATTCTTCGTCTGGAGGGACATCTCTGTCATTTGCCATATAGCACGAGGCAATCATACAGCTTCTCTTATCCGCTATCTCGACCCTTGCGACTGAGAGGTCTGCTGAGCTAAGCTGCGTACAAAAGAAGATATTATTCAACACTCGCCGAGCTTGTTGGGCGGAACACTTTTACCTAAGCGTCCCGCACTCCGAAGAATAGCTACAGGCCTGCCTTTTCGAGCTCCGTTAAGCCATCCTCCGTGATGGCAACCGTAAGGTAAGTACTGTTATCCCCGTGATCTTCGGCCCGAATAACAGTTCACTCATCCATCGGGATAATGTGGTTCTGTCTCTTCAGACATCCCAGCATTTTCTGACCGTCAGACCCTACCTTCGGTAACCAAATTTTTGCCCTGGTCTCATTGGAATTTCTTCGCTGGGGATTAGGTTAGGACTTAGGCCATTCCACGCATCGCTTATCTTAGCCATGCATTTGCCTAAAAAGTCCTTTGAGAAGGCGTCCAATAATTTTCATTCCCGATTCGTCTCTAATAAATAAAAAAGAAATTGCCCTAAACAATTTAACATTGCAATGGAAAGGACTGATGAATTTTATTTTTAGATTGAATTCTACAATTTCCAAAATTCTTTGGGAAAAAATCCTTTTCAAGAACTAGTTATCTTTAATATTCGCATACTTTCGTTTCTTAACTCAAATGCCGAAGTCGAATGAACATTTGGCTTTATGAATTTTTTTAAGCCAAAGATTATAAATCGACTTTCCTTAAGCTAAAAGCTCTGCCCATTTATTATTGCGAACCAAATAGTTTCTATTTTCGGATGATATTTGGGAGATTGATAAGGTGTGCTATCAAGTCATATTGTCATAGTAATATACAATTTAACAAAAGTTTAACAAAATTATTGTTGTCTTTCATACAAAAAAAGTCCTAAAATAATAAGACTTTTTATGCTGTGTTTATTGTTTTGTCATAACAACTCAGTAGAAATCTAAATAACGAGGGTTGCTCACAGCACTTATATTTTTTCTTCTTATTATTATTTTAAGACATATAACTTTAAGACTACCTTGTGAATCGCCTAATTTAAAATTTTGTTTCAGAATATTTGCTATTTTGTGTTTATTAAACATTTCTTCAGAAAAACATGCATGGTAAAGATTCATCTCATAACTGGAATATATTATTTTATTTTTTAAAAATAATTTTTATTTTTTACACATTGAAATATTTTAGAAACTCTTTGTTTTATTTTTCATTTTATTTATATTTAGTTTGAATTACTTTTCCCCATTTTTTGTAGCTGGCTGGATTGTTGGTTGGCTGGTTGGTTTGTTTGCTGGTTGCATGTAACTTATAATTAACAGAAACGAAGTCAGGCAGCAAAAAAGCAAGCAGGCAAGACCATCCAGGCGAGCCAGTCAACAGCAGAAATAAAGAAACGCAAAATATAACAAACCCTGCTTTTGACGCAGTCCCAACATACAACCATATTCAAGTATCTATCCCAGCTAGCATCGGCTGTCTGTTTGACGATTATGTTTAATATACAACTCACAAAAGATTCTTCTGATGATTATCTGACGAGTAACAAAAACATCAAAATTTTCTTTTACTTTTTTTTTTTACACGCTTTTTTTTGAAATATGAAAATTCTATTGGTAATTCAATTTCAATAAAACAAACCGGCCTAAGGATCTGTAAAAAAGGATTTTTCCGGCTGGATGGTGTTGATTTCGCGACCTTAAGATTTAATTTATATAAATTGTATGAAAACTAGAAGCTTTGACATGCTTTTTAAAAGACTCGTTGGATAATCTTTACATACATCATAGACGATTCCCTTTCGCTGCGTTATGGAAGAATATCGCATACGAATCATCACGTGTAACAGTATCTCCAGTGCGATGAATCGCCTACAATTAAAAAATGAGCTCGTCAACGATCAAAAACACTCTGTGATATTCCCAGTAGATTCCTAGACGATTGAAAATGTTAGCTGGGATGTTTCGAAAAACTCATCCAAACAAACGTGGGCAGAGTGAAATAAGCAGACAATACAACATCAAACAAAAAAATCAATAAGTCTTTTTTTCTATCTTCAGGTCTTTTTTATACAGTTTTTTTTATTTTATTTTATTTATTTTCTTTTTTATGTTTCTCCTCTAATTCCAGCAAAAACAAAACTGTGTTGCATCTTGTGCCGGTGTGTGTTCTACGAGTGTTTTCATTATCATCAATTTACCGCCCTCAAATGCGTAGCACGAATAACTTTGCAGTGGCAAGAACATGCAAGTATTTTGTTGAATTCCGTGTTTCATGTTTTAAACATAAAATACGTGGACCAGACTTATGAAACAGCAAAATATTTTTAAATTTATTCACTTTAATTTTAAGCCACTGCTTGTTCCCCTGCAGTGCCTACGCATGTGATAGCCCTAACTGTATACTTTTGCGTGGATACTTCTTCGCCGGGTACTTTTCTAAAACGTCTAAGGATTCTGTTGTGTATGGCTGTCAGAGTACAGACTTGTTCGGTATCTGCCTTGTCTGTGTTTTCTACAGACATACAATTTATGTTTAATTTTTTTTTTAATATTCCAGCAAACTCTTGGAATCGTGCGCTTAGTTGTACATACATACAAGTACTTGTGTTAAAAAAATCTGCATTTATTAAAAGCGCAAAACAACAGAATGAGTTTAAGGAAAATGAGAATGAAGTTAATATCAAAAAAAAAATAAAAACAGTTCTGAAAAAGAGAAAAAAATAATATTTTTTGAAACATACTCAATACCACGGTCCAGCATTATTTCCTACTAAGAAATATAATGCATCCATTGATTCCATAAATTGCCATAAGATCTTCTAAAGGTCTTCCAATAGGGATTTCTGTACATTGACTGTTGCTAGCGGCCATCGAGCTTCACGAAATTTAAAAGAGTAAATTCAAATAGTATGAAACTATGACAGATCCAATTTCATCTCAGCGACTTTAAGAACTAAGTGCCTAATGAACTAAGCCCCGAAATTAAAAATGAACTAAGTCCTTAAAATTAGGGAATTAGTTCATTATGAGCAGGTATGGGCACCACTACATTGAAAGCTTTGCATGTGTGGCATCCCTGCAAATATTATTGGACCACCTGATCTGGTCCGATGTAATGCAAGCATGGACCATGTCATTGCTAAAAAGTGTTTGTAGTGAGACGACATGTCTTCGTTTTTTAACGACATGTTTTCGTTTTTAAACGAAGTTAAAACTAATCCTCTTGTGTACAAAATGGAGTAGTTTTAAAACTATTCCTTTGTAGTCCAAAGATGGGTTATATGGTCCTGCCCTAGGACATCGTAATGTTAAATAGACCATGTTTTTCCATACGTTAGGGTTACTTTTGGACTAGTCCTAGTCCCTTGTGGGCTACTCTTTACACGCGTGTTTGGACTGGTCCTATTATTTGCAAGGATTGTATTGGTTTGTTTACGTTTGCATTTGTTGGTTTTATGCTCTTTTTCTCTTTGTTTTTTGTGTATGTATACACTAGGGTTGTCAGGCTTTTTTCTTCAACAATTAATTGCATTGTTTATTTCAAAAATATAAATTTTTAGCAAGAAATTCTATTTATGTGGAAGAAAGTGATATGGTAAAGTTTTATTCTATTTATTTGTTCAGCAAGTGAGCTAAAATATATTTATTATTTGAAAAGAAATACATAAGAACAAATATATTTTCATAAATACATAACAAAAATTTATTTATTTCATTTATCCATATTCACAAAAACATTAAATAAAAAATAAAATCTCATTTGGTATTAGCTCGAGCTATCCTTAAATGATAAATTTTTTGCGCTATCACTTTAGCAAATTGTTTTTACCCGACTTGAAACGTTTTATTACGTCCAATTTTAGTTCCAAACTAATGCATTATCCTCTCTTTGCACCCATTTTTCTAACTTCTTACTTTCTAAGACGCAACTATACTTAGAATAACTGACCTAACAGAACTTTATCGAAAAATGGAACCGTATGTAGAAATCGAAATCATAAAAATGCAAAGCGGATTTAACCAATTTTTAAAAAGCGTACCAAATAGAACCGACGCAAATCGGGGCTCTAGTGTATATTTTTTGCAGTATCGATTGCATTTATATAATTGTAGAATTTGAATTAATAACGCTTCTAATGAAAGCCACCTGGTTTGTGATGGGGGAAGATTTTTTTTTTTGTTTAATTTCCAAAAATGTTTGTATTTCGAAAAATTGATTTTTACGTTTTCAACTGTTCCCAATATAATTGTAAATATTTCTTGTAAGTTTTTTACTATTACTTTTAGTTAAAAAATCGTCAATCGTCATTTTACTGTATTTTCTCAAAAAAATCGTCAAAATGACGAAAAATCGTCACATCTAACAACCCTGGTATACACAACGTTCGCTCTTTTTGCATTTGCCCATACATGATTATGAACTAAAATAAAGTAAAGCAAATCCCCAAAAATATTAAAAAACTCCCAAAACACAAATTGAATTAAACCCCATAAATGGAAGCTTCTTTCACAATGAGTTAAGTGCCACTGTTAAAATGAAACAGAGAAGCTTTAGTTAAGGCTATTTAACACTACCATACATTGTATAAATACATGTCAAGAACTCAAGTAAGTCCCCGTTAAGACAGTCAAAGACACTTTGCAAAGTCTTGAGTTTATAGAAGGATATTGTTCTTGCAAATTCGTTTTGTTTTTCGTTCGTAGTTTGTATAGTTAATATGTAAAAATGCGATAGTTTGATTGCAATATGATATGAAAATTACAAGTACTTATTACGAAAAACCATTTGACACCCCAAACGACTTTATCGTTTTTTTTTTGAAATTTTTCTAAACAACAAGATCAGGGTTGTATTTTAACAAAAGCATGTACATGTGTGATAGTGCCCCTACAAGAAATGAATGAGCGAGTAGTCACACTTTTCATTTTGGTGTTAAGAAAATGAAAAATGTGACTACTGGCTAATTCATTTTTTGTAGGGGTAACTACAAACAGTAATGATACATTAGATTTGTTGACAGTCGCAAATTAACCCATAAGATGTGGAATACGTAAGACTTGTACCTTTAACGAAGCCGGAGTAGCAAATTAGCGATCTTTAATTCAACTGGAGTTTTTTCTAACAAAAACTTCGAATACATTATTTATTATATTTAAAAAAATTTGCTTAAGATAAAATTGTTTTTGCAATAAAATCGTAACGGTGCCTTATGTGACCATAACATTTTAGGAGATGATGCAAATGTTGCCAATAAAGTCATTTATTAAAAAAAAACCAAAATTGAAAATGATGTCAAAGTTATTTTTGTGAATACAGAATGTATCATTAATGGATAGAGATACAGTGTTAAATTCACAATATAACGGTTCCACCATCTAAGGTTTTTTTCAACTAGTGCTTATTTCGTGAATGGTAACACTTAGCTCATGTCTGATTTGGCAGATAATTAGTTTTATCCTTCCGCTGAACGAATATTGTTGTGTATACGCTTGAACAACGCTGGTAAATATTGCGACATTACTTTGAAAATCATGCTAATGCTGCAGAATGTGTGCAAAAATTGCGTACGGATTTAGGAAGAAGAGAAGCACCGTCAGCTCCGTATGTTCGTTATCTTGTGAAAAAAGTGAAAGAAACTGGCATCCTCATCGATAAACCAAAGCGTGAAAAGCCAAAAACAGTGCGTACACCCGAGAATATTGCTGCTGTGGCAGAAAGTGTGCGTGAAGCGCCATCAACATCAATTCACCGTCGTTCTCAACAATTGAACATTTCGGCGATATCATTGAGACGAATTTTTGTTCTCAAAAATTGAAGAGGAGGATATTGGCAAGATTTGGTTTCAACAGAACGGTGCTATGTGCCACACAGCTGAAGCTACACTCGATGTTTTGCGCCCTGTTTTTGAAGATCGCATTATCAGCCGCAGAGCTGATGTCGTTTGGCCACCTCGGAGTTGCGATTTGACACCGTTGGACTATTATTTGTGGGGTGCCGTCAAAGATAAGTGTAACGCCGACAAGCCAGAGACAATTGACGCTTTAGAGGACAATATTCGTGAAGCCATTGGTGAAATACAGCTGCACACAATCGATAATGTGCATACAAATTGGAGGAATCGTGTAGGCTACTGCATGGCCAGCCGAGGCAGCCATTTGAATGAAATTTTTTTCATTATTAACCGGAAGAATTGTACTTTCAAATAAAAAATGAAATTTGAGAAAATATTCAGGAGTTTCTTTTTATAGCATTTTCAAAAAAAAATGAAATGAAAAACTGAAATTTATTGTTGAGAAAAAGCTGATTGTTTATTGTTGATGTTTTAATTAAACTTTAAGAGTTTTTAATTCTTATTCGCTTTAAGATTTTATTTGTATAACATTTTAAGCTTTTCTGAAATATTTGGAAAAGGTTTCCTGATGATCTGGCCTAGGCAACCAGTGAAATGCGCAAAGAAGCCAGCTTTCCCTCAACAATAAATTTTATTTTATTTATCAAATATGAAAAATTGGGAATTTATCACGTCATACAGAAATCTTGTTAATAATAAATTTTGCATTCCCAAAAATAACTTTGGTTTTATTAAATTTTACCAAATTTGGGGACTTATTTCATTATGAAACAATCTCCCATCAAAAAATAATTGGTTAATTAGTTCATATATGACCTTCTCCGAGAAAAGGGACCTAGTGTGTCAAAAAACGGGGTTGTAAAAACCACTTATCGTCCACATCAATATCTTCCAGTTAGGGCCATAAAAAGTTCGTTATCATCTCACGATAGCGAACACCATTCACTTTAACTGCCTGACCGCCTGACTCGCCCAAATGCGGCAATTCTGCTTATTGACGAATCCACTGAGGTGTAAATGCACCTCATAACTGAAAATAATTTCCTTCCGATTTTCTTTCTTGCCACCATTCTAACTATTGACGACGTTTGGAATGGTCAAGAGGCTTAAGTTCTTGAGTCAATTGCATATTGTAAGCGTGGTAGTGCAAGTCTTTATGCATAATGTTCATCAACGACGAGTGTGAGAGGTGCACTTTTTAGGTACGACGATGAGTTGAGGTGGACGGCTCTTCAGACACACTATCGCGAACAGCAGGAATATTTTCTGCAGTACGAGCATGTACTGGTGTTTTCACATCTCCTACAGACCCAGTTTGCTCAAATTTTTGAACGATTTTTCCGATTGTACTCCTCCGAAAAAATCACGAAGTGCACGATATGCAATTTGATTTGAACGTCATAACGTCAATTCTGGCGGGTGCATGATTGCTAATGGGTGCCAAATAAAAATTAGTCTTTAAATACTGTAGTGCAGGGTAAAAATCCGCCCGTCGAATATGTATGCTTTTTTCTTTAATAGCGAAATTTTGGTACAATTTACGTGAATTTGGTACAATTTTGCCATTGAGACGGTAGAATTTAAGAATTGTTAGATCCCAACAGTGTTCAGTTTGAGATATAATGCCGATATTTGTTGTACATATAAAGAAGGTATAAAGGAACACTTTTGCTTAAGTAACTTACAATTTTTAATTTCTTGAGAATATGGCAATGTTGTTATAAATCTGATAGCATTTATGTGATCTGTAAACAAATGCGCCTTACATTTTTCCCCATCACTGTAGTTTTGTTACATATTAAAAAATAAAAATATTACTATGGAACGAAGACTTGAGCACATACTTACAAGTACTTGCCAATATATTTACACGTATACTGTTTTTTTTTTTATACATTTTTAAAAAAAGTCCACTATTTGAACGCATAAATTTTAACAAAAGTTTAGTTTTGTTGCTTGTCGTAATATTTTTTTTTTTTTTTGCTTTTCCATTTTCGTTATTGATTGGTAACATCCGGATTGAATTTCACTCAAAATATTCATGTAAATTTTTGAGTTAACGCTTGTGAACGAAGAAAGAAACAAAAGGATACAAGAAAAAATTGATTGTGGGAACTGTTAATTTTTCAACAGGATTCTCACGATTGACAAATAAGAACAGATGATGTTTGACTGGTGACGACAGTTGGTTGTGACAGATAATGTCTTGCGGCATGTATAATCATGTCAATTATGCAATGTAATTGAAATCTGTGCTTAATTTGGTGAATTAAAGTTATTGGCTTAAAGGTGTATGTGGGACAAATATTTTTTCACCACACCTGAACAGTGTTTAAGTAAATTATAGTTATTTTTTAATTTAAGAGGGCAAGTGGAGGATAATGCATGGAAACATTCACACAATCATAAATTTCTGCTGCATCATAAACGCCTGATATTTCAGACATTAAATCGAATCATATTAAGAATTGGCAGAGGCATCAAAATCTTAAGTTTCTAAACCATTATGAAAATATTGCTAATGCCAGATATCCGTTGGAAATACAATGATTTATTTATAACTTAAGAAATCCTGTGCACCTAAGCAGATGCCTGTGTTAGTTGAGCTTATTTTATATAGTTGAACGATGGCCTAGATGAAAATCGTTATGTTCTGATATTTTGAATTCGAATAAGAAAATACATACCTTTAAGTGTGAAGTGCATATATTTTGTATATTTATTTAATCTTGTATTTATTTAATAATTTTCTAAAAACTAATTTTGGGTTTAATATTAAAGTTTATTTTCCGCTCTGTTTATCTTATCTGATGTAAAAAAATAATCTAGTATCAATTAAATTTCATAATTTGGCATAGTGTCATAAACCTTGTATTGTTACTACACTAGAACAAAAAAAAATGGCAGCAACACGGACTCGCCCCGAGTTGTTTTAGGAATGGCAATATGGATACAAGAAGATGAAAAAATTTTGAATGGAATATCCAATTTTCTCCTGTATCCGCAACTGCATCATCATATACTAGGGATGCTAATCCCGAAATCCCGATCCCGAAAATCCCGGGATTTAAATTTTTTAATCCCGGGATTTTATCAATCCCTAAATTGTTAACTTAATTTTTTTGTTTTACCTTTTTTTATAAAAAGAAATTCATTATGATATTTCCATGAGAGGATAGGGAACACAATATTGATCTTTAATATTTATTTGATTAATTCTGTTAATACAGTCATTGAAAACGTAAGAAAATAATTACACTTTGTTATTATTTTCAAGCATGTCTAATAATTACAAAGAAATTTTAATGAGAGAAGTGCTGAAAATAATTAAACAAAATTTATTAAAGAAAAAAATGTTTTTGGTGCACCAAATACAAAATTTAAACTTTACTCTTTACAGGGTTGAGATTATGAAAGTGTTTTCCGAGAGTTGACATCGAACCTACGGTAATTAATGGAGCGATTTCACAATATAAAGTAATGTATTTTATACACTACACAATTCCTACCGCAAGTAGTGCTGGTTATAAAAATGCGTTTTTGTTAAAATAAGATTTTAATGGTTAACTAAATAAATTGATTTTTTAGTTAATTTCGAATTCAAATTTCAATTATTTATTTTAATTCATTTAATACAATTTTAATAGAATCTTACAAATAAATCAACTTCTATGTTGCGTTTTTCAATTAGAATATTAATTATTTTTTTTATTAAGCTTTAATGAACTGATGTAATTGAATCAAATATAGATTTTATGGTAATTATTTTTTTATTGAATCAAGTAACACATTGTTTAAAATCGTACGTTTTTTTTATCATATTTTTTATTTAATGACTTATAAGTCATTAAATAGGAAAATCCACAATTTAAAATTTTTACAAATTTAACTTTAAAATAATAAATTAATTATAAATCCTTCGTTTGTAAACTTCTTTAAAAGACGTTTTTTTTTAAATAAATATCTATAAAAAGCATTTATCTCTTAATTTTCAAAAATCCCGAATCCCGAATAATCCCGATATCCCGTAATTTGATTTTTTGTAATCCCGAATCCCGGGATTTGCGAAAACTAGTCCCGATTGGCATCCCTACCATATACATATGTGCATAAGGTGCTTTAAGGTGCTTTAACACGATCTGTATTCTGTTTACACATTAGAGTGGCCATAGTGGAAATTTTGTTTGAAAAGTTAAATTTTTTGCACTGAAAAATATGAGGTTGGGGATAAACATAATTATGCATATGGGTGTTTCTCTGGTTATGCACGCGACATTTGTACGCGTTTTATTGTGTTTGAATATTAAAAAAATAGAAGTGGATTGGAATTTTAGAATGAATTCTAGAATCGTTACATTGTTTGTGATGAGTTCTTTCTAAAAAGTATATATAATGGTAAATTGAGCACTGGGTACCCAAATGCCATGCAATCAAAGTTGACTTACTCACGTGACAAAAATAGAAGTGCCTTTTAGGACCGTAAGAAAAAGTGCGAAAGTAAGTGAATTGTAGGAGGTTTTTAATTCGGAAGAAATGTTTTTATAAAGGTTAGTAATGGGCCTTTATAATCATGTTTTGTTCAAAAGCAACTATGCGTGGGTTGGCGAAGAAAAAAATAAATTGTTAATTACGCACGTGACATTACGCAAATGACACTTTTTACCTTCATACATATTTAAGTAATTTTGCATATATTTTCAGAAGTTTTTAACAAAAAAATTAAACTTTTATTCAAAAATGAAAAATAAAAATATACTACAAAATTAATCCAACTTAATTTTTGTGCTTTAAAAAAATTATGCGAGTGCTTTGATTTTTTAACTCCCGGTGGACCATTTCAGAGAAATACCCATATTTGAATTTTTTTTTTTTTTTTAGTTTCGAGTTCATCCGGGTTGAGCCCAAACTTTTATTTCATTACCCATTCATCACTATTTTTGTTCCTGTTTATGTTTGAATAACAATAAAATCTGACTGTATATTCCCAAATGAATTTCTTCGATACCTCTAATATTTACCTATCCAAAGAGCCGCAATAGTCTGCAGATGGACTACGGATAAGCTTGCCAGGAATACCCTCAAACCAAAGTTCCAAAAAATAGGTGAATTTTTTTAATTTTTTTTATTGTTGATAATATTATACTAATGATTTTTGTTGCATGACAAGTTTTTTCTGTTGTGCTCCACAACTTGAAGCAAATACTGATCATCCTCTTCGTCGTATGTCAATGTCTGATTAAAATCTGTAATTAGTTTTATTGCTCTTTCTGCCGGGTCATTTACAACAGTTAAGTGTTGGCATATTCGTTTTGCAGTGCAGTATTCTTCTTGATCCTTCCAAATTGATGGATCCAATTCAAAAAATGTCACATCGATTTGTAAACGATGGAAAGAACGCTTGGTGCGAGAAGTGACGAAAGAACTTGCATTCTTATTTTCAAACGATTTCACTTGATCCAGCGATAAGTTTAACCTTTTCGGAATAACTTTGTAATTTTCGTCATCATGATTGCTAAGAGCTTCAACCATTTTCCACTTCACTTCACTTCAATATACATACATATATCATTTCATCGAAAAATCCAAGAGCTACCGCCTCTTCGGATAAATAACATTAATGGTTTTTGATTATTGACAATAAGGCATTTTGATCGAAATATGAAATAGCGTCTTAAATGAATTGTAAATCTTGGCGCGGTGCAGATACAGCGTTAACGCATCCGAACCAATACGAAACATAAATACGCGTCACGAAAATGCAAATGTTTCGAATGCCTTTCAGTTCGGAACACGTCATCTTGAATTGTTCGCGAAAAAAAAAATCTTATAGCAGTGTAGAGCTTTGGGCATAAGCCTTGCATGAATTGTTGCGCCAGGCAAAATCATTCATAACAGCAAATTATTTACATATTTATTTACTTTTAATTTTATTTCTGTTAATTAAAAATTTTGGTTTTTAAAGAATATGTGTAAATAAATAAATAAAAATTCTTATAAGCCGCCACAAACAAATGACTTGCAAAACAACTGATGTCAGATGGTTTGTCTGATCAAAATAAAACACGCTCTGATTGAAAAATTTTACACTGTTGATTCCATCTGACAATTACAGAAGCAAATTTGTTTGCGCTTCCACGAGATGTATGATTTTGCAATGGGAAATTTGGCAAGAATACTGCTAAATACAGATCGAATAAAAGCACCTTAACATGACGTCATAAAAAATTATTATTTTGAATTTGAATTGATTTGAATTTTATTTTTGTTTACAAAGTGTGTTTGAGAGCTTCTTAATAAGACAAGAACACAATTTAAATTTTATTTCTATCTTTATTACTTTAGAAAATAAATGGGTTACCAAACACAGAAAAAAATCAAGTTAAAAACGTAGAAAACAGGGTTGATTTAAAGTTTTTCGGTGTTGATTTTGCTTCATACGCTTTTCATGTTAATTCAACCTGATTTTACAAAAACTTGCGAACAACATTTTTTCTTTTAAAATAACTAATTTATGTTAATTTAACATTGCAGTAAAGTTAGAGCAAAATGTCATTTATATTGAATTAACAATCCGAATTACGTTGAATGAAAGTTATTTCAAGTTGAAACAACGTGAATTTCATGTAGAATCAAATTGGCTTGAGTGTGTTATAACAGTGTGAAGAAGCTTCAGAGACAACATATGCATTTATTTAAGAATAATTTAATAAACTTACCCCTGCAACATTTGCTTCACTTATTTTGTATTCTCTTTTGTCAACAGAAGCATCAGCAGAATCGCCCGATATGGGTTTCGTCATCATTCTACTTTGAAAACTTGATGTACTATTTAACTAAATAATTTTAATTAAAAGAATACGGGAATTGTCTTCTTTTTATAACAAATTTTAAGATTGAAAATAAAAAAATTCACATACTTAACTATGTATGCATGTTAATTTAACAAGATAAACGTTTGATTTTAATATAAAACAGGTTTTTTAATGGATTCAATATTGAATCCATATTTAATTATATCTTAATATTTTTTTTTTATTTATTTTAACAGTGAATAATATTAAATAAGGGTGATTTAAGATTATTTTAATATTTCTCATTTAAAATTAATATGAAATAATGATAAATTTAAATAATGGGCATACTTTTGCAGAAATTTACTATGATTCTTAATCAAAATTTTTCCATGTTAATTTTACATTGGTATTTTTTTCTGTGTGAAAAGTACCAAAACTAAATTGTTGCCCTTTTTCGTCCCCAAAATGTACACATATCAAAAAACTGCCAAATAATTATGAGGGGCTTAAAGCACAACGGTGACTTATAAATTTTAAGGGCCGATATTAAATGTACACCACACCACACCTAAACGTCAAGTTTTTTACTGAATTTCATTTGAAATTTCTCAATTGCAGACTAACTCAATATGAACCATGGAAGGATTTATAATCGATCAACCCGTTAAGGTTGTTAAGGCTTATTATGAAAAAGGAAGTTCAAATCAAAATGCATATCGTGCACCTTGTGATTTTTTCGGTCAATTTTATCGACCAAATTTCCGTACAATCGAAAGAATCGTGCAAAAATTTGAGCAAACCGGGTCTGTAGGACATGTGGAAACACCAGTGCATGCTCATACAGCTCGTACGACAGAAAATATTGCTGCTGTTCGCGATAGTGTGGCTGAAGAGCCGTCCACCTCAAGTCATCGTCGTGCCCAAAAATTTCACCTCTCACACTCGTCGTTGATGGCTTTATGCATAAATACTTGCATTTACACGCTTACAAGATACAATTGACTCAGGAACCTCTTGATCATTCCAAAGGTCGTCAATGGACAGAATGGTGGCAAGACAGAAAATCTAAAGACAATCATTTACAGTGATGAGGTGGATTTACACCTCAGCGGATTCGTTAATAAGCAGAATTGCCGCATTTGGACGAATGATAATCCAAGAGTGATTGTCGAAAAACCAATGCACCCACAAAGAGTGACTGTTTGGTGCGGTTTTTGAGCTGGCGGCATCATCGGGCCGTATTTTTATCCAAAATGAGGCCGGTCAGGCAGTTACTGTTAATGGTGTTTGCTATCGTGAGATGATAACGAACTTTTGATGGAATTGGAAGATATGAATGTGAACGAAACAATGACCCTTTTGCGCGACAAATTCAATGGCCTTGTTATCTCACGTGTTGGCGATGCCAATTGGCCGCCAAGATCATGTGATTTGACACCGTCGGACTTCTTTCTTTGGGGTTATTTGAAAGAAAAGGTGTATATCGATAAGCAAGCAACAATTTAAGAGCTAAAGGATGAGATGATTTGGCACATTTACGGCATAGAACCTCAATAATGCCTCAGCGTCATCGAATATTTGGACCATCGGATGGAGGTTTGCCGCCGAGGTCTTGGCAGCGATTTGGCCGGTATTTTATTCCATACATAATTGAACCATACCAATATTATCATAATACATAGAAAGAAATGACAATAATTTCCTAAATACTTTGTGTTTTATTCAAAATTGACATCGGCCCTTAAAATTTAACCACCCTTTATTTTATTCTTACAAGATTGAAAAAATGCCATTTTTACATGTGGGGAATTTCACTGTAAAAAGTACCCAAAAAAAAAACATTTCAATCCAAATTTTTAATATTTTAATTCGGCTCAAGTTCATCAAATTTAATTTTCATTAAATTATTTTTATGAAGAAAGGATTTTTACAACATGAAAATTAATTAAAATTGTTATTGATAATCTTTCATTCTTGACCGTGGTCGGGGTATAAGTGCTTTAATTTTTTTTTAAATATTTTATTTAATGAACTTGTCCCTCAAAAGAATGTTAGTAATATCTAAAAGGAAAACCACATAGAATAAATTTTTTAAATACCATTTTATTAAGAAAAGTTTTCTGATTCTTTGTTAAATTTTAAGTCGTCATAATCAAATTCCATTACATCATCAGGCTCATCTTCATGTTCACCTTCGCTTTTGATTCTTTCCGGAATTTCGTGCATTCTATCGTGACGTCTTCCTCTGTTAGATCACGAGATATAAGGTTGCCGATGTTCCCCATTTCTTACCCCTTAGGAATTATATATTATTATCTAATTCCCGTGGTTCCTAGGTAAAACATATGGCCTCCTAAGGAATTGAATTTCATAAAATCATTTCAAATTGTATCGACGCATCGGATGGGGAGTCTACATACAAATTTTCAAGTCTCTGGATTCATTTGTTTAGGCTGGGCGGTGATCAACCAGTCAGTCACGCTGATTTTATATAAAACTAGCTTAACCCGGTGCGCTTCGCTACACTGCTTTAACCACTTTATCGGTTGAGATATATTTAATATATGCATCCTATGGAAGGTAGTTCAAGCAAAAGTGTATGGGCTTAATGAAATGTTTAACTAATGTGAACTTTAACTTTTTTTTGAATTAGAGCCGACCTACTTATTAATCCGGTAAGTAGGTCGGCACGAAGTGGCAGCTGAAATACAAAAGTGTACAAGTGTCAAAATAACATTTCCAATTAGTTCTGCTCAAAAGTGCCTTGTGGTCGAAATTCGACCATAATCATTTATGAAAATATGAATAAATCATAAGTATAAATGAATTGACATGTTTCGAGCTTTGGTTTTTTTCGTCTTAGTGGATCGATCGGTACATATGTTATCTTTCACTCAAGCCGTGAATGTTTATTTTCTTTTGTGTGTTTAATAATATAAAAAAAATCAGGAAGTACGAATTAAAATACAAAAAAGCACTTCTCATAGTTTCTTTATCACTTTGGACTTTGCATGTTGAATTTTATGTTTCTAGGTTCAGTATTAATAAATATTCCAAAAAAAGTTTAAGAACTAAAAAGTATAAAAAGATCTTACAGATTCTAATTCATCCAGGACCTTGCATGTTTAATCTTATGTTTCTGGGTCCAATGCTAAAGGAAATTAAAAAGTTCCAGTTGAAGAACTAAAAGTTTCCTCTTATAGATTCCCAAACACTCAGGACATTGCATGTTTCATTTTTTATTTCTAGGTCTAATATTGACAAAAATTAATAAAAGTACCAGTTGTAGAACGAAAAAGTACCAAAAAGCTTCCCCTTCCTGACTTTTATTCACTCAGAAACATGCTTGTTTCATTTCATGTTTCTAGATCCAGCATAACGAAAATTCAAAAAGTATCCGTTGGAGAAGAAAAACATACTACCAACATTTTTCATCTTGTAAGTTCTCATTTACTCAGGACTCTGCACCTATATTATATGTACATATGTTTATGTGTATAAACCTATATTATATGTATGTATGTTTCAGCACGGAAAAGTAAAACAAAGAAATTTAATTTGTCGTATTTCACCTTTTTGATACTTTTTTCTCATCATAGAATAATTTATTCTGTGTATAACAATGAATAGAGAAAAATATTTTGTAAAAAAATACCATTATTCCTCATTAATTTTTGAGCTTAAGGTCACTTTTATTTAAAATAGTTTATTTATTTTAATCAATATTTCGATTATATAATAATAACATTAAATTTCATAAATATATCCTGAAGAAGATTTCCAAAGGAAATCGAAATATTGATTAAAATAAATAAACTATTTTAAATAAAAGTGACCTTAAGCTCAAAAATTAATAAGGAATAATATTATTTTAAAAAGGTCGAAGAAATTAGAATAAAGGTAGTAAAAAAATACCAAAAATAAGTACGATTTGCACACCTTCAACGTTAGGATTTCATAAAGTACCAAATTTATATATGTATTTTTTTAGATAAATAACGAATTAGATATAATCTTTTTTACAATGCTTATTTTGCCAAAAGATTGTTGGGGTTACAAAGAAGTTCCAAAATACAGGTTTTTACCGTTTACGCCGCAAAAGGGCTGAATTTCCAAAAAGTACCAGACACCTGTCCGCTTCTTTTTTCTAACGAACAACGATAAGTATTAAATTTTTTTGGATCTCTTTTAGTTTTGGAGATAAAATGTTACCAAATTTACCCCATTTAAAATATATAAATTTTTCAAATTGTGAATTTTTTGTTCAAGTCAGTTGATAAACAGAGGAGGAAAGCGTTTTTAACTTTTTTGGCTTTGCTGATTTATATATAAGTAGATAATTACTGCCTGTTTTATTTATAAAATGAAAATTTTCGCTTGGGAATTTATATTGAAACAACAATAAAAAAACTTAAATTTGTTTTTGTTTTTGTTTTCAATATAAATTTCCAAGCAAAAATGTTTATTTTAGGTTGAAAAACAGGCAGTTAATATGAAGTTTCGGTGCATATAGGGCAAGTTGGGATCATCCAATCATGTGTACAGTTATAAATATAAGAAGCAAACGTTAATTTCTGCCTCTAAACTAATTTTATTCAATTATTTTGCCTCCCACCAACAGGTACGTGAAAACAACTCATTTGTGGAAATCTTAATTTCGAAACCAACTTTTTAAAAGCTGTATGGAATGAAGAATAATTTACAGAAAATAGTCTTTACATAGCATTTACACTTTGCAACTTGTACTTTGCGCATAAAGTCATCATAGACAGGGGGACTGGTGAGCATCATTATATCACGTTAAAAAGTGATTCTCAGACGATCGGTGTACTAAAAGATTGGTTCAGATTTCTAAGTATTGCACACATCGCCAAAAACGTATGTTTATTATTGATTTTTCCTTTTATGTAAAATTTTGTCATTAAAATAAAATTATCTTGAATGACAACCTGCGTTGTCTTCATTCTAGAGTAAAAATTAAATGTGGATGGCGAAATTAAAGCAACACGTTCGGTATACAGACCGATTTTTGAAACAAAAAACGCCATATGTTAACCAGAATTTTTTAATTGCTGTGAAGGCATCTAAAAAAAAATCGAATATCAATCAAAATATGCCTCAAAAAGGCAAAATATGCGCTAAAAACTTGCAAAATGCTGCAAAAAGGCTCTCTTAACTAAGTTATGCAAAAATATGCTCCTAACGGTAAAATATGCACTAACAAATCGATGCCAAATTTCGAAAAAAGCTCTAAAACGGATAGATATATATTTCCTTCATTGGTCGCACAAGGAAAAACATGCAAATGCATATTTGTGGTTTCCCTGCCTGATAAGAAAATTTGTCCCCAAACTGGGGCTTTCAAGGTTTTTTTTTGGAGAAATATTTTCGTTAGGAGTGAGAACATTTCAATTTAAAAATTATTAGTTTTGTGTTCTCTTATTTATATTAAATATATATATATATATATATATATATATTAAAAGGACAAAGGAAGTCATTTGGGGATTGGGGATTTAAGAAAAAAATTCGGGGATTTTTGGGGGATTTAACACATTTTTAATATATATTCCCGTTTTTATTATTAACGCTTATTTTTCTTTGTTTCATTATTAAAAATCAAAAAAAGTAGCAAAACTTTTATCTAGCTCTTACCAACAAATAATACGGTGTAAAGGTTCCTAATTAAGATTACCATTTTTGATGAGTGTGTAAAAAATACGTAATAAACTTATGTTTTAATTTTTGAGTGACTGTTTAAAAAAGAATCTAATTCCGTTGACAACACTTATAATTTTTTGAAGACAATTTTCAAGCAAATATGTCTTCCCCAAAAATAAGTAAATATGAAAGACATTACATCTGTGGCATTTCGACAAAACATCTTATCTCAAATTTAAGAAGTTAAACAAAATGTTGTTAATCAGACGAATTTTTTAAACAAAAAATATCTTTATTTTCGTTTTTAAAATTTTGTATTATAAACGAAATTTATCTTTGATTTTGGTTTATTTTATTATTTGATAAAAATGATTTTTTCAGCGTGTTTTTTTTTTAATTTTTTGTTATCTTATCTCGACTTAAGATGTTTTGTCAAAATGCCACAGATATGTTATAAAATTTAGGAAAAAGAAGTACTAAATAAACGACGAATATATGTATTTTTATTTTTGATTTAAAGAATGACTAAAACCGATTGAACAAGCTCCAAATTCTTATAAATTGGCTCATTCGTCTTTAAAAATAGCATATTTTTCTGCTTGTAATTCCTCACTGGAATCGCATAAAAAGGATTTAAAAAACATGCCGAAACAGTCGCTACAAACAAAATAAAAAATGTTTTTACTAAAAACTTTTTTTTGGGGATTTTGTTATTTTCATTCTTCTTAGTATTTTTTAAAAAAAATTTCAAATTTGGCCAGAAACAAAAATATTAACTTTTAAAGGTTTTGTTTTTTAATTTGGGGATTTATTTTTTATTTTTTGGGGACAAGGAAAAAAGTACCTGGCAGCAATGTTAAGTAGGGAATATTCGTTTATGTGCTGTTTTCACAACACAAGTGACTGAACGTGTAGTAAAATTTATATGGAAAACACTAAAAAAAACTGAGTACTTTTCATATAAATTTTACTACACGTTCAGTCACTTGTGTTGTGAAAACAGCACATTACTGTTCACTTTTACCCTTAAAATTACTACTGCAGTATTTAGCTGTGTGCATATACGCATAAAAGTCATGTTTTTACCCTTTTGGTCATAGCCGAAAAATATTAAAGAATCAGTCCATTATTCAGCTAGCGTCTATAAAAATATCTTGCTGGACCCTCCCACCATATGTACATATGTACATATATGTCTATCCTTCTACAATTTCATTAACGTTTCGCGTCGGCTTGCGCTTTTTTTCCCTGTGTTCTCTCTTTTCTTAGCCTTTCAAAGCCTATTATTATTTTTTAGAACCAGAATAAATTAAAACAACAAAGAGATAAAGGCGCTTCCGCTTAATTGTTGTAGTTTCGTTCAATCACTGGGGGTATTTGTCAGCCGTTAAAATTTCAGCTAGAATATGCATCTGATCATCTGTTTTGAATTTGAAAATAAGAACTTTCGATTTTTTTACGTTTTATAGGTACGTTCGTGTGTAAATGTAGATGAGTGTAAATATCATGTAATTGTAAACCCTGATATCAACTCCCCGAAAAAGACACAAGCAACCGAAAAAAATAGAAACGATTTAAATTGTAATCGGTGTAATGTAATATTCTATTCATTTTTTATTTTCTTTCTTTTTTTCTTTAATTGTATAGGAATGTTTGGAAGTGTAATTGTGTGTATGTTTGTATGGATGTGTCTGCTTGCATGCGGGACTTTTTGTGTTGTTGCTTTTTAATCGCAGTTCTGTGTGTGTCAGTCGTATCATTCGATTGTAATTCAATGCACATTTTTTTATTATATTAGGGCATTCATACAGTCTTCACTATAGCGTTTGAGGAGTTCCATAACAAAACTACTTAAACAATTTTTGTGATAAGTAAATGAAAATATACTTAAAACATTTGGTGTAATAAAATAGAGACTATAATCTGAAGGCCAGCTTTTCAGTTATTTAAAAGAAAAAAATTAGAAATGTGGCTCCGGTAAATTTTATTTCATTTTGCTATAAACCTCTAAAAAAATATGTTTATTTTTGCCTTTACTATAATTAAGTTTTATTAAGGACAATGATAAACTTTATATCTTGGTAACTTTTTCTTTTACTACTGTTGTCATTTTCCTTTTAGGTGTTGTTGTAAGAGACTCGCTGTCGTCGGAAGTTCTTTCCTAGAAAAAACTTTCCGATTGAAAGAGTTGTTGCTGGATTGACAATCTTTGGCCGAATGATAGTCGGGACATTCCGGACGTAGATCCAACAGTCGTGAGAACGCGCTAATTGCTGTCGATTGTTTTGGTGACATTGTCCACAAATCGCCAACCTTTGACAAAAAAAGAGAAATTTTTGCTGCTTTTTAATTTCAATTGTTTTATGGAAAATATGTAATTGTGGCTGCCAGGGAAATAAAAAAACTTTCTACATAAAAAATTAAAAAGATGAATAATTACATATCGCACCCGTTCAACAATACTGTATTAACTAAAAATTTAAACATTTTCAGTAGAAGCAAAACAATTTTCAATTTTACATTACAGGCATATGAAAAATAATTTTTAAAGCAGCCGTTTCATTACAAAAAAGTGGACAAAATTGCACGATATTTTTACAGTGGGTAGATATGAATATTACGTATCCATTTTTTCCAAAAAGTGAAAAAATAAAAATTTTGAGTTAATACAGTATTGTTGAACGAGTGCGATATGGAGAACTCAGAGCTGAAACCAGGGTTTAAAAAACTGCAGTCAAAATAAAAAAATTGCTTTTTCTTCGACTTTAAGATTTTTCATTGGACAAAGCTAACTTGTTGATTTTACTTCTGTTTCATTAAATGAAAACAGTCGTAGTCCAGGCAAGAGCAAAAAGTTGTACACAACAAAGAACGTCGGCGGTCGATATGTTCGGAAGCGTTTGGTTTGACAGACTGAAACTTTTAATAAATTCCGAAGTTAACGAAGATGGGACATTGTGTTTTTGTTTTGTTTGTATTTTGCAGTTTGAACTGCGTTTTTCTATTATGCCTTTGATCACTAAACTAAACTACATACCAAAAATTCTTTTGTTAGTGAATTTTAATAGACTTTATTCAAATTCTGAGAACGTTTTAAGTACAAAGCTAATAAACCAAAGAAATAACAAACATACATCTGAAAACGATAATGTTATTTAAAGTTTTATTTAATATCAAAACATTTAAAAGATTGTTAAGCATAAAAATAAATACATTTGTATGTATTTATGTTCACATGTAGTATTAAAAAAAAAACGGAAAACAAAAACAAAAAGTCCCATCTTCGTTAACTACGGGATTTATTAAAAGTTTCAGTCTGTCAAACCAAACATTTCCGAACATGTCGACTGTCGATGGACGCTCTTTCTTGTGTACAACTTTTCGTTTGTTGCTTTTGCCTTGACTGCGACTGTTTTTATTTAATTAAGTGCCGGTTCACACAAGTCAAGTCAAGTCAAGTCTTGAGTTTTTAGGAGAGAAGGGAAAAGAGAATGCCATTTCTTTTCCCCTCTCTCCTAAAAACTCAAGACTTGACGAGTCAAACTTGACTTGTGTGAACCGGCACTAACCAGAAGTAGAGGCAACAGTTTTTTTTTTTGTACAATCTTATAACTTTTACTATTTGAACTGCAGTTTTTTAAATACTGGCTTAAACGAACCAAGTGAAAAAAGAAAATTCGAAAATATTTTGAGTTTGATTAAGTGAACTCTCATTAATTGCTGGAGGCATTGACTTGGGTTTATTACCGTTATCTAAGGAGCAAAAAACTTTTTGATTTAGACCGTTACAGAACAGAACAAAGTTAAACTTTATTTAGTTTATTTGTTTTTATTTAATTTAAGTCTATGCACAAATTCTTAACAGACTATCTTAGTGTAGTTACATAATAATTTATTTTATTTATGCAAAGAAAGAAAGATTAGAATAACCATTATAAGTTTAAATAGAATTTGACATTGTTTTTATAATATTAATGTTTGGGGAATAGCATGTTCGGCATGTCCTGACATATAGAGAGTTGAGAAAACGAAGTGAACGTTGAGGAATATTTAATGTTACGTTACTAAATAAGAGTTTGGAATGTGTAGTTATAAGATTGACCAAAAAAGATATGTTGAGAATCATCCTGCGGCTTTTTAAAGTTGGTAAATTTATTTCAGCTAGTCTTGTTGAGTATGAAGGTAATACCAGGCAATATTTATAATCACTTCTTAAGCAGAAAATAAGAAATTGTTTTTGACTGATTCGATACGATCATAAAGAATATTATAGATTGGGTCCAAATAATGCTGATGTATTCCAAAATTGGTCTGACGAGCGAAGAAAAAAGACTTTTTGCGGTTAAGGGGTCGTTGAGTACCTTTGCCCATCTTTTAATAAAAGCCATAACACTCCGTTATTTAGTTAGTGCTGGTTCACACCCTTTAAGTTTTAGCCGTCAAGTCTTGAGTTTTTAGGAGAGAGATTCTCCTCTCTTCCCTTCTTTCCTAAAAGTTCAAGTTTTGACGGCTGAAACTTTTTACTCTATAAAATTGCATATGCTTGCATTTATTAAAATTTAGTTCCAACAAGTTCAGTTTACAACATTTGTAGAAACTTACCAGTAGTGGGATTCACTACTGTTGTTTTAACAATAACAACAGTTGTTATAATTGTCAACCTGTTTTGTTGTTTGCACTAACGATTATGTGATTCAGTAAATTGTTGTTAACAACATACATAAAAATTAAAGTCAAGTGGCATCATTGTCAAATAACGAAAAACACAAAGAGGAATAAAAAAAACCAATAAAATTATTAAAACTAACTTTGTTTTTTTTTAAAGATAAGCAAAACATTTTACTATTAAATTAAATGCAAATTATTTAATTGCCATTTTCATGTAATATTATGGCGTTTTCTTTTCTGAGTAAAATTCTGCATTTATTCTGCCTTTTACATTTTTGTATGTTCTTTTCTGAAAAACATGTGTTCTTTTAAAAGTGTAAAGCGTTCTTTTCTGATGATGTTCCCTTTAAAACTAAAAGAAAGGCTACATGTTCAACACTCATTTTAATTAAAGGTGCATGAGTGCAGCACTAGATGAAGGCGTATTCAGAGAAAGGTGGTGACAAGTTTCGAGCTGTAAACACTAACAATGCAATACAAAAACATCTGTTGTTTCTGTTTGCTTTGGATTGTTGTAGTCTTGCCACCACCTGTAATTGAATTTACCTTGCGCTAATTGTACTTTATTGTTTAATGCCGAAATTTGTGTTCTTTTGTAAACGTAAAATATGAAACACTTTTTAAACATTAGGGGAGTATTTAAAAATGTTGCCAAGTCACATGTAACACTTATGCAACACTTTTTTTTAGAAAAGAAAACGCCATTAGTTTTTAAACTAAATTTTACCAATAAATTTTATTTAGCGTATGGAATAATATAAAAGAAAGAACATATATGTATGTTTGTATGTATGCACATAAATCAAAGGTATTAGAACGATTCTTTAATGATGTGAGCGGTTGTTTGACGGGGGGCTCCACATGGACATTTGGGATCATCTACTTAGCCCCATTTGTAGAGAGTTTTCAGGGTTCTACCGGTACCAGTTCGCAATCTGTTCAGGTTACACCATGCTTTCCTCGGTAATTGAAGGACTGCTTCGCTGCTTCGTTCTTCAAATAATGGGCTGGATCTGTGTGAGTTAGACCATAGACTAGACCAAGCTGCGTTGATATCAAAGTTTTCGATGAGTAGGTTCTTGGCGAGGTCTAGTGGAGCATGTCTGGACTGCAGCCTTTGGATGGGAGGGTAACGTAAGTCATTATTAAGAGGGATTTGGTTATTGATTTGTATCTTGTTATACTCTCGTAACAATGCCTGCTTTCTCCTCAACTCTGGTGGTGCTATATTACATATTTTTGGCAGCCATTCTGTTGCAGTCGGACGGAGAGATTAACCTCATTGTTGTGTAAGTTGAGTGTCGATTTTTTGTGTGTGGCGACTATTAAGCCATACTGGACTTGCATATTCGGCAGCTGAATATACCAGGGACATTGCAGATATGCAAGCAGTTTGGGTTAGCTCCCCAGGTTGTTCCTGTCACTTTTTGAATTATGTTATTTCTTGTTTTTAGTTTTTGTGACGTTTTTGAGAGATGTGCGTTAAATGAAAGTGTTCTATCGAGTGTAATTCCAAGATATTTTGGAGAGGGGTTGTGTGCAAGTCGTGTGTTGTTTATACGTATGTTTAATTCCCGATGATACTCATGGTGGTTTAGGTGAAAGCAGCTCACCTCGGTTTTGGCAGCGCTAGGTGTAAGCCGCCAGTTTTTACAATACAGTATTCCACGGATAATTACCTCTTTGTTATACCATGGAGCAGATACTCCTTGCGCCCAAAGTGTTTTCGTTATATTTTTAATATATACACCCAGAGAAAAAACAACAAAACAATTTTTAAATAAATTAAAATTGTATTAAAAGAAAAAAATTAAATTAAAATAAAGTCGTATGGCCTTATTTCTCAGTGGAATGGGAAATAAGGACATATGGCTATATTGCCTATGGCTTTATAGCATGGCGCCCCTCAGTACTACAACAATGCAACAATAAAAAACCCCAGGCATTTTGTTGCTAGAATTGAGACGGCAAATGTCAAAATGCCTTATTAAAAAATGTAAATAAACAAAAAAAAAAAGACACAAAATGTGTCCGTTGGCAAAATCTCTATTAACTAACGTTGTTAAATGGAGAATGTTAGTCATAGTAGAGAATCCTTTCCGAAAACCATGTTGACGTGGTGACAATATGTCAGAAACTTGATGAGTAAGGGAATCCATTAAACATTTTTCAAAAAGTTTTGGAATATCACTTAGTTTGGATATACCTCTGTAATTGGATATATATGCGATTTATTTCCTGATTTAAACAATGGAATAATTTATGAATCTTTCCAAACTTTCGGAAAGTAATCACAATTTAAGGATACATTAAAGATGATAGACAAAGGTGTCGTCAATACGTTGCGCAATTTTAAAAAAAAACACAACTTGGTATACCATCTGAACCACTAAAAGATGATGACTTAGCGTTATTTAAACAGTTTAAGAATGTGAGAGTTGTATTTTGGTTAAAAATTATCTTGTAAGGGTAGACATTACCAGCATCTGACAGAGCTTCGGAAAGATGTCGGCAAACATATTGCTGATTTTTAATTCATCACCAGACTCGGAACATAATTATTTCATGACATTTGGAAATCCTGTGGATTTCCTTTTGGTATTAAAAAACTTATAAAATGATTTAGGTTCTTGAACAAAGTTCCGCTTAACATTACGGAGATAAATCTTATACAGTTCTGTGTTTAGCAAATTATATTCTGCACTCGAAACTGCACATTTTTCATAGTAAAAAATGGAGCAGTGTAATAAAGCCATAGGTAATAAAGCCATATGGCCTTATTTCACATCGCATTGAGATATAAGGTTATATGACTTTAATTCTATACAAGAAGTGAAATAAAGCCATTATAGTGTTATTGCTCATTAAAAAATGTTTTGTGAAATGGAATTCATAAATTTTTCTATTTCATGTAATTTTTAATTATTTTTATCAACATTTACCCTAAAAAAGCTTAAATTCAAAAAAGGATAATTATCAAATCGCGAATATCAAAATCTCGAAATTTCGAAATCCAGAATTTTAGAACTCTGAATCTTAGATCCCGGACTTCATTATTCCCAATTTTAAAATCCTAAATTTAAAAATCCCGATATCAAATCTTGAATTCAGAAAGTTTAGTACGCCGGGTTCGCTAACTAAAGCATCCTTCCAAGTCGATCAAAGGGCCCCCTCTTCATACCTGCTGGAACCCATTATATAAACACTTTGGTTGCTAAACAATTATAGCTTTACTGCACTTGGATGATGGTTATAAAGCCATATGGTTTTATTTCTCACTCCATTAAGAAATAAGACCATATGGCTTTATTGCACTGCACATAAAAAATGGCTCTTGTGGTTTAATATTTTGTAAAGTATATGTTTTTCAAATTCATAAAAGACGAAAGTTGTCTAGTATTCCAGGTTGGGCCAGATTTGTTACGTGGTAAGTGCTTAGGATTGCATTCCTCCATATAACTAAATAAAGTTTCATAAAAAGTATTGGTCAAATCGTCAAACAGATATCGACAAGCTATTCGGAGCAGTCAGCAATTGAAGCCAAATAGTGTTAAATAGACGATTGTTAAGTTCCATGTAATTGGCTCGACTAAAACAAAAAACATTTTCGTATTGTGTAGAATTTTTTTTTACTGGGTTATTAGTAAATAAATCAGGTATAGGAATTTTGCACTGGTTTTGAAATAAATATATTTTATGACTTGATTTGGCTAAGCTCTGAGCCCTCAATATATATAAATGTATAAACATACATATCATAAAAAAAATTAATCAATATGAGAAAAATACAACAAAAAATTTAATAATTTTATTTTGATTTGCAGAACTTAAAAATTATTCTTATCAAATAAAACTTCATATTATTTTAGTTTCTGAACAAAATGTTGCCGAAAGGTATCTTAAACATTTTTGTTTAAACCTTTTTTAAATATACGATAAGAAAGTATTCGAATAAAAAGTTTGTTTACTTTTAGTTAACATCACTACTATTATGATTTGTTTATTCTATTTTATTTAAATAAGTATTTTTGAACAATTAAAGAATTTAACTACTTTCATCCGTTTTGATAACTGTGTTACTCGTGCTGAGAGGTTAAAGCAAAGCAAATCTGCCGCCCTGGACGATGTATGGCACATGCTGATGGCCAATTTAGAGAAGGCGTCAATTTAGAGAAGGCGTCAATTTTGAGAAGCGAATCAAGGCGAACGGGTCGTCATGAAATTGATGGAAAAATATATGGACAGTGGTAGGACTGTTTTTGCTGACAACTTTTTTTCAACATATAACTTGGCAGAAATGGTGATACTTCGTAGAGTGTCCTGAATTGCTTGACCCAAAACGTGATGTTAAAAGCACTTTATTTTGTTACCACATTAATAACATCGCTCTGTGCTCCTACATGGCAAAGCCAAAAAAGGCCGTAATCATGTTATCCACTGTCCATTGCCGTTAAAACGCCGATCCATTGAAAGGATTCAAGCCAGATCAAATTTTGGACTACAATAAATTTAAAGCGAGCGTAGATATGTACAATAAACCAGATGTTGACTGGCTACTCTTGCAAACGCTCGACAAATCGTTGGGCACTGGCAATGTTTTACAATATGCTTGATATCGCCGGTTTGGCCTCATTTATCATCTATGACGAGTTGAACCCGGCAAAACCGAGTGATAAACGCATTTGTCATTGAATTGGCATGGCAGCTAGTTATTCCGCATATGACGGAACGGGCGGCTAACCCTTTAGTGGGGAGGTTTGCTCACAATGAATCTTTTCAATATCGATGTGAGTATGAATTATATACACACATACATCTGCAGCTTTTTGTAAAGATATGTGTATACATATGTCTATATATACTAATTTATAATTAAATATTTCATTATTTTTAGGTACCGGGCACTTGCCCGTCGACATCAGACGCAGCACAGCAACAATGCTCAAGTAGCCTCAACACGTTCATCATGTTACACGCAAAGAAAAAATATGATTGGTAGGATCAGAATCAGAAACTATCATTAATGTTTGGCTTTTATAATTGTGGCAATCATATAATATATCTGAAAATTAAGAACACAATGTGATTGCAACAACTAACTACACGATTATCTTCTCAAACATATTAATTTTCTAAATATGTGTTTGTCAAAACTAAATTGTAAGAACTTTAGTATGATCTTAGTAATAAAAATTACATTTTTAATATATCCATTTTATTTTATTTATATGTACGTATGTATATGTACATAATATGTATGCAGATATGTTTGTATATACATAGATATTTTTATTTTAATTGCATACATACATATTTGTGTACAATATTATTAATTACCCAGCTAGCATTTCGTATCATAATCTGATCATTTAGGAATCAGCTTCAAGGGCAAAATACCCGTATATGAGCTCATTTATCAATCATAAATGATACTCTCGTTGTGAGAAAATGGTACCCTACCGATGAATCACCTGAAAGAATCATTTGTGATACAATATTCTGATTCCTTTTTGATCATTTTAATGTTAGTTTTTCTAATCATTATTGAATCGTTTTTGTCTCATTTTTCAATCGTAAATTGCATAGTTTTTGATAATATTTGAAATCATTTTTTAATCACTTTCCTAATTGCTTAGGAATCCTTTTTTGATCACTTTGCAATCGTATTCTGTTTGCTTGCGAGCCTCTCGCAGCAAACATTTTCTATCATAATCGAATCATTTATGAATCAGCTTTAGGAGCAAAATACCCGTATATGAGCTCATTTTTCAATTTGAAATGATACTCCCGTTGTGAGATTGTACCCAAGAGATTGTACCCAACCGCCGAATCAAGGTATATTTACACAAGGTAGACTCATTTGGGAGTGTAGACATGCTGCTCTATAAAAATAACCGAGTGGAACTGAATTGTCAAAATTGTCTTCATATAAATTTAACGCACACATTTACAAAATTTGGCTCATATACACGGAATTTGACATTGGTGTTCCAACTTAGGTAAACAGCTGACAAACATATGGGCCAACGAGTTTACCTTGTGTAAATATACCTTGCCGCCGAATCATAATTATAATTTATTTTGAGTTTAATAAAGTTTTTTTTTAAGTTTTTTATTAAAACGATTTCCCTTAGTCGTTTTATAAACAATAATAATAAAGTAAAAACAGTTAACAATAAAGTAAAATTAAAATTGGAATATAAATAATTAAAACGTATATAATAAAACCATGAATAATAACTACAATATTAATAACAATTAAGAATAAAGTAAAATAAAAGTTGAATGAAGAAAAATTTTATAAATAATTAAAATTTTCTCTATGATTTTGACGAAAAGAATGAAAAGAAATTCAAATTTTTAAAAATTTTAAATTCAAAGAATGTTTAATCATTTTTTAAACATATAAATGAATCATATATGAATCCTTTTTTAATCGTTCAAGTGATAAATCCGTTTTAAATTCAAAAAATTTATAAATCACTTTTTAAACATATAAATGAATCATATATGAATCCTTTTTCAAACGCTTAAGTGATAAATCAGATTTTAATCATCAAAACTGATCTGAAAAGAATCATTTGGGTGATTTTATCAAAAACTAATCAGCCAAATGCTAGCTGGGTAGAATTAAAGAAATTAAAGTATATTTTAATAATTAAATATTAATTTAAAAATTTTGCAATCATATTTTTTCTTTGCGTGTAAAACTCGTTATAACTGCAGCAAATGTAATCTTCCTATATGTTTGAATGATGCAATTACATAGTTGCAAACCCAATTGCTCTTTGTAATGTATATTAAAACGCTCAAATAAATAAATAAAATTCTATCTAAAACATTATTTCTTACACTATTTTTTTTATGGGTCTGGCCAGATCCTTATGGTGCACTTACCGCATCATAAGGCACCGAACATCGAAAGGTTAACCATATAACTTTAAATTGGTTGTCTAAAATAAAAAATTAGTAAAATGTATTTAACATGTCCATATTAATAAATAAAACATTTTTCTCATTATTTTTCAACATATTTGACAAAAATGTACTTTGGACTTCAAGAAGAATTCTTGACAAAAAGTACGAAACAACAGAGGTGAGGGAAAAACATGTAAAATAAATTAAAAATGGATAATCATTCAAAAAAAGCAAATTTTGATCTACCAAAGGTTAAAATACAATTTGACGTCAGCAGTCGTCGACGGCTGCGAGTGTAAGACGGCAAAATCCTTCTGAGGAGATCGAGTGGTAGCGATCGAAACATGTCAGGGTAACCAGCCGCCCGGGTTCGAATCTCAGGTCAATAACAATTTTAATTAATTTTCATGTTGTAAAAATTCCTTTCTTCATAAAAAAAAAAATAATAATAATTTAATGAAAATTAAATTTGATGAACTTAAGCCTGATTAAAAATATTGAAAATTTGGATTAAAAACCATAAATATATCAACAAAATTACCACAATACTAATTATGATATTTCACAAAAATAATAGCATAAAACGCAAACACTAATCAAAGTGTCATTTTATTTTTGGTTTAAGAAGGGCCGGGCCAATTGAACAATAAATTTTCTTACTTTATGAATAGTTAATTAAAGGTTCCGTCGTTCCTAGCAAAAATAAAGTGAGAAAATGTAAGGGAACGTGCACAAATTACGAGAGAAACAACTTTTCACGATAAGGGGAATTGTTTCTCGTGAACATTTTTATTCACGTTATTATTCTCATTTGAATTACATTTTTTCATGGGAGTTTTACATGATCGCAAATATACGAAAAGGGGAAAAATTACGAGGGAAACATTTTTCACGGAAGGAGTAATAATCTCTATTCATTCATCCAATACAACAATTGTGGTCAATGTATTAAGGCACTAAAAGTTTCGTTTTAAACTATACAAAAATTTTTTATGGCGTACAACTTTCTTATTTTTGTCAGATCTCCTCGATTTTAATGCCTTATTTTCAGGATTGATATTAAAACACATTTAAATATAAAATCGTTTTAAATACAAAATTCTCTTCTTCACCGATGTTGTTCACTAATGGCGTTTTCTTTTCTAAAAAAAAGTGTAAGAAGTGTTGTATATTTTAAGTTTACAAAAGAACACAAGCTTCGGCATAAAACAATAAAGTACAATTATCGTTAAAAAGTTGGAGCCTTTAATACCAATAATTTCTAAGTAAAAAAAAAAAACGAGAGACGAACTAAAAAAATAATTTATTTTTGCTGATATAATAACAAAATCTAGTGCTACACTCATGCCCCTATAATTAAAATGAGTGTTGAACATGTCGCATTTTTTTCTTTTTATAGGGAACATCTTCAGAAAAGAACACGTTGCACTTTTAAAACAGAACCCATTTTTCAGAAAAGATGATAAAGAAATGTAGAAGGCAAAATAAATGCAGATATTTTTTTGTTTTTAGTAGTGCTAACATACTTTTTTTCGTTGCGATTATTGTCGTTTCCTCTTTGAAGTCGTTCTGATGTTTACATTGTACGATTTTCAATACATTTTTCGTCAAATGAGAGAACGAATGAGCGAACAAAATGAATCAAAAAGTCCACTCGCTTCCACAATTGTGTACCCCTTTTAATTCCTCTCGACCAATCGTATAATGTGAATGGGCACTTAAAAGAAATTATTAATAAAATATGATAACGGGCACATAAACTCTCTTTTTTAAAGTTGTTTCGCCCTCTTTGAAATAAAATTTAAATGTTTGCTTGCTCCCTTTAGGTAATTTCTTTCACAATCAGCCATGTCACACTTCCGTTCGGAAACAAAATTAATTCCGCATGTTGGTGCTTCAGAAAATGAGGAAAAAAATTTTCGGAATGAATCCATTTTTGTTTTCATGGCCGGAATGGGCGTTTTCTGTATCTGAAACACCAAAAAACTATCTAAAATTTAGATTCTAAAATTTAGAATCTAAATACACTTTCTATTAATAAACAAATATGTTTTCTTCGGTTTCGAACGGAATTGTACTCTGTGTCATGGCTAAATAAAATGTTTTTTATAAACATTTTATCTTAATGCCAACATACAAATTTAGTTTATTGCCACAAAGACTATTCGGGAAATAAGTTTGTATGGGGGAAATGTGAAATTATTTCCCGATTATCTCAATTTCGTCCTCGTGACAATTAATACGTATGTACTTATGGTGTTTTCTTTTCTACAAAAAAATGTGAATTTTTTTAAAAAAAATGCAATTTTGTGTCTGTTTCTTAAAAATGTTGCTCCCGAAAAGCATGAGTTTTTTAAAATAAAACAAGCCACCCTTTTCGGGAGCAAAATTTTTAAGAACAAGCCACCAAATTGAATATTTTTAAATAAAAAAGGCACATTTTTTTGTAGAAAAGAAACCACCATTAATTTCATCATATTTACTTCAAAATTGCGACCTGTACTTTGCGCACAAGGTTAAATGGACAAACAACCATCCAGCCGCACGGACGTAGTAGGATCCACTCGGAAAGTGATTCTAAATCGATCTGCTACCAATGGTTTTTGTGCTAAACACATCACCACTAACGCATTATACCTTTTCCACTACTGCGGTATGGTTATAAAAAGGGGAATTTTTTTTTTTATTATGGAACTTCTCATTTGATTTTCATTTTGCCGTATTTTTTGATTCGTCTTCTACTACGTTGACACAACAACAAAAAACACGAACAAACATTTCTTTCGTTACATTTATTATTTTGTATTGATACCCTACATATTCTTAGAAGAGGTAAGTAATATTCATTTACAGTAAAGTATGTAACATTGAATTGTTTGTATGGAAAAATTTTAACGTAGAATTTAAATAATCTTGTATAAAATGAAGTAGATTAATTGGTTTAAAAATATGCCGATTAATCGTCTTCGCTATCGGCCAAAAAATTGTTAATCGGTATTCGCCATTAATGTGGCTGATTCTTGCCGATGGCAGAACATCTTTAAACTATTATATGCAAATAGGGTTGCCAGATACCAAAAGACAAATAACTGGAAAAAAGAAAAAATTCACCTGGATTTGGAAAAAATAATAAATAAAAATAGACAGTTTTAAAATGCACTTTGCTAAAAGAAAAAAATTTATTTACAATAAAAAAAAAGCAAGCAAACTTAACTTTTCAAATTCAGTTGTATGTCATATTACGAAATTATGTATATATCAGAGCGATTTCACTAGAAGTTGCAGCAAAAAGCCTGCCGAAATTGACAGTTCGAATAAATTTCTTTTGGTTTCACAATGTTTTGTTTATAGATAGTTGACATTTTGAGCCGTTAACCCTAATAATGCAATGCTAAAGACTCTGTTGTTTTTGTACAAGTATTGCTGTTACCGCATACATAAATTCGCCTTGGTATAACGTCACTCGGGGGCTTATGTGCTCCAAACGCTATTTTGAGTTAAGAACGCCACCTTCATCAATTAATCGTTCAACTATTAATCGAGGGGACACTCAAATGCCAACATCTAGTGCAGATTGTATGCATAAAAACCAATAATCAGCTGGCGTTATGATGTTATCTTGTACCCGACACTAACAAACCCCGTCTTTTTTTACCGCGTACGAGGTTACACGAGCAGTTTTGAACGAACACGGTTGGAAACCGACGGTTAAAATCAAGCTGATATGTATATTTCTTACGCGTGGATAAAAAAGGACAATAATGCTTTTGCTTTTATTACCCACAGAAACAAATTAAAATTGCTTTCAATTAAAAAAATGTGTGCTATTAATTTTTGTTTTTAATTTGCTTAGCTAAACCCCGCGAAGCTCTGCGCTTGTCTGCAGGAAAGAAACCAGAGTCTCTGCCGGGAATCGAACCCGCAACCCCGACGCTGATAGACCAGCTAGCCTACCGGGGCACCAGTAAACAAATTAATATTATCAATTAAATACATTTTGATTTTAAAATTGTCTGGAGTACTGTTGTTGATATAAGTATATTAACGTTTAATTGACTTGACAAAATTTTTTATTTAAACTAATTTTTTGTTATTAATGGTTTAATTAAAAAAAACGCGATAATTACTTCTGTGCATTTTAACAATATTTTAGAAAAACCCCTACAATCATTGCCAAATGTAAAATTTTTATAATTTAAATGATTTTGTTATTCGTGCTTAAAAAAATCTGAAATCTTTATGGATGAAGTTTCCTGATGATCTGGCCTAAGCAACCAGTGAAATGCTCATTGGAATAGCTTATCCCATCAACAATAAATTTTAGTGTTTTTATCAAATAATAAAAATTGGGAATTAAGCACGAATAACAAAATCATTTAAATTAAATTTTGTATTCCCACGAAAACTATTTTGATAATTTTTATAATTTCTGTCTTAAAGTCCTTAATAGCCCTTCTAGACTTCTTCTATATGTTTAATTAAGGTTGTTCTATTGTGTAACCGAATTATGCCGGCATTAAAGTTTTTGTACTGGTATACCGATACAGATCCCGCAAAACCAAATAATGAGGTTACAAACCTTGATTTAAAATTGCAATTTTCATATGACTTCTTAGAAGGAGTCATTATTATTCGAAAGTTACTCAACTCAAAATTTTAATTTTTCTGGTTTATATGATTAAACAATGCACAATACACTTGGTGCCGGTTCACACACGTCAAGTTTGTCTCGTCAAGTCTTGAGTTTTTAGGAGAGAGGGGAAAAGAAATGGCCTTCTCTTTTCCCTTCTCTCCAAAATGCTCAAGACTTGACGAGTAAAACTTGACGTGTGTGAACCAGCACTTGTTAATCTATAAAACAAAACACTAGTTTATTTTGTTGTTGTTAACTGTTTCAATTGGTATAACGTCGCAAATCATAAAAGCGACTTATTTTTAGTTGTGTAGAAGGGATCAACTACTGCTAAGTGCAAAATAGTCTAAATTCGAATTGAGACACTTTCGAGAAAGTAAATCTTTGTTGGAGTTTATATTAATAACACTTGTGTCAGTTAAGAATTTGGCAAAAGTGTCAAAAATTTATAAGAATTCTGCTAAGGTGACATATGTATGTACATAACTTAAAATAATTCGGTAACTTGTGCAAATAATACATAATCAAAATTTAAACAACTAAAAACTGTTCAGTATAAATTAAATCTTAAAAAAAAACTTCTTACATCATAACACTGTGGAACAAATTCAGGTTAGTAAAAGTTAAGTCTATTCTGAGAGTGAGGGCTGGAAATAGAAGCTAAATTAGAAGACCCGTATCGCGGGTTAATGTACAAAGATATTTTATTAAAGTTGTTTAATTTTATTTAATTAACTTAAGAAAAAAACGAAACAAATAAATAAAAGTCCAATATTTTTATTTTAAAGCTTAACTTGAGGCCTATCCATGCTAGGAAAATCTTTATAAGATGGCTAAAAAACCTGAAAATGGTCAAAAATCGTTACTTTTGATCGACATTAATGGGTTAAATTACGTGAATTTTTGAAAAAAAAGTCTAAACATTCCGTAAAATAAAGTTAAGAAGGCAAAAATAACTAATACAGTCGAATAATTTTTTTTTAAAATAGCGCAGACTTAGCTATATCCATGAAAATGGATATATACCGATTTCTCAAAAACTGGAGCCAATCTGACACTCCCAAATGTACTTTCGCACTCAGGGGACTCCCCCCTAATAGTTCGAAAAGGATTCATCGAAGTTCATTTTTTTTGGGTCAAAAACTATCACAGTGTTATTAGTTTTTCATGCTTTTTGAAAATATTTTCCACAAAACTAAGTCTTTTTTGTGACCCACATAACTTTTCGATCTTGCGCCTCTGATTTCCATCATCTCATATGAATTCAAATTATGTACCTTAATTGCTTTACGTGTAGTGCTCTATATTGTCGGTGTAGGCCAACTTTTATATTGTTTATATATTTTTTTTTTATCTATTAAAGTCTTTATCACGTCTGTTGCCTGTTGCTGTTTAGTTTTGGGGGCCTTCCATCCTACACGCGCAGGTTTATGTTACTTTTGTTGTTTTTAATACAACAGTGTAGTTTGTATGCTGTCATTGTTGTTATGTTTGAAATGTTGTTGTTTTTGTTATTGTTGCTATTTTGTTGCATGCTGATATTGTTGTACTCGTCACTGGGTAGTTGTTGCGAGTCATGAATGACGCCGCGGTCTCTGTTTGTTGTCTGATCACTGACGACGACAACGTTTTAAAACTTTTCCTGTTGTTGTTTTAGCTGGCTGTTCTATGAAACTACAAAAAGCCAGAGTAAACGCAGTTGTGTATGGCTTTATTGTTGATTTCCGTCTAGCTAAAATGACAATACCTACATTTTCAGTTGTATAACACATTGAGGCCCCTTTTGGCAGCCCTGCTTAAATATATATTAATATATTATTATGACTTAAAAACTAGATAAACAGCGACTGTTTACATTTAATTAATCAGAATTAAAAGCAACAGTTTTTTTTAGGCCAATGACAAATAAAGAGGTGGAAGAAATGACAGTTTTTCTACTTTGCCACTGTCCTTAAAATGATTCCTACAAACTCACGCACAGTGGATCGAAATCCAAATATAGCTGGCCCAAATAATTTTATGGTCAGTCTATATGGTTTTTGGGCTTCTGAATTCGAAAAAAAATTTTTGAAAAACTCTAGCTCAATTTTTTTAAGGAAATACAATAGAGTTTTGCTTTTAAAAACTTCATTAGAAAAAATTTTTCAAAAAATATTTACTAATTCGGATTAACTTTTTATGTTTTAAATGATTTTTGAATTTAAAAAACTATTTAAAAACTTCTATTTCATCAAAAAATCCGTGTATTGCGAACTTTAAATTCGAGACATTCGATGCCAAAATTTATAAAAAAAACTCTAAAACGGATAAAAATAATGTTTCTGCCTCCATCGGTCGCAATAAGTAAGTAAAATTGTTTGATAGATTTTACATTACTCAGTATTAATTTTTGTAAAAATTTTATTAAACAAATTAAGTTTTTATTTGGCAGTTAGAGTTTAGGTACTTCTCTAATTTGAATAATTAGCTAATCAAATCAGTCCAAACAGCAAATAAAACTTTCTTAATTTAATATTATAATCATGTTATTAGATTGGGGTAAAAATACATTTTCAAAATTATGAAATTCTGAGCAATAGGTATTTTAAATTTGCATATTATTCATAATCCCCATATCCGTTAGATACACACAATAAACTAAATCTTTGGCCGTAAATGATTGGACAAAACTATTTTTTTTTTTTTTTTTTGCTTATTTTAAACATTTTTTACATTTTTCTTTTCACTTTTTATTCGTAAGATCATGTTTGTACAATTTTGTTGGGGAGCTAAAAAAAAGAAAAAGGGAACCTAAACTGACATTCAAGTTGTTGGAGTGGCGCATAAGTTGAGTTATGCATACAAACCATATCGAACGAATACTGTTACTACATACCGTTGCTCGCATGTAGAAAGGCCCTAACTTGATTTTTTTTCAGTTTATTTTTCTTCATAAGCTAATTAGACCTAATGATGTTGATGTAAATAAAACAAACTTAATACATTTCACCCGACGTTTCGTCACTTTTTTGGTGACTTTTACAAGGGTTGTCTGTCTATTTTTTCGAAATTGTGTTTTTTTTAGTGATTCTTATACATTTCACACAAATACACCTCGACACAAAAATTTAATGCGTTTGTATCAAAAATAACAGCATTACGAGCAATTGTTCATACAGCAAAATTTCGATAAAACGTAATTCGGTATAACGAAAAACTCAATATAATGAATTTTTACTAAGGCCGGGTTTTTGAGATGTGGATTAAGTTTAAACGTAGTCTGCAACACGAATTTTTCCGGCGCAATATGATTTTTTTATTATTTTATTACAGACCAACATTTTAAGCAAAACTAAGCAGCACCGTCAAAGTTTTGTATAGAAACTTGGTAATGGCAGCACAAATCTGTTTTTCGAATAACTAAACCTAGTTTAACTGCCTAAGGGCTAAAAAATCAGAGCAAGTTAAACTCTCTGTTTGGTTTAAAATATGTTTAAACCAACATATCTATAAATCACCAAACATATAAACCATCTTTAAACACATAAAATTGGTCGTTTAAACTACGAATACAGACCATATGAAGTTGATAAGATTTATCGTAGTGCTGCCACATGTTATTTTTTTAACCACATATCATACATGGGACACTGATTTATAGTTGTTGGGTTTAAACTACATATAAATTCAAGTTTAGTTGAACTAAACCAGCGTTTAAACCATCAGTGATTTATTAGCCATGAGTCCGCAAGGATGATAAATGACATTTTTGAAATTGAACCTTATTTTGTAAAAAAATTTTTAATTTATTGACACTACAAAATATTTTCTGCTAGTTTTTTTTATTGAATAACAAAAGAATAAACTGCGTATGTACATATGTTCATTAAATTTCAATTCCTCTTTACATTTATATTTGAAATGTACCGTGCATTTTCTACCCGCCACGGTCTTCGTCAGCATTCTTTGTGTCACACTGGATAGTGATACTTTATAAATTTAATGTATTTAACTAAACTATTTTAACAAATAGAAACTGGGAATTATTTCCTTCTGAAGGTTACTTTATATTATATTCAACACAAAGAATGCTGACGAAGGCCGTAGCGGGCCAGAAAATGCATTACATTCTGCTGGTGTCTAATAATTGTAAAAAATTTTCTGTTCATACAATATACCTCATTGCTTTCCAACGGAAAGCTAAGGTAAAATGTAACAAGAAAATACAATATAATAGTCTGATAGTGTATAAAGTCATTTCTGAAAAATTGAAGGAATATGACTATCACAAAAAAGCTTTATAAAATACATAACTGAAATTTAGCTCATAGAATAAATTCGAAAAATAAAAAAATGTTGAATATATTATATTTTTCTTTAATATGTTTTTAATATTTTAATTATTTATTTATTTATTGGTATTCCTATACAACAGGACTTAAAGTCTTATTATTATAGTACAGGATAAACAATTCGTAGCCATTTCTTATGTGTCACACAATAAAAGATTTTAACAATTAACATTCAGATAACAGAAATTAATACATTAAAGCAATAGATCAAACAATTTTAAACATAAAGACATTCAAAAGCGTACAATAGCCCTAGAGGGAAGCGAACTGACACTAAAGTAGTCCCGTGATAGGTCTTTGGTGGTAGAGACCGATTCTAGTTCTAACACTTTATATGAATAAGACCTATCACTTTTACATGGGGTTGTCATTGGAGGGGGTCAATTGACACCATTTGACCAGTCGCAGATCTATTCTCAATGAACGTGCTTAGTGCCAGTTACTAAAATGAAGTAATATTTCAATAAAATGTAGTATTATTTCAATAAAACAAGTCCTAGAATTAAATTTAAGATCCAAATTTTAGAAATTAATAAAACATGTGTCACAGCACCAGTTAAAACTGTACTGTATTTCATTACTTTTTCTGCCTTTTTGTTCTTTATAAACCAGTTAAGAGATTGGTTCTTCTTTCACTGGTCATGAGTCTTTTCTTGTTGTACTTGTTCTATTTTCACAAATCCCAGGACCAGTCTGTTGGAACAATTGACACCGATTTCCCGCAGGGAGATTACACATTTTCAAGTACGGGAATAAAAATTAAAAATACATTTCCTAAACTGCGTTGCATTACTAGTAAATTGAACGGTTGCTGGTAGTGTGTTCCAAAGACGAATACTGCCATTCAGAAACTAACTTCTTGAATCTTGTCGGGACCAGATTGTTATTTCTTCTTGACTGCGTAAAAGTAACACGTTCAAATAGTTAAGTCGGCTCGCCAGTATAGATAATTTTATGCAAAAGAGTTAGGCATCGAATATTTAACATGTCAGAAAAACGCACTCCATAAAGTTTACTTTCGTAGGGTGTAACATGAGAGAAACGTCCTAAGTTGAAGACATATCTCAGAATGGCATTATATGTAGATGTTAATTTCCTGTTGCTTTTTTGGTCACAGCTTGCAAAAACCTCACTGCCATATATTAATGCTGGAATATGAAATGTCTTAGCCAAAAGCATACGTATGTTGAACGGGGTTGAGTGCTGAGTTGCCCAAAGCGAACGAAGCTTCGCAAATACTTTCCCTGCTGCAGCGTTTATATGATCTGACCAAGTAAGTGAAGAATTAAAAATAATGCCAAGGCTTTTAGTATTCTTCACAATTTCTATTTGCTTCAAGTTCAATACTGTATTGGGCTCAATAGTTATTTGTGTATTGTTTCTGGGAATTACAAGGCACTTAGATTTAGCGGGATTCAGACAAAGACCATTTGCCTTTGCCCAGGCTTCAATTTTTGATGGATCAAAATGTAATCTTGAAGTACACTAATCAGTCCTATCAGGTTCACTACATATATAAACCTGAACATCATCGGCGTACACACTGTTGCCAGAAAATTTATCTAAAAAGTCTGCAAAATTGGGCTAAAAAATCTCGAAAATCTGCAAAAAAAATGTAAAAATCTGGGAAATTAAAATACTTTATTTTGGGATTAATTTTTTTTTATTTTCGAATTCATACAACAAACTAAATGGTGTATTTAGCATTTTGCTACATTAAAATAAAAATTTAGTATATACAAAAGAAAAACATTATATATGTATGTATATAAACGATCAGGTATTTGATGGACAACTATTTCAGAAGTCACAATTAATTTAAAAACCTGCAATTTGACAGCAAAAATCTGCAAATCTCACTTTGCTATTTTGGCAACGAAATCTGCAATTCTGGCAACAGTGGGCGTACATATGTATTTTGCAATGTGATAACTGTTTTGGCAAATATTGTAAAAAGTAGAGGACATAATATGGACCCTTGAGGAACACCTTTGATCAAAGGCAACGGCAATGATTGCTTATTGTTTGAACTTACATACTGATAGCGGTTACTTAGATATGATGAAATGAGATCAGCCGCTGAGGAGGTAAAATGGATAAGCTTAGTTAATTTAATACGAAGCATGGCATGATCAACCATATCAAATGCTTTGGAGTGATCCAAAAGCACCAACAAGGTAAAATTTCCGTTATCTATATAGCTTCGAATTTCCTCCGTCACTGCAATAAGTGCAGTAGTACAACTATGTTTGCGTCGGAAACCAGATTGCATTTTGGTTAGTAAATTATTCGTCTCAAAGTAAGCACCAAATTGTTTATGGAAGAGCCTTTCGAAGACATTAGACAAATATGGAAGGGTAGCTATTGGACGATATTAATTTCTATTTTTAGGGATGGGAACAATTTTCGCACACTTCCAGTGTGTTGAATATGTGTGTGATTTGTGGAAGTAAGTTAGGTAGAAGCAGTTTTAAAAATTTAGGGTGAATTTGTTTAAGGTCCAATTGCATTTGATTTGATATCATGGCAAGCAATAAAGGAATCATCCTGAGAAACACAGCGAAAAGAAAATTGTGGTGCGGAGCTATTAAATGATGAACTGGCACTACTAGAATAATAGTTAGGAGAAATGTTTAAGTTTGGAATTTTAGTAAATAGCGCGTTGAGTGAGTCAAAATTTAATTTCGAAGAGTCTGTTTTATTTAATTTTCCGATGCCAATATCACGAATAATTTTCCAATTTTTCTTTGAGTTCACAGCAGTTGAAAATAAGTTTGTAAAGTAAGAGAATTTTGATCGCTTAATTAGTTTATTTACTTCTCTTATGGCACTAACAAATTGATCATGCGGGTCATCAGTTTTGAAGTACATACTGACTGGCCTTTAGGAACATAAAATGATTATTTTCAAGGAGATCAAAGTTTGATTTATGTAGGAAAAAAGGTTTTTGTTAATTTACAACTATAGCAACAATATTCTCAGGAGACTGCAGTAAATATTTTGTCTTAATTAAATTTGATACAGTTTCTACATAAAGGTGGCTTCTTTGCATTGTTTTTAAAATATTTTGGTAGTAAAATATTCGTTCCACATTCGCCGACGAATAAATACCTTTAGCAAGTCTGCTGATAGTTCATTTTTTTAATTTTTAAAAATGTTAAAGCTATTGAAATTTTAAAATTGTACTAAACATGTCATTAGAGTACTTCAGTGCGTTTGCAATGCTAATATGTTGTACTGAAAATAGTACAATTGTACTAACTTTATCATCCCTGCTAAGTCCCCTGTAAATTCCTTCTTATAGCTAAATTTTTCATACAAAAATGCTCCATAGCAGTCACGAAGAACTACTGAGCTATTTAGACTTTATATTTATTTATATTTATTCAAAGACTCCATACAACGAAGTGACAATAAAAAAAAATTGAATTTCAAGCAAAATTGTTATGTCCCAATTTGTACTCTAGATAACGAAGCCACATTAAAGCAAAATTAAATTTTAAGCAAATCTGCAAAGTCCCGTTACCAAAACAAAATTCAAAAACGGGTTTGAACTTGAGAGTGGATTCTGGTACCTCAAAGGGTGTAGAACAGCCATCGGCAAAATCAGGGCGCCGCGTTTTCTCTTTTCTCTTTTATTCTCTTGTATGCTCTTTTATTACGTACATGTGCACCAGTGTGGCCATATCCAAAAATATTTTACAGCTAAATCGGCTTAAAAATAATGCTAACAAAAATCCTAAACTGCCAAAAAATAATGCTAAAGTTTAAATTGTTTTATTTTTTTGTTATTTTAGTTATAATATAATCTCACATCGTATCATTAAATCAAACTGATAAAAGAAAAACAATATAATATTTATGAAACATAAAAAGTCTTAAAACTATAAAAGAAATATACATATTTCAGTCTTTATATACGTACAAAAAAAGTTTTTAAACAAAAGGTACCATCCCATAACAAAAAATCAAAGGAACTTGACCCATAAATGGGAATTATTTAGTATTTTAATAAAATTTATATAACATGTTTAATAAAATATTTTATTTTATAAATTAATTACGTCATCAAATGAATATTCTTCTTCAGCTTCTGAAGAATCGATCAAGATATCATTATAATACATTAACGTCATTCTGTTTCGAATTTTCGTTTTTTAGATATTTATACCACTAAAACCAAATTTTAACTTCCGCGTTGCTAACTGGCAAAACCAATAACTGCATAGCAAAAAAAGCTAATTCACTGAATGGATTTTCATGTAATGAATTTGTATATCCATATACATTTATCCAGAAATCAACTGTCATATGAATTTGGTTTCAGCCACTGATGTTCCAAAGTTGTAATTTCTTCTACAGTGAAATCAATAATAAATTCTTTCGTTCGCTTAATTTGCATTTATTAGTTATTAAACGGTTTTCTAAGATGACATATAAATTGAGCTATAAAATCTGGGCATGTAATTCGTACTTGTTTTTTCTATTTCAAAAGTTATGCTATCTCCAAGTCGAATTTATTATTGTGGTTGTCGTTTTCCTAAACAAACGTGTCGTTTTTTGTAGTAGATTAAAGAACACATGTTGTGAATTACTTTAATCTATTACCATTCGTATACGACAACGACAATCACAATAAGGCCGATTATCTTTGTTTCTGTGAAATAAAACAATTTCTGTTTATGGCATTGTACAAATTGCTTGTGGTTTTTGTACGAGTTTTACTTGTTGTAATACCGAGATTACCTGGAATGAATTCGCCTTGGGTATCTCTTTTCGATTCCAAAAAATTAAAAATCGTAATTGAATGAAAAAATCGTCTTAACATGAATTTAATGGATCAAACTGATCAAATTTTAAAACCATTTGATATGAAATGTCCTTTAAAAGATTGTACAGTTTCTATAGCAAAAAGTAGGGGTTGCATTTGCATTCAACAAAAGTGTGTGGTAATTTTTCAAAAAAAGATTACTTTAATATTCTTAAATTAAATAATGCTTAAAAATGCTAAATATGCATTTGAAAAATGCTAAACAAAATGCTAACTGCTAAATGAAAAATTTGCAGCTAAATCAGCCAAAAAATTCCAAATCTAGCTGCAAAAATGCCAAAATGGCCACGCTGATGTGCACACATATTGCAGAGAATTTAACAACATTAACAACAACATACGTAAAATTCATACAACGCATATAATCGCAAAATGTAATAGTATAGGTTGCCGATGGCTGGTGTAGAATAAGATAAAATGAGTTTTTCTCAAAACTTCATTTTCACACACTAAATGTAGAATTTAAATTAAAAAACCATAGGTAGGTATAACGAATTTTTTTCGTATTAATTTAAATGTTCTTATACGAATCAATTGCTATATCTAAGTACTTTTCGACCCCCTTCAGATTCGTTGTATCGAAGTTTTACTGTACAAGCAATTTTACATATTAATACACATAATTCCTATTATGTTTTTATATTCTCCTTTACAGTTGCAATTATGTGAGTTAGGGCCTTTTCATGTAGAAAGACCAACGATACATATGTGAATCAATTTAGTTAGTCTGATTTAAAGACGAAAGAATGCATAATTCCAATGTTTAATAAGAGAAACGATCCGACCGACTTTGAGGCCTGCAGAAGATCGTGGTGTAGATCATTGCATTCCGCAGATTCGTATTTAATTTGTTTTCTTGTTTTTCTGTTTTACTTTTTTGTTGTAAAAAATAATGTGTGTGTTGTTTGCTCAGTGTTGTGTATCGGTAACATACATCACTGATGGAATTTGTCGTACAATTGCACCAAATTTGGTACAATCATTACTTCATTGGTACACTGGTACAATTCATCCCTTTTTGATACATTTAAAAAAAAATACCCACGAAGTTTTATCATTTCGTTGAGGTGGATTAACTCACTTTTCTTTTCAATAATAAAATTTTTTATAACAGACGTGAACAGAACTTCCAAAAATTTTATTATTGTTTTTTTAATTTTCGGTTATTATACTAACATATAAAGAACATACACACAGAAGTAAATGTTCCCGTGTCCCTGTAGGAGCCTAGGATTAAGTGTCTCCAAATCGCCACTTTACTCGATTGTTTTGGTGACACTGTTTACCAAGTGTCTACATTTTTGTCTGCCTTTGCGAAAAAGAAAAATAGAAAATTTTTAGCTTTTTCTTGATTTTTTACCCCCAACTCAATAGTGGAGAGGGTATTAAGCGATTGTGCTGCCATTGAAGCAACCATTACGAAATATGTGAATGTATTAGTAAAAACCGTCGTCGTATTGAGTTTTTCGAACTCGCAGTGGCATGTGTAAATGCAATTTTTAAGGTAATTCGATGAAATTTTGAACAAAGGTTTCAATTTATACGGACAAAGCCTAAACAAACTTCTTTCCGGAATAGTGTTTGTTGCTATAAACCATCCTATTACGTTGGCATTTACATTTAATTTGAACCCGACTTATTTTATTGCAATCTAAATCATCTTACCATTTTTTATTGTAATTGGTCCATATTTGATGACTTTCGTATAAATGTTGGTATTGATATACATATGTACAAATTGGCGACAGTAACATTTACGACAGCCATTTTGTCAAGACAAGATGTTGCGCTGGTGGATCCAAAATTAACCACAGGTCCCATATAAACCCCATTCCTAAAATCGCTTAAAGGCAAATGAATCTTTTATAGATGCAGATATCTTAATAATAGTCAACATAAAAACTTTTACATACATTTTAACGTCATTACATAATTTTGTTCTGGCAGGGCCATGATTGCCCATGGATCTCACTCTCGAAAATTTGTCTGCGTATAATGTGGTGTAGAGTATCAAATGCTCGGGCTTGACGGACTAGAATTTCTTACTCGTTTTGTTTTTCTTTTTATTAAAAAAAAAATTGTTATGAATTCTTACTGTGTATGCTTTTTTTATTTTATAGCAAAATGTTGGTACAATTTATGTCAATTTGGTACAATTTTGCCATTGAGACGGTACAATTTAAGAATTGTCAGATCCCAACAGTGACAAACATTGTTGTTGTATTTTCAGAAACAATAGTATAATTGTGTACATCATGTGAGCCAGTATTTGTAGAGTATGATTCATTCGAATTAAAAATAAAGCTTTAGTTTATTTTTCTGAATGCACTGTACCCTACAATGTTAACAAAAGTGTTATGGCATTTTAGTTGGATTTGTTTACATGAGTATTGTATTTTAAAACTCGCTATAAGTTAAATTCAGAAAGAAAAAAATTTAAACTGTTTCATCGTTAAAATAACATAATAATGTTAAACTATACAAAAATATTGGGACTATAACTTGAGAACTAATAAAGGGTGTTTTTATGGAGTGACACAAGCTTAAATCATAATAAAACAAGGAAATATATTTCTAATATCAATGAAATGGGCTTCATTGGAAAGAAAATTTTATAAAAATAATGTTTTACTATGATTTCTGGCATGTGGCCACTACGGCTGGCGGCAAGAACACTTAGTTTAAACAATTCGCATTGTGATCATCATCGTTTTTAAAGACATGTGGGCCAATGACTCCTCATGACAGCTCATAAAGCGCACCAAACAGTAATTTTCCGTGGATGTAATGCTGTTTCGACAAAAGCTTGTGGATTATCCTCACCCCAAATGCGACAACTCTGTTTATTTACGTACCCATTCAACCAGAAATGGGCTTCATCGGGATTTAAAATTTTGAATGGAAATTCCTATTAACAAGGTTTCGTTTAAATGTGCAAAATTCCCATTCCATACCATTGATAAACTGAAATGTATTGTTGGTATAAGCTATTCCTATGCGCATTTCTCATCACTTGCGGTTTACAGTTTATGTCCTCTTAATTTGTGTGGCCGATCAGAGTCTTCTTCATATTCTTATTTTAATCGATACGGTAACATGTTCTGACAGAAATGTTCAGAAATATTGTTCTGTTATTTTGCCGACGTTATTGCCAACTTGCTGAGATATTTATATTAAGTGTAGACCTATGGTTATGGTGTTTTCTTTTCTACAAAAAATTTGCCTTTTTTTTAAAAAAAAATGCAATTTGGTGTCTGTTTCTTAAAAATTTTGCTCCCGAAAAGCATGAGTTTTTTAGATTAAAACAAGCCACCCTTTTCGGGAGCAAAATTTTTAAGAAAAAGACACAAAATTGAATTTTTTTTTTTAAAAAAGGCACATTTTTTGTAGAAAAGAAACCACCATTAGATTTAATTTAAAATATTCCTCAAAATTTCGTCTAAGCCATGGTCTTCCGACAATTATGGAGAATTTATTTCAAAGAAGAATAATAATGGGGTTTTCAACCAGAACTTTGTTTTTAATTGTGATAGTTTTGACATTTAGTTTATTGACGTATTTTAAGTAGATGCATTTCCTACGAGAAATGAATGACCGAAACTAACACAAGCAACATTTTGCTACTTACCCACTTGCAACAATTTCATGTCGAATTTTTCTGTTTTGCAATAAACTTTTAAGGATTGTTTTTGATATAAATACTTATTGCACATTTTTGTAGTCATTAATGTTTATATTTGTTTAATTTTCATTTCTTAATTTAATTTATTTACTTATTTGTTGCCGAATTTAATTTATTTACATATTTGTTGCCGAAAATATATCATTGGGATTTGGGAAATTTTGGGTGCTTTTTATAAAAAAAAAACGCATTTTGAAAAAAAAAATTTGCTAGTGGCAATGCAGGCAAATATTTTATTATACTCCCTGCAAATAATATTGGACTACTTGATCCATTTTGATCAAATGGACTTCTCCCTTGACTGGTCTAATGTAATGCCAGCATGGGCCATGCCATTGTTAAAAAGTTTTTGTAGTGACACCACATGTCTTAGTTTTTTAACGACATGTTTTCGTTTTTAAACGATTTCAAAGTTTATCCTCTGGTGTATACTATGAAATAGTTTTAAGACTTTTCCAATGTAATCCAAAGCTAGGACATCGCAGTGTTAAATATACCATGTTTTTTCCATACAATTGGTGTTTCTTTTGGACTAGTCCTAGTTCCTTGTGAGCTACACTTTACATGCGTGTATGGACTAGTTGCATTATTTGCAGGACTCTAACATTAGTACTGATCTGTAAAGAGTATAAAAGTAAAAAAGTCAGATATATGTTCTATCAACCACAAAATTTAAAGGTTAAAGAAAGATGCAAAATCACGCGTACTCAAGAGTTTCAATTAGTTTTTTCATATTTGCCGTAAGAAAATTATAGAAACTTTGTTCTACGCGATTATGGATATTTGCATCAGCAATGCCAGTCATATGACATGACAAATGACTTTCAATGTTCTTGTAGGGCAATCGTTACAATGAATTCAATTTCGCTCGAAAATCGCATTAAAATTACTAAAATCCTCTATGAAAATGGTGCTTCTGTAAAAGTTAAGTTTCGTTAAATTCGTGATGTTTTTGGACAACATAATCCTAGTCCTTCCTAGTCCATAGTCCTTCTTACGCCCCTATTAAGAATTTGGATTCTCGATACAAACAATACGGTGGCACATGTCATACGGTCAATGAAACGATAAATTTATTGCAAACCAAATTTCCCGATCGCATAATTTAACGAACATCAGATGTTAAGTGGCCAGCCAGATCGTGTGATTTGACACCACTGGATTATTTTATGTTAAGGACAGAGTGTATACGGAGCCAATCGAATCGGTTGCAGCTTTAAAAATAAAAATCCTTGACGTGATTAAAGAAACAGACCTGCCATTTTGCCAAAAAGTGATTAAAAACTTTAATGAAAGAATCGACATCTGTTAGCGTACTCGTGGTGGACATTTGCCAGATATCACTTTTCACTCATAATTTCCGAACTTTTCTCTACAATAAATACAAGATGATTACAATAAAAATTGTATAATAATAATAATTTGTAAAATAATAATTTGTGTTTTATTTAACATCAACATCGGCCCTTAACCACTCTTTATACAGCGCATTCTGCGCTTCCCTGTGTATTTTCTAAAACTAAAAGCATTATTATTATCAAACACAAAGTTTTCCTTGTGTAATTTATAAAATGTTGGGTAATTTCGATAACTATAACTATCACTATATCGAACATTTTTAGAAGGAGTTACGATCAAAACAACAAAGTTAAAAAAAATAGGGCCCTTCTAGTTTATATAAATATTTTTTCGAAATTCCAATAGGAAATGAGATCACTTAAGAATGCTTTAAATAATTTCTTATGTCATTATTAAAATTCTGCAACTACATGTATACTGAATAATTGAAAATCTATATACAAATCGACTAAGGTAAAACAGTTAAGAACACTTTTCTCCCCTGTTTGCCCAGCGACTGGAATAAAAAATACACAATTTGAAAGGTATTTGCTGGCAGAAGTGCACAATATATATTTTATTAATATCTGTTCAATATGTTCAGAGTTGTAAGCGTTCAAATTTGATACTAACACATATGCATAACATATACATAAATAAAAATTTAGTTTTTTCCAATTATCAAATAATAAAAAAAAATAGGGTGGTCGATTATTCGACATTTGCAAGAAACCGGGTTGGAATATTTCGACAATATAAAACTTATATATAAATCGGCACAGGCAAACCAATTACGGTCGATAACTTTCTTTGTTCATCATATTAAAAAAAATATGGCCGAATTTCGACCATTAGGAAAACACTTGTATTAATAAAAACGTTAAAAATTTATTTAAAATAAAAGTATGTAATATTTACACACTTATAAAGATATTAGGGTGATCGATCGAATAGTATTCGACCGGTTTTAACCGGTTATTTTAGTTTTGCCCAAGTCGAATATTTTAAAAAGTCCATTTTTCGAATATCGAATAAACCGGTTATTTTAGTAAAATAAACCGGTTATTTTAGGAATGTATAATTTATATACGTTTTCCTTACTTTTGTTATAAATGCACCCGTAATTGAAGTATTTTTCTAATTGAATATTTGGAAAACTTAAACTTTTAATAAAGAATGTCAATACAAAATGTAACAAAAGTCCAAAAAACATTATGATCAATGTAAATACAAATCGCTTATTTAAGCGTGTGTTCTTGTAACAAAAACCAAGAACAATTCAAAACACTACAAAAAAAGTTCAGCTTAAAAAGTAATCAGCAATTCAATATTTGAAAGATGTCATCTCTGGTGATAATATCTAACTGATATAAAAGACAATGGTGCTTAAACGGCCCTAACGTCACGACTTATTAATCACTTTTAATTAGTCTACAATCTTGACATAAATATACGCCAAGTAAAACATGACTCTGTTCCAAGTAGTTTTTATGAGACTGGAAATAGTACTTTACTAAAATATGCTGCCAATAATGAATGAAAAACTCTTCAGTAGTTCTGCTTAAAACTACACCATACCGGCGAAATCAACCATATGGAAAAATTCTTCCGTTTTATTTTTTAAATTACCAAGAACTTAAAACAAAATTGAGGGAATCAAACAATCTCATCGAAGGGTTTAAACTGTGATCGACGAATTGACAGATATTTCATACAAAAAGCATGTTCATATTACTATCGTTTCTATAATACTGAAACAAAAAAAAATTTAAATATATAATCCTGGATAAGAAGTTTTTTTTTGCAACTTTTCAAAAATATGGCTGAAGTTTACTGATTCATATAGACATGCTTAGCCACTAACAAATTGAAACTCATTTAAAATAAATTTGGGAGAATATCTCAAATAATAAATTTATTAAATTCCTATAATTTTTTAAAACCAAAGTTTTTCAAAATTTCTACAGCTATTAAATATTTGACGTCCTACACGTAACCACTAGTTTTCTTAAAGAACTGTTGCTTTTGCAAAACGTTTGGCTAGAGCAAACATTATTTAACGGTTTCTTAACTACATTATACATAAGTACAATTATCATATTAGACATAAAATTTAGCAAATAAATAGAATTTGTTAAAAATAAAGCCTAAGTTATCAATTTACTGGTCGCGCTTTTTTTATTTTATCGTCAAATATTTGTTAAATCTGAACATATCTATGTATTTTGTAGGTTCCTTACCTTCGTGAATTGTTTTTTTTTTATTCAAATTAACTTTTTATTACAAAAAATAATTTGATTTTTGTGTTTTTATGTATTCGAATTAAAACCGGTTAACCGGTTATTTTTAAAATGCTTAACCGAAAACCGGTTTTTTTAAAATAGCAACTATTCGTAATATTCGAAAACCGGTTATTGAAAAAAGTCGAATAATCGATCACCCTAAAAGATATTAACTCAACTGTAGGGGAATGAAATTATCCTAAAGTGCAATAATACTTAAAGTGCAAAAATACCTAAATATTTTTTTTTGCATTTGTTTTTCCCCATAATTTATGTGCATCGATGCAAATTTCTGTGAATTTTGTCTACATTTTGTGGTTTAGATTTCTATACACAATGCAATTCCCCGAATAGTTTAAGTTTTATAAGATACAAAATTGTATCTTTTGAATTCCAGTTTTTTTTACAACACATTTTACAGTTGTTTCTTAAACTGGCACTAAGAGAGCAAAGAAGAGAAATTAATTCTTTAAGCTCTGGGCAGTGTGGCCATATGTATTAGCTTTTTTCGAGCAAAATTTATCTTAATGTTTTTATGTTTAGCTTAAGATATTTCATTTGGCTTTAATCTTTTTTTCAATAATGCATTTAGCTTTTTCTTGACTTTTTTTAATTTCAATTTAATGCTAATTTACATTTCAAAATTAATAAAACCAGGGGAAGAATAAAAAAGCGATCCTATTTTTCAAAAATATTATAAATTTTTGTCAAGAGCAACACTTCAAAATATTTCTTGGATAAATAGTAAGTTTATGTGATTTAAAAAACAAAATACATATTTCTATTCCAGTTTTCAGGAATGAAAGCAAGAATACTCAATTATTGAACAAAAGCATAGCTTAGAGTAAGTTTCAAGCTCATGCACATTGCATGAGAGTAAAAAAATGGTGTAAACATACAGTACTTTTCGTTTCTAGTCACAACAGCGTATAGCCTCTTTAGCGATATAGGTATTCCAAAATATCAGGGTTTTCTGCCGTTATAAGTAAATGTAATATGAAGGATTTAAGTCATATGTAGTCCATTTAGCGATGTAAGCATATTTTCCATATTAGCAAAAGGTTTACGATATTTTTAATTTTCGAAGCCTCAAACAATATAAAAGAACTAAGAATTAAATCGTTTAATTTGTAATCAACACTTGTCAACACTTGTCGTTTTTGAAAATTGGTATTATGATTGACGGCATACATATATACGACGAACTTTTTACTTATGCGTTTTACATTGTCGTTGTCGTGCTTTTGAAATCGACAAAAATTTCAAAAGACTACGACTTCGATCGTCAAATATTTTTTTGAAAATTCTCTACTTCTCTTTAACCTGCTTAATTTTTTTATTTGAAAATAAATTTTTTTCAAAATTTTTAAATTAAAAGTTTTTCAATATCATAAAATATTTATTTTTCTTAAAATTAAGAACAATATTCTTGGAAAAATAGTTTTAAACAATTGAGTTAATTACAAAATAATCACTTTTATTACATCTGAATAGTGTGGACATGGCCAACTTGCTAGTTATGGCTTTTTTAATTTTTTATTTATTTTTTTGTAAATGAGAGAATTTTGTAAATTTTAAATTTACTCTCTAGTTGCATGTTTCTGCAAGTAAATGAACACATCTATTTTATGTCTCAGTCAAAGTTGATAAGAAAAGTTTGAAATTTGGAAGCTTCATATAAGTAAAAAATTTTTTATAAAAACTTCAAGTGTAATTTTTTCATTTTGACATTGACTACAGACAAGAACTACATACATATTTATGCCCAATTTTTAGGATTGTTATTAAAACACATACATAGGTATATGTTTAAAACCGTTTTAAATACAAAATTCTTTTCTTCACTAAACACTTAAAAGTTACTTAATTCACCGAGGTGGTACATTTAAATTCATTTCAAGTTTCCATTGGAAAAACTGAGCAAGGTGGTCTCAATATTAAACCAATACAACAACAAGCAAAACAATAGCAGACAACTGTTTTTTTAAGGCCACCTTGTAAATAATTACACTTTTTTATGATATTTTTTTTTATTTAGTAGTGCTACCATACTTTTATCTTAATTAAATAAGACTTTTTAAGCTAAACTCAAAAAATCAATCTGCATTTAAAACGATTTAAGTTTACATGAAAATTAAAATAATATACATAGATTTAAATATTATCCTGAAAATTGGGCATTTATCTATGAAAAATATCGAAATAATTAAAATTTAGCTCTATTTCAAGCATGATTTAGCAATGTATATATTTTTTAAAATCTGGTCACACTGGCTCTGGGTTAAAAAAAGCTTTTGAGATAAAGTCTTAAAAATATAATAAGTTTTAAAAGAGAGTTTAAAATATTTTTAATATTAAATGTGTTTCGAATCTTTGGAACCCAACGATCAACAATGACTCTTTGCAACCTTAAGCTTTTTTTTCTACAGTCATTTTTTGACTTGATGCTTTGTTTGATTTTGTTTTGGCCTGACTTTGAAGTTCAAAACTCGTCGTTTGTAGTTGTTGGATAATGAATGTTTCAAATGGTTAGACAAGACCTTGAAATAATTTTCTTTTTTTTCTGTTTTGTTTTCATTATTTCTGCTATTTTTGTTGTTGTTAGTTTTGTTGTTTTGCCTTTTTACGTATTTTGTATGTATGAAATTTTATTGTTATTATGTTTGTTGTTTTGTTTTTAAAGTGCACGATTCGTAAAATTGTTCACTTAAAATACAAATTAAAAAAAAAAAAATTGGTATGTAGGTATACGAAAAAAATGTTTTGTTCTTTTCAACGTCATAATAACTCAACATGACATACAATACGTTGATACACTCCGACACACAATCATTCACATTCACCATTATTGTTTACACAAGCAGGTCTCTAAAAGAATTTTCTTTTCCATCAGCTGATCATTTACGAGAATTAAAGAATTCATCGATAATTGCTTAAGGCTAGTTTACACTATTATACTTTGTATTAATACATGTCAAAAACTCAAGTAATATGTAAAAGTCTGATAGTGTAAATGCATTTGTGATGAAAATGACAAGTATTATGAAACAAATTTTGACATCCCATACCTACGACTTCAACGTTTTTGTTTAAATTTCTAAACAATACTTTTCATTAGATCAGGGTTGCATTTTATTTTATGTGTGCGTGTTTATACTTTGGTGTAAACACAAACTGTGTTAAATTAGATTTTTTGACAGTCGCAACAAAACTCATTAAATTTCTATCTCACAAAGTATTATAGAATACGTAAGACTTGTGAGATAGTGTAAACTAGCCTTTATAAATACTGATATAGAATTTTGATTTCGACAAATCTGTTCTTGTTGTTTCCCCGATTTCGCACTTATATTATCTAAAAGTTTTTTTTAAAAACAACGGACTTCTGGTAGTAGTCTCGAAAACCAGAACCAATCTTTAAACTAGGGATGCAACGAATACCGATACCAATAAATCGGCGATTTTCACATATATCGGTATCGGCGATACTTTGCTGTCGATAGGACTATACTTTTGATATTGTTTTGGAGTACTTTTGACCAAACAATTTAATTTTCTATGCTTCTTTTTTGCATAGCAACTAATACTACATTTACACCAACGCAAAATCTAGTACTTACGAGATTTCGAGCCAAATCTAGTTGTTTTGGCTAGATTTCCCATACAAAACAAAATTTATTTCGTGACTAGTTTTCGACGAAATCTACTCAAAATCTAGTAGTACTTAATGTTGCAACTATGGTTTTTTCAATATAGCACTAAAAAATACTTCCCTGCACAAGAAAAAATGACATTTAAAAAAAAAACAAAACTTGTTAAAAAAAATTAGAAAGTTTTATAAAAATAATTAGAATTGTGGTTTTAAATATATAATAAAAATTGTAAAAAAAATAAAAAAGACGAATCATATTAATAAAATAAATATCGTTGTTGATTATTAAAAAAAGGTAATGCAAAAAAAACTTTTAGTCAGTTGTTTTGGGTTAAAAACAACATCTCGCTAATGTCAAAAAAGTAAATTGTAAACGCACTAGATTTCGAAGAAGATTTTAAATCAAATCTACAAGATTTCGGCATAATGTAAATGAAGTATAAGAGAAATAACACATTAAAAAGCAGATCATAAAATCAAAACACAAAAAGGAAATTGTTTCATTTAATACATGAATTAACGGAGATGGAAAATAGTCCCAAAATTTAGCGACTTACTTATGCTATGTTCACATATGGCTTCTTAAACGCGTTTAAGCAGCTCGAACGTGATTAACCTCTAATCACTTCAAAATCGAGATGACTACCAATACATTGAAGTGATTTGTTTATAACTTCAAATTGACATTATTACAACTAAATCACTTCATTAATCACATAGAATCCACTGAACATACCTCAAATGTAGAATCGGCCAACATAAACGTGTACAACCGACCACGATTTCTGCTTAATGTTTTTATTTTTTCTTTAAATAATTCATAAATTTTCACAATTTTAATACTTTAAAGAGATATAATTTTTTTTGTTGTGTTTTTTTCTTAATCATCTGACATCTTAATCATCTCAAATGTAATATGACCGGCTTTGATTAGCTAAATCAACATTTTGCTTAAACGCGTTTAAAAAATCAAGTGTGAACTTAGCATAAGCTCTAATCACGTCAAAATTGTTAATCACTTCAAATTGATATGATTACCAGGGTTGTCAGATTTGTTTTCACCTTCATCGCATATTGAAAATTGCCAAAAATCGCCAGAAATTTATTTTCCTAAATTTTTGGTAAAAATTATTCGCCAAATAAAAGTTTTGTATCAAAGAGAGTATACAAGTATATATAACCTTTTTTTAAATTTTCCATATCTGTGGCATTTTGACAAAACATCTTAAGTCAAATTTAAAAAGTTGAAAAAAATGTTGTTCATCGTACGAATTTGGAATCAAAAAATATTTTTGCTTACGTTTTTAAAATTTTGTATTATAAAGGACATTTTTCTTTAATTTCGGTTTTTTCACCGAGTTTTTTTTAAAAACTTTTTTGCTATCTTATCTCGACTTAAGATGTTTTGTTAAAATGTCACAGATATTTAGCCTTATTCTAGTAGAATGTTTACATTATAATAGACAATTGCAAAACGTTTGAAACCGCAAGCAGCTTGGCGACGTAAAATTGCAATAGTATTCTGAAGAGAACTAGAATTATTGTAAAAAAGATCGCAAGCTAAAGGCACGAGTTTCTGAACACCTTAATAAATCTGGCTTTTGCAATTTTAAATAGCGCAATTGTCATAAGAAGGCTGATTATCTTAAAAATCAAGTATGCAATATGAGTCAGAATATGGAAAAATTTTGTATATATGTATTTGAAGCAAAGGATAAATGTCTTAAAAATGTATTCCAATTTTTGGATTTGAACTGAAATACTTAAAGTCAACTCAGTCTTATAAGCGAATAATTTTTAAAAATTACTTTCTAATTCAGATTCGTTTTCGACTCTATATAAAATCAGGGTTTGCAAAAATTTCAAGTGATTATATAATTTTTTTTTATATTCTAAGTAAGGCTTAAAAGAAAATTTTGATTTTATTTCGTAATCTGTAAAAAAACTGCGCTTAGCACTCTACATTGATAAATACGCTTGATACTATTATAAAGAACCTAATATCTATGCAAAGTTTTTTTTTAAGTTTTCTGAGTTTCTTTCTCTAATAATTCGAATTTTTGTGCATGCTACCCAGCGTGCATTTATTTTTTTAATTTAAAAAATCCCATTTCATATGAAATAGAAAACGATTTAGTTTTTAAAATTTATTTTGCAAAATAAGTTTTTCGGTAAAGATCAGATTATTGATAACTTCTGATAAGGAAAATGTGCGAAAATCTAAAATTTCTTTGGAAACAATTTTTTATTGTTTTCAATCTGATGTATCTGGCTGGCAATATTATAAATGTATCGCCTTAAAAAAAAACGCATTCGTATTGGGATTTTAAAATTTGCTAAAAATTCCAAGAAAAATCTTGGCCAGTACTCATAAATTTGTTCATTTAAATATGAAAAAAAGATAAAACGCGTTTTTTTAATTTCGCCAAAAAAATCGCCATGTCGCCAAACACAAAATTGCGTCGCCAATTAGGTTTATAAATCGCCACGTTTGGCGAAAATTCGCCACATCTGACAGCCCTGATGATTACAACTAAATCACTTCATTAATCACATAGAATCCACTGAACAATCCTCACACTGAGTATAATGAAGAATCGGCAACATGAACGTGTACAACCGTCTAAGATTTCTGCTTAATGTTTTTATTTTTTTTTTCTTTAAATAATTCATAAATTTTCACAATATCATCATTAAAACGATTAAAACAATCATCTGATAACTTTATAAAAATATTTTTATCCATTTTTAGTACTTTAAATACATATAAATTTGTTTGTTTTGTTTTTTTCTAAATCATCTCAAATGTAATGTGAACGGCTTTGATAAACTTAATCAACATTTTGCTTAAACGCATTTAAAAACTCAAGTGTGGACATAGTATTAGCATTAGCTATAAATAATAGATTTGAGGTTTTAGAAAATAATGAAATCAATTGTTTATTTACATTTCTTGACACTAGATACAATGCTCGAATATTTCAAAGACTAATTGAGCTAGGATTAAGGCTCAGTTAGCCGGAAGTAACAGTGACGTTGCAAATCAGCTGATTCATATTGTTGTGTGTAAAGCAATTAGAACGATTAAAGTAAGCAGTAAGATATTACGTCTCGATCTGTAAGAAAAAGATTAGTCTTCCTTTTTGACGGTAAGGTTAGGTTACTGTTACTGCCGGCTAACTGAGCCTTTATCCTAGCTCAATTAGTCTTTGAAATATTCGAGCAGGGTTGTCAGATTTTTTTGAGCTCCATCCAAAAACCGCCAAACGTCAATTTCGTTCAGTTTTGTAAATTTTTTTTTTTTTAATTAAATTTTGCATACAAAAAAATTTAGTATAATATTGCAGTCTAAAGTCGCCAACTGAGAAAAAATACCAAAAGAAAATTGTAAGTTAATTTGTCAAAAATGAAGATTATAATTTATGTTATTATTGGCTACTTTTTACTTTGTATTTTTACAATGTTGCCAGGTTTTTATAAAAACTCAATCCCTGAAGAAGTTGGAAAGAATAACAACGAAATATAGGATTCTATTGAGAATGAAATAAATGTATTAACATTAATTTAATGAAACTATACAAACTATTTAAAGTAATCAAAAAAGGTCGATCAACACTTATAAATACGAAAAAGTCGACAAAAGTAAAATTTTTTTAGTTTCGGTTAATTTTTTTTTTAATAACATAAAATGAAGATCATATATTTATTTAGTATACACGAATTAGGTACCTCGTCGATTTCATATTATAGAATATTATTAGAATTAAATAGTGACTGAATATAAAATTCACTTAAAATAATCGGCCATGTTCTGACAATCACACGATTTGAAATCGCAAAACGGCAAATTTATTTTATTGTGTTTTGAAACTCGTGCGTGTTACTTTCGATCTGGAATAGTTTTTTTTTTTTTGATATTCTAGTTCCCTTAAGCAATTAAAATTCGCCAAACTTCTTGCGATTGCGATTTACAGAACACCTATTTTGCGATTTCAAGTTAGAATCGCAACTGTTAAGCGTTTTGCGATTATCAGAACATGCCCGAATAACGAAACAAAAATCATGTGAAAAAAGTTGCCAGTTTTTTTTTATTAGTAATGATAACGAAAAATGACAAGCTGTTAAAAAAATCGCTGAAATAATAAAAATGGTAAAAATAAATAGCCAAATGGAAAATACCAAAGCCCAACACGTTTCAAAACCGCCATATCTGACAGCCCTGTCCGAAAGTGTAAAAACACGTTCACCCCAACAGGTGGTACAAGTTCTGATAAGTCTAAAAGAATTGGCATTTGAAGTGTTTGTGAAAAATTTATAAGAGAATCCGTGGAGGATGAACCTCTTTGCATCTTTTGCTGTAATTCTGCTAAAGAAGAAGTCGATAGATACCATAAATCTTCTAATATTTCTAGAGAAGCAGATCCGCTTTTTACGAATGCAATGACACGTTATACCCAAACTAAAAACAGGGCAGAAACTCTTAAGTTTTCAAATTAGTTCTGTCACATCTGAGAGACTATTTTCCACTTCAGATCAGGCTCAAACGGAACTGCGAAATCGTCTTCCGTCGCAAAAGTTGAAAATACTTTGTTTTTTAAACAAAAATCTTGTTAATGTCAATTTTAAATATAAATAATAATTAAATTCTTGCCCTGTTATTTTTGTAAAAAAAAAATTGTTTTTAACCTCCACCGGCACTAGCGGTGAATGAGGATGTACTTAGTTTGTCATACTGTGTGAACATTTTTAATTATACTTCTTAGACCCCATAAAGTATATATTCTGGATCCTCGAGTGATTCTAAGTCCTTTTAGCCATGTCCGTCTGTTGAAAATACGCTCACTTCAGAACACCTTAAAAGAAAAGAACAAACTTGGTATAAAATGCTTGTAGTTTATTATCCTAAGCAGTTAAGGATAGAAATCCAGCAAAATCGGTTCAGTAGGATCAGAGCCCTGAATCAAAAAGTGGAACCCCCGGCATAAAAAACTGTTAAATTTGTTACAAAATCTATCATAAATGGTAAATTAATGCTCTGAATGATTTGAGATTTTCCACAAATTCATTTTATACGACTCGAAATATTAAATTTCGTAAATTTCACTGCTACATATATTGAAGTTTATATTTTTTAATACCAGAAATCACTTTAATTTTATGTAATAAAAAATTACTTTACTTGAGTTTTGTTCATTATAACTTGAATTCAGTGGGTATCGATATCGGTGATATTTTAGTTTGAGTATCGGTATCGTATCGACAAAAAGGCGTATCGTCACATGCCTTATTTAAACCATTACTAAATCCGTATGATAAAAGCAAAAAATGCCCTAAATTTTGTCCAACAAATTGTGATTCCCTTATTACAACAAAGCCTTTTTCATCTTGTATGTGACATTATTTATACTGCCCTCCTCAGATCTCCATTTTAGAATGTTTGAGCAGGGCGGGATTATATTCTACTCGCGAGCACAATTCGAGTCAATTCTCTCGTTTTAAAATTTGCTGCCAAGTTTAAAAATAAAAATCACTTAATTTACCGATGACCGATGATGCTCTTAAAATATTTAATATAATAAAATATATAAAATAATAAAAAAAATATAATAAAAATGGAAAGGTTTAATTAATATGTAACTAGTCTTATAACCAATCTTTCAATTTTATTAGCAACACATGAACGCACTCTTTAGCACTTCTGTTTTATTCTTTATACGAACGGATGTTTGTCTATTTTGAATAGTGGAAGTCAGTTGTATCTCTATGAACTCCGCATGAAATTTTAGTTTATTTTATGGGTTTCATACAAACACTCAATCACACACAATAAAACACAACAAACAGACAGACAAACAAATTTATTTAAGGTTTTTTTCGCTTATTTTTTTTTCACTTTGGAATACTAAAACACAAGGTCATTTTATGTTAAATTTTAAAGTCCGAAAATCATGCACACATATTAAGTCTACAAAATATTTAGGAAACATTCATCAAATACAACTAAGTAGGGACCAATTTTAGAACAATTTTTTCGCTTTCGTTCAATGCTTTAATGATGTCATAAAAAGTTTTCACGTAATGCACGCAATGGACAAATGTTTTTTCATGTACGTTCTTTATATACGTACCGTCATCTTAGAGTGTTAACCTGCTAACTAACTTCTAGCAAATTTTACAAAATTTAAAACAATTTGCTTAACTGTTTTCGCTAGAAAATCAAAATAAAGAAATTCGTTAGTTCAGTTTTTTTTGCACGGGCATTTGCAAATTTACTATCAATAAAATTATTTTTGAGGAAAATTCTACCAGCCGTATTCATAACAAAAAGTGAACCACAGTTTGTACACTACGTACAACGAGCCATGGTGGAATAAACAGGTGGCATCGTTACGGCAACAAATACAACATTACAACAAAAAATGGAAATTATATCACCGTTTACGTCAAAAAAATACTTAGAACTAAAAACAAAGCGTGTCGCTGAACGTGCAAAAAATGCAAGAGCAAAAAATAGTCATCTGGCGTAGTGTTGCCACTTTTATTATTTCATCATGCACCGAGCTTCTAACTAGAATGCCGATTAAGCCGTATTTATTTTAAATAAACTTTATGCTAACTTCATGACAAACTTTCATTATGAATACGGCTGTAAGCCTTAATTTAATTAAATAACCTTGAAAAAATAATGTGTGTAACATATTTAAAGAAACTCACCCAAACAAAAATTAATTAATATTTTAATGCGTTTATTAAAAATAAAAGCTACAAAATACCTTGTAAGAGAACGAAAAGTGCTAAGTTCGTTTAATCGAAACGCGTTTTCACTTACTCGAATCTTGTTTAAATGAAAATCTCGTTCAAAAAAAATTTACTGAATGTTTTCATTTTCGCTTAACCAAGTTCGACCTTAAATGTTTTTCTTAAAACTTATGGATTCACCAGGTTTATACCCGTAAATTCTATAAACAGATATCTAGTCGTGTTCGTACCTAACAGTTATCTGTACCTTACCGGTAACACTATTTTGTTAATTTCAACGTTAGTTTCGCCTACGTGAATTAACTATCGAAAATCGATGATGTAAAATACATTACACTTTAACCCGTAGGTTGGAAATACGTTTTAAAATTATGAAAATCATAGATACCTATACACAGCTAGATATCTATTTGTAGAAATTACGGGCATTACACCCCAAGCCAATAGTATATAAACTAAATTCGATATTTTTCCCCTGTATTCAAAAAGACTACGTGGCCTTCATACGCAATTACTTTTAAAACTACTTATAAATATACGCTTTACGAAATTTTCCATTAGCTTTCACAGTTATTGAAATTTATAGACCTTTTATAGAGTATAAACTTATTAACTAACTTACTTTATAAGGGAAGAATCAGTCACCGGTATCATTAAGCGCCCAAGCCCCGAAAGAATCCAATTCGTACCCTGCAAATCTAGGCTTAGGGAAAAAAATTAAAAAAGTATTATTCAATTAAGATATATATACTGTAAAAGTAATAAAAAATGGTTTGAATTTTCCAATTAACCACAATTTGATAAACTCTTGACGAAGTGCAGTAAAATCGTGAAAAAGTTAACTCGCCGGGCAAATACTTTTATTTGCTCAAAATCAGCTGTTATTTTATTTGACACTCAAAAATATTTTGTGTTCAGACTACGTTAGTGAAATATTTGATGTTTGCTATCAAATATTTCATCAGTCTGAACGTACCTTAAGTTTTTTTTTTGTAATGATAAGAACTAAATCAGTAAAAAAAAAACTAAACCTTGATATTAGAAACCTTTAAGAAACGTTTTTCGCGATTCTTTTTTACATGGGTAATGTAAGAAAGGGTATTTTTTTAGGAACGAAACATTAGGTTTTTTCAAATAAATCTCTGGTGGATTAGTTATGAAAATTACTATTATTTCAAACAAAAATACTATCCTTGCTATTATTAAAGGAATACGACATCATTAAACTGTACACTGGACTTAATTTTCCATTAATCGAGCGTACAAATCGCGTTTCACGTTCGATGCTGGCCTACAGCTCTTTCTGTTTGACTTGTTAGCATGGACATACAATGTAACTCCAAAAAAGTTATGTCATGAAATCGAACAATTACTTTTTTCGAAAAAGGTTTGATAAAAAACAAGTTGGAGTGCTATATTCGTCTGTGCCGAATCTTTGATACCCTCCACCGCCAGTTCATGATATCTATTTATTATTTATTTATCTTTATAAAAACAGACATCGACATTAAAATTGGTTGCGGCTTTGACATGGATTAAATTATTGATCGACAATAAGAAAGTCTTGTGCTGTTTTTAGCAATTTAAACTAGTTGGGGATTCGTAACAGTTTAAGCCGAACTTAAATGATTTTCAGGAGGCGAATTTATATTGGAGTCATGGTAAGTTATGAACCAATCGTACCAAAATGTTACAGAGTGATATCTGGTATTAAAAACATGAATTTTCATACAGAGGTGAATTTAGTTTTAGCGTTTACAGTGAATTTCAGAAGGCTGCTTAATATGTAATCAAAGGTAAATTTTTGACCGTATACCACAAAATTGCATGACATTTTTTCTGGTCTGTGAAGCTAGGTTTGGAGAAATTTTACCGCTACGGTTTTAGGCGTATTTTAATAATTTACCAGCGTGGGCTTTATGTGGGGCCTTTAGTAAATTATGGACCGATCTTCACGAAATTTATTAGTGTAATTTCTAGTCCTATAAAACTGTGAACGTACCAAATTTTATTATGATAGCGTTATTTGTTACGGTGTTAGGCGTACTAAACTGTTTTCCGGTAGAAGTGTTAATATGGGGCCTAGGGTAAATTATGGACGGGTCTTCACTAAATTTTACAGCGTGATTTCAAGTCGAATAAAACGAATTTGTTTTTGTAACAAAATTATCAATTTTTTAAGGTGGTGGTTCTACATGTTCATAACTACAAGCAATTTGACACCAAGTTTGTTCATTTCTTTTGAGTTTTTCGAAAATGCGCGTGTTTTTAACAGACGAACATTGCTAAATCGACTTAGAATTGCTCAAGGAGCCAGAATATAAGTATTTTATGGGGTCTGAGATGAATAGTAAAAAAGTTTCACAAGGAAGGACAAACTTAAGCTACGGTCACACATATTAAATACATGACCAAACAAGCGTAACACCTTCTTTTGTTTATAGTTATTCAGACTAAAAAAATGGTCTTAATATCACAAATCATAGTTAGCAAATCGTTGTACGTAGTGTACAAACTGTGGCTATGAATACGGCTGTTAACAATTGGGATTCTGACTTGAAATCGCATAATCAGTGTTCTGTTAAACACAAAGTCAAGGAGTTTGGCGACTTTAAACTTCAAAAGTTTGCTCATGGGAACTAGAGAATGTTTGAGAAGCTGTGGCAGATCGCAAGCAAAACGCACGTTTTCAGAACATGGCCGATTGATTGACTTAAAGGTATTTTGAACATTTAAAAAAAAAAAAAAACGGAATCATTATTTTTATTTATATCTTCTAAAATTAAATGTTAATGTTGTATCTGTATAATATCACTATAATTTTTTGGAAATGCCTGCTTTCGTAAATCGTTAAGATTGTCCTTTATCCCATTTTTTGCAATTTTAATAACTGTCAGAGTTTTTTTTAAATGTTAAAATATTATAAAACATTGTACTACTCGTTTACTCGCACTTGTGATATTCGATTTCGTCTTCGTCTAGTGCACGAAAAGGGGTGTTATTTTCGTAATACTGATTTATGGCTTAAAACAAAAAAAAAATAAAAAAAAAATAGGAAAACTCAACAGAAATTTCATTTAGCATTGAAACATTTGGCTAATATTACAGTGCTGGTAAGGATTACAGCAGAATCAAGAATATTCGAAGAACCTTGCGAATACTCTGGCTGAGAGTGATACCCAATAACAGGATAAAAAAATACGTAAACAGAAATAAAAGAGACGAAAATAAAAGTTGCTTGGCCACACTTAAAGGTGGTCATGGAACGACATTACAAGAAAAGTCATGTTGTGAAACCCGAAAAGCAGCAGAAGAAGGGAAATAGTTTTCTCAATTTTCTAGACGTAACTTTGTATATAAATCTAAAAGTGCAACAAATCAGCCAGTATATTGGGCAAGCCTGAAATAGAACAAGTCAAAATTCTGTATTCTTCCCTGGTCTGAATCTTTAGTTCCTTTTCGATCCATCGAGGATCTAAATTTGCAACACATTAAAAGTAGGTGCGTTCGAGAACTTACACAGTAAAATGCAGTAAATGAGTAAACTAAAAAATTTGCTCTCACAAAAAGCTGTCGTACAAAAAAGTACGCGAACGTAAAATTTGTAAAAATTCCTAAAATAAAGGCAACAGCTAATGTCAAATAATTAAAGTGCTGAAAAATGTTGACGTTTGTGACTACCAAACACGTTTTATTATCTGTACTCGATTAAATACTTTGCATAACACGAATATTTTTGGAAAATACAAGCAAATTGTTTTATGTAATCTTTCATATTTGTTTGTTTCTTATTTTATTTGATTTTACTGATTTGTGGTGGGTTAATTTATTCAAAAGAACAAGAATACTTTTTTTGCTACTGATTACTTAAGTACCCAAATACTTCACACTTTTACAACTCTAAAAAATTAACATAACAAAAAAGTTTTAAAAGTTGGTATTTAGCCAAATAAATTCTTCACAAACAGGTTTAATTAATAAATATTTATTCACTTTTTGTTTTGGTTTAATTTTTATTTCAAATTTTCTTTTATTTATTAATTTTTTCACAATTTGTAAGCTTCTTGTTTGTTACTTTGGTTTGTTTACCTTTTGAAACATATGTTTTTTATTTTTGCTAAATTTTACTGCAAAAATTTCTGCAGTAAAATTTTGTAAATACTCAGACAAGTACTGTCACTTTACGCTCTTAATTTGTTTTCTCTTTTAATGTATTTTGTTTACGCGAACGCAAAAAAGTAAAATGCAGTAAACTTTAGTAAAAAATAGTAAAAACTTTTGTGTTCTCGAGCGCAGCTAGAATCAATTAAATTTTTTTTGATATTTACAACATTTTCTGCAGTCATGTTGTCATTTAATAAAATGTTTAATTTAAATAGGTTTTATTTTTGTTAATGGTTTAACTGCAAAAAAATTGGCTAGAATTTTTTCTGTGTCGGATTTTGAGGAATAAGTTTTATAAGAAGGTACGGTACTGCAGTTTATACATTTACCTCCACAAAGCTTAGTAAATAGGTTTTGACTTTTATGACTTTTTTTAATGAATTCATTAAATACATCCTTTAATTCAACTTAATGATTCGTTGATTTAAAAATTACGCAAAAAAAAATTATATTAAATTGTAACGATTATTAAATCTCAAAATCCCACGAGATATGATTTTTTTAAAAAATTTCGAAAGCTTATGGCTTTATTGCACGAAGTCTAGTAATTAAATTCATATGACAAACACATGAAAGTTTTAAGTTCAGAGAAAATTTTTAAATTTGTTTCTGCAGTAACATTTAAATAAAAATATAAAATAATTTTAAAAAAACTGTGTGCAGTAAAATCATTAATTTTTAAAAACAGTGATTTCCGCCTGCACAGACTGTACTTAATAAAATCCCTTTTTTTAATATACATAATTTTTTTTTATTCTAAAGTCGATTATCTTAAAATAATTATGTATACTACACTAAAAATATTAAAAAAAAAACTTTTTATTCAAATCAGTTACTAAAAAAATATTTTGTTAATGTGACAAACTCGTTGTAGAAATTTAATTGTTTATAAATATTTCATTCGATATAACAAACTCATTGTTAAAAATATTTGTTGAGCTTTAACAATTTAAACTAAGAAAATTATTTTTTATACATATTTACAAATTCGGTTGTTGGTGCATTTTTAATTAAAAAGATAATTGTGTTGACGAATATGGTATACAACAAGGCAATTGATAAGCCGTAATTTTTTCGGTGTACTAATAGCGATTGTCTCGGTTTTCCTAATGTTTATTCTCAGTCCACTTTTCACAGAAAAATTTCTCCAAAATTTTTCACAAATTAAAGCATAAATCAAGTGAATGAAAAGTTTATTCAAGGGAATTGAACGTTTAATTGATATTATTATTTAGTTAACTGGTGAAAATTTAATTAATTTTTTTTTATTTACATCACAAATTTTTTAATTGAAATCAATTTTTTTTGTGTTGGACATTTCCTTTACACAAATATTCAGGATATGTTGTAGATTTTCTGGTGAATCTGCCAGCACTCATCTGCGTATGCCAGAATTGACAGTTTAGGGGGTTTTATTTTTTTTTCGTTAGGACCAGAACTCAGAGGATAATGCATTGCATTGTGTGGAACTAGGGAAATAGGTTTCGGGAACGGGGGTAGAGGGAGAAGAGCTTTTAGACATTCGACTTTAACTTATTCACGAAGAATTCAGCAGAAAGGTTATTCAACATACTAACAGTCCAGCAAAAAAACGAATTTGCCCTGTAATGCGTTGAACGATACACCGGCCAATCGTCCACAGCAGGAAAAGCTTTCTTTTAAAGGTGAATACAGCCCACATTGAGTGGGTGCCCAAGATAGTCAATAGAATTGGATACACCACTGTCACCAATGAGAACCTCCTGCATGCGGCCAAATGGCTCCAAAATCGACTTCAAAGCACCGGCTATACATGAGAGTTTATATTCTATTAGTGGTCGGGTGTAGGTGTTATTAATAGTAAGAAGTTTAGGTAAAGTGAAGTATCTCTTACACTGTTTTAAAAACCTGAGGTAATTAAATGCTTCTTTATTAAACTCTGGATGCAATATTGTATCTTGAAAAATAATTCAATGTAGGACTTGAATTTTAATTATAATTATAGCCAGCATCAATGTTACCTTGATAACTTGTCAATTAATGCTTCATCTGTGTCTCACGATTTTAGATAGTTTCCAAATATAAGTTAAAATAAGTATTCTTTAATAGATTTACAGCACCAATCTCCAAAGTTAGATTTAAACAATTGAAGAGACTTCTCCAAATCTTCGCCTTTCAATATTAACCTTGATTGGAATTAATTTGCACAAATGGTTCTCGAAATAACAGCAATCACGAGAAGACGTATGTAAGTCTCATCCAAAATATTCCAAAAATGTAATCCAGCTCCTGGCAGGATCGCCAATTATGTCGTTTAATAACAAAATGATTAAATACTTATTTAAAAAAGAATTAAATTTATTTGTTGAAGAAATTCACAATTAATTAAAATAAAAATAATACATAAAATTCAAATCAATTTTGATTTAAAGAAAATATAAAAACTTAATTTAAAATTTTAAATTCAACAAGTAGATTACTGTACAGATTGTATACATAACGATCACTACAATATAAATACGAGGCACCTCGATCCGTCGGGCGTTCATGAGTCAGTATGCAACATTGGGTCTTTCTGGCATTAAAATCGAGATTATATCAAGGTATCGACCAAGCGTTTCATTCATGTTTTGCCTCTAAGCACCAACATCGGATACGCTTGTTCAATAATTATTGTTGATTATAATTAACTGAATAAGAATTGCATAGGTTGTTATCATCTGCAAAAGAGCAGATAGAGTTGGAAGTTTGACATAAGTAAGTTAAAGGTAATTTAGAAAATTAAGAAATAGAGTAGAAGAAAGTTTATTTTTCAACATCATGCCAAAATGTGCTATAATTTTGTACACCACTTAACATTAATTGTCTGCATATGAGCCCATTTTATATGAAAAGTCGTAAGTTTTCCAAAATTCTACTAAAACATTTAGGGGTGCTTTTGTTCTTCTTCCTGTTTTCTTCTTTCTTTGCTTTTAATTTTTCAGCCAAATTCAAACGAACGTTTCAAGCAAAAACTAAATCCATAGAAGAAATATTTGGAGATACACAAGCACATTAAAATAAAATACGATACGATAAACATTTAAAAGCGTAACATATATGAAACGAATTTTCAAATCGATGTGGCACTTGCTGCATTAAACTGCAAAATAACAGCTACACACATACACTCACACATACATACAAAATAAAACAAAATAAATTACAGCCCAGATGGATACGCACGGACAGTGTTGGTAAAGAAATATTTTAAAAAAGGGGGTACAGGGTGTTTTTGTTTTCATATCTCCCAGAGTAACTACTACACCAACAACAACAAAAGCAGCAGCAAAAAAACAATAAAAAGTACAACAAAAGCAACTTGAACAACCCTTCAATTAATGAAAAGTCAAAGAAAACATTTTTTACATTTTTGTTTTTTACGAATATCGCTTTTAATTCGTAGACTAAAAATTTGTTCTTGTAGAAAAATTTCATTTTGTTACAAAATGTTTTACATTGCGATTTCGAAGGTTTTCGTTTTTGTTGTGGTTGTTAATTTAAAAAAAATTAAAAATTATAAATAATATAAAGAGTTGAGATTGCGTGACAACAAACAAAGATTTGCAAGTGAATTTTCTATAAATTCATGCATTAAATTCTGGTATTTTAAATACCAGAGAAAAACACAAGAAAAAAATTTATAAAAAATCACCTTGAATTAGTCAAGTCATGATACATAATCCAGCGTAACCCAAGAGGCGTTATGCGGTCCCTTGTCTGTCCATGAATTTTTTAATTCTAATACTGATATTGAATGTGGTTTTAATCTATGAAAACTACAGCACTATGGGGTGAGAAAAATGTTGATGGAAATGAAAGTTTAAGATACATTTTAAAGTACACGCAAAGAAAAAATATGTTTCTTTAAATTTTACATAATACAATTTTAAGCCATATAAAAAATTTTGATTCGGCAAAAATTGTGGCAAAAGCATACCGAGTGCCCTGATAGTCTAGCTGGTAGTGAGCTAGTCTACCAGTGCCGGGGTTGCGGGTTCGATTCCACCCAGAGACTCTGGTTTCTTTCCTGCAGACAAGCGCAGAACTTCGCGGGGTTTAGCTTAGGGAATTAAAAAAAAAAAGAATACAAAAGCAGCAGCTTTCTTACTTGTAGTCAATCCTTTTCAATAGACAACCTCACCCAATGTCCAATTGGTGTGTCCTGTTGAAGCTTCAAACTTCCATGGTCCCCCTGGTGACATGCTGGTAGCCATAGAGCCAGAATGGGATGCGATAGCCAAATTAACTGGCTCTCTTATGTATGTATGTAAAAGGCCAAAAGCACCACGACCAGCTTATGTATCTCACAACGTCAGGTTGCGGATACATATAAAGCCTTTTCCCCTTCCTTGTGAAATATAATAAATTTCAGTTGGGCTCATGATTTGCCTCTTAAGTCCCTAAGGCGGGACAGCCGCAGATGTTCTTACGTTTCGCCATCAACCTCACAAAATCTGCATATTCTGGTAAATTCATGACCAATTATAAATTGGTGCTATCTAAAACTACAGTGAAATGAATACAGAAGAAATGCTTAAGTAGGCGGTGAGCGTCCCTGTTTGCCAAGCAGTTAGCACAAATGGCTCTCATGGCGCTGGCTCTCTTTAAAACAAACCTGTGGCATTTTTTTAAACATCTTAAGTCGAGGTAAGATAGCAAAAAAAGTTTTAAAAAAATAATAAAATAAACCGAAATTAAAGAAAAATTTCGTTTATAATACAAAATTTTAAAATCGTAATTAACAGCATTCTTCAACTTTTTAAATTTGACTTAAGATGTTTTGTCAAAAGGCCACAGAAATCATTACCAAAATCTCTCAAATATAAATGAAAACCAAGCTGATTTACCGTTGGCGATCTTTGCCATGAAAACGGGGATACGCTTTGGAACCTCGAATGTTAGAACGCTATAGAAGGGTGGCGGTAAATAATTAATAATATTCTCTCTATAACTGGTTATCTGGGGTAAGTGCTTAGGTTAGAATCTAATAGCTTACTTTTGGATTATTTCAAGTACGAGTTTGGGATTACAACAACTTAGGAATTCTTGTATTAGGCCCAGTTTTAGTTAAAATTTTATCTCACTTTTACATAATCAATTCAATTATCGGATTATTCTAAGTATGCGGCACTTGAATAATCCGTACTTGAACTAAGCATTATGTACTTAATTTGAGTAAATCCGTACTTACCGTACTATTAAAATCGCCTTAGCTTGATTTAAGTACGGAGGGATTGAATTTTCTTTTCAGTGTTAAAAAAAAAGTTGGTTTTTGAAACAAATTTTCATAATAATTTGCGGTAATATTTAGCACAGTACAAAAAAATGCGAAAATGTACCAACAAAAATACAATTTTGTGCCAATTTCCATTTATGTTTTGGAGTCAAAATCTTTGATTTTAGGTTAGGATAGGTTAAGAAGGGTTATGCGCCCACGGGCACAGCTCAACCCGGATACCAAAACGGTCCAATGGGAATCCCTTCAATACAGAGTAAGAAGAAAGATAGAAAAACAGAATAAATATTTATATAGTCAAGATAAATATCAGAGAATGATACTCTCCCTACAGTCCCCTCACCCTCGGCCTATTTCACTGACAAAGCCCAGTATATCGACTGGATTACATCCAGCAATACTCCCCAGTTCGTCGTAAAACCTGTCTTCCAGGAATTTCTGTTTGAGACCCTGTATCCTACAACAGTGGCAGAGTACATGCTCAATCGTCTCTAGCTCCTCAGCATCCTCGCATAATCTGCAGAAATCCAGCATGGTTTTGTCCCATTTATTTGTAAAAGCCCTTACATAATACTGACCCAAAAAACCCTTTAAGAGTGCTGAAATCAGTCCTATCCAAGCCAAATAGAGCCATAACACCCTAGACACAATATAATCCGTTCTATCCATTCAGCACCGGTAAACGGTATCGCGGAATCTATTCCAGATCAACCCGTCCCTTACCACTAACTCTAGGTTCAAAACATGTTTCGCAAGTTCGTCCGCTACCTCATTACCATCCACCTTGCAGTGTCCGGGTGCCCAACACAGTGAATTGCCCTATGAACTCCTTCCGATTTTAAATTTTTAGTTGAACTTAAGATTATAGAGCACTTGGTTTGCACAAATGCATATTTTAAATAATTAACTTTTAGAAGTATAGCATATTTCGAGCGGTAATTTGTGGCAATAAAATAATCAGCTAAGTGGAGAATTTTGGCATAAAAATTTTCAAATAGAATTGAAAAACGTCTAGATCACTGTAAATTTCCAGTGTTACCAGGTAAAGATCGGCTTTAATCTTTTTTTAGAATATTTATAAGGGTCCCACTGTGCAATGTGGTATGAATATTTGGTTAGTGTACTTACTGCCTTTAGTACATACAACTAAAAATTATTTTTAACAAAAACTTTTACAATGTTACAAACACATGTGTAGTATATATGTATATTGATGCACACATATGTACATACATGTATGAATAAAGGAATTCATATACCCATACATATTCATATAACTCATATGAGTTACTTTCATGCTGATCATCATGGCCTTTTTGTATGACTTTTGTTCTTTCTTTCTTTTCAACTTTTATTTTTTTTGTTTTGGTTTCGGCTAAAAAGTATCGATGCCAAGATGTGATAAGACGCACACAAAAAAAAACTGAATAAAAAGGTTTCTTTTATAAATTATATGTAGGTTTGGCTGTGTTAATGTATATAACAGTGTACATATTTATGTGGCTTATTTATGTTGGTGTATGTGAGTGTATTGCGGACCTGGAGGTTTGTACGTAAATTTTTATTTGTTCACTAAATTTTCGTTGGGGGATGTAGTTTTTTTTAGGTGGTTCTAACCTTTAAAAGATATGCGTGTTTTTGTTTTTTGTTAGAAGGTGCATTCTAGACAGCGTTGCCCGAAGTAGAAAATAATCGTTACATGTAGGATTCTTTACTTCTCCAAAATGGTATTGTATGGTATCGAAGGATAAAAACTCTTAAGCTAAGATCACACCGTCGGCGCACATAGCACGATCTACGAAGATTTTTGTTGTGCTACAAATTGCACAATTCGTTTTTTAGCAGCCGCAATATCGTCGCACTTTGTGACGATTTTTTTCGGCGCATATTGGCTAAACCAAAAAGGAGACAAGAATCGGTACAATATGGTTACACTATCGCGCCTTACATTTGTCTATTTTTACTAAGCAGACATCATTTTAAAATGGATCGATTAGAGTAACTTTGGGTATTATAGAATAGGTGGGCCACATTGCCCTTTATTTCCAAACTAAATGTTATTGAGAAACGCTCCCTGTTAGCTTACATAAAAATAAACATTACAGTTTTGGCTATGCATATGGTCGCACTGTTAGTTTTTTGTCGGTCTGTAAGTTAAAACAGGTGTTGTCGACTTCTTTTTGTGTGCATATTCAAACTGTCATTTTGCTCCAAATTCTAATATTTTATTTGTGTTTTTTCAATGTTTACAAATTGTTAACTAAACAATAATTGGTTAGCATGGAAATTTAATAAGTTGTGTAAAAGTTATAAGATTCGTTTTTAAAAATTTTACTGAAGTTACTCTACGACAAGGCGAATTCAACTACAGGTGGTGTCGCAACTACAACAATCCAAAAACAACAGAAACCATACAGGGGACTTTGCATTGCATTGTTAGTGTTTACGGCTCGAAATGTCAACCAGGTTTAGCAAAACACTAACAAATCAAAACAAATAGGCTCGAACTGTCAAAATCAGAAGACGTTTCAACACCACCTGTAGTAAATTCGCCTTGCTCTACGATTAAAACAGAAAATAAAATAAATGTAAATTTTAGCAAAATTTTGTAATAAAATAAATTTCAACAAAATTTCCAATAAATTGTAAATTTTGGTAAAATTTTTTATTAAAAGTAAAAAAAAAAAAATTCCTTTAAAAGTAAATTTTAACAGATATTCCTATTAAACCTAATTTTTTTTACAACATTTCCTATAAAAAATAAATTTTACCAAATTATCATATAAAAAGTTAATTTTAACAATGTTTCTTATAAAAAGTAAATTTTAGCAAAAATTGCTATTAAAATGAAATTTTAACAAAATTTTCTAAAAAAAAAGTAAATGTTAACAAAATTTCCTATAAAAGTAAATTTTAACAGACTTTTATATTAAATCTAAATTTTTTCAAAATTTCCTAAAAAAGTTAATTCCTACAAAAAGGAAATTTGAACAAAATTTCCTATAAATTGTAAATTTTGGCAAAATTTTCTTTAAAAACTAAATGTTAGCAAAATTTCCTTTAAAAGTAAATTCAAACAGCATTTCCTTTTAAACCTCATTTTTTACAAAATGTCCTTTAAAAAATAAATTTTAGCAAAATATCCTATAAAAAGTAAATTTTGGCAAAAGTTCTTTTAAGTAGTAAATTTTAATAAAATGTCATATAAAAGTTAATTTCAGCAAAATTACTTAGCAAGTAAATTTTTAAAAATTTTCTATGAAAAGTAAATTTTAACAAAATTTTCTATGAAAAGTAAATTTTAACAAAATTTTCTATGAAAAGTAAATTTTAACAAAATTTTCTATGAAAAGTAAATTTTAACAAAATTTTCTATGAAAAGTAAATTTTAACAAAATTTTCTATGAAAAGTAAATTTTAACAATATTTTCTTTAAAAAGTGAATTTTAACAAAATTATCATAAAAAGTACATTTTAACAAACTTTTCCATAAAAAGTAAATTTTAACAAAATGTTCTATAAAAAATAAATTTAAACAAAAATTTTTATACAAAGTGACTTTTAGGGAAATTTCCTTTAAAAAGTAAATTTTAGCAATATTTCCTATAAATGGTAAATTTCAATAAATATTAACTTTCATTAATAATTTTCACGTTGATGTTTTTATTTGTTTAGCAAACATATGTTCGCTTACATCGGCACTGATTGTCCACTTAGATCGGCGCACAAGTGGCCGAAAAAAAAAACAGTTCTGTTGTAAAATTTGCTTGCTTAACATTGTTCTAAGAATGTTTACATTATCGGTAGATCGGGGTTGTTTTTATTTTTCTAAACTAAGCATGATTATCTTATATTAGAGTACGTGCATTCACATTATTGACACAGAAAATGCAACGAAAATTCTTGGTACATAACGCCGATAGTATGATCTTAACTTTATACATATCGCTCGTTTATTGCAACAAAGTCATATCTCAAAAAAATCAAACTTGGCAAAATGCGATTAAAGTTTTCAACATGTACCTTTTTATACAGATTCAATTAAATATATTTGTCTATAACTGCGGTTCAGTTTGAGATAAAACACTGATTTTTGTTTAACATATAGAGAAGATATGAAGGAGCTGTTTTGTTTAAGTAACTTAAAATTTTTGAGTTTTTGAGATATGACTTTGTTGCAATAAACGAGCGATATGTATAAAGTTTTTTTGCTTTTATGCCTAAATTTTATTTTCTTGAAAGTAATAAGTAAAAAAAAATTAAACTTTTTATTTTTAATAACGAAAATTTTTAATATAATAAATTTTATTGCTTAAAACTTGTATTTTTTAAAATTTTACATAAAATTAAAAGGGATTTTATGTTTGGGTCTTTTTAAATTTATTTCACCTCTTTAATTGACCGAGTTGTTATATAAAAAAAATAATATTTTGGCAACACTGGTAATACTTTACCAGCATATTAATATACGAGGTCGAGCCAAAAAGTTTTCTAATATTTTTTATCAATCTCCTAAATTTTGATAATACTTTATTAACTGGTTTCAAGTAGAAAGGCCCTACCTCGATTTTTTCGAAATAGTGTTTTTTAGTGATTTTTATGAATTTCACAAAAATACACCCTTTACAAAAGATGCAATTAATTTTACTACAAATAGTTAAGTTTAGATTATGTTTTTACGTGTAAAGTTGCATTAATGTGAGTTAGGTCCTTTTTACATGAGACCAACGAAATTCGATTACAAATTATATTCTAACTTAAATAGCCGAGCAATGGTAAATTGGGCGTTTAGCCCGTTGTACGAGTAGTAAAACAGAGCACAGTCTCCTGTGGGGTATCGAACAAGCAGCCCTTGAAAGACCAGCTCACTCACTACCGTCCAGCCAACTGGGGCACCCATTTTAAAATTTAATTCGAACTTAGAAATTTATAATTGTTAAAAAATAAACGTTTAAAATAAAACAATTTTAAGAACTTTGATATGCACTTGCCGCCCTTTACTTATTTTTGACTTCTAAAAACCTTGTCCCTTGACCCTCGTATATTTCTACAAAAATATAACAAATCACAGTTGATTTAATTTTTTTTTTTTTTTTTTTTGTTAATTTTTATTCATTCTTAGTTACCCATTTACCTGTTTCCTTTACTGGTGCATGCATGACTTTTGTGTACCAAAAAAAAAAAAAATTACTCAGACAGGCCAGGCATTCTTTGTTCTACATCAAAGACCATGAATCATTCTTTACACTTTAAATAAAAAGGTATTTTGATAAAAAAAAAAAAAAAAAAACAAATAAATTTAAAATAAAAATTATATTTTCAACAAAAACAAAACCTTTATTCAAATACTTGCCAACCAGTTTTCGGAACTGGTTCCTAAGTTAAATATTAAGAACTAAAGTCACTTGATCAGAATGCAGAAAGAGTAAAAGGGGCCAAAACAATTTGTAGTGTATTGATCTTTAGTTAAAGCGGCTAGTTTGATTATGACTGCATAGAATTTATTTTAAATTATCAACACTTTTTTCACTTTTCTTTTTTTTTAATTTATATGGAATGTTAATGAAATGTCAGAAAAATATATTTTTAAAATAATTAGTATTGTGGTAATTTTGTTGAACTATTTATGGGTTTTAATCCAAATTTTCAATATTTTTTATCAGGATGAAGTTCATCAAATTTAATTTTCATTAAATAATTTTTATGAAGAAAGGAATTTTACAACATGAAAATTAATTAAAATTGTTATTGATAATCATTCATTCCTGACTGACCTGAGATTCGAACCCAGGCGGCTGGTTACGCTGAATGCAAAATAAATAAATACATACATTATTATTTTCATTACCTACTAAAAGAAACACATAAAAGTAAATCTAATAAAAAAAAGGCAAATATTGGCGCGTATTGTGTTGTTTGATTGCCGCACAAGAACACAATAAATATTGGTGCATTTTTGTCATTTTTATTAACGCGCGGTTGCATAGCAAACAGTCACACGATTGCCGCACCAGGGTTGCATTTGATTGGTAAAAGTAAGCAAAATATTGTCCTCGATTGGTACATGAGCCGTTTGGTTGTGCAGTCACACGATTGGGGTATTAAAAAGTGTGAAAATTGGTGCATTGCGGCAATCGTATGATCCCAGCTTTAGCTTTACCAATAATTAGTATTGAGATAATTTTGTTGAACTTTTTATGGTTTTTAATCCAAATTTTCAATATTTTTAATCAGGCTTAAGTTTATCAAATTTAATTTTCATTAAATTATTTATATGAAGAAAGGAATTTTACAACATGAAAATTAATTAAAAAGCTAATTTTGATCTACCAAAGGGTTAAAATACAATTTGGTTTAAGGATCGTATATTAATCCCACAATTTCTTAAAATAAGTAACTACAAAATTCTTAAACCAATTAAAAAAAAAAGATTAAGCTTTTCGTTGGTACCGCCACTCTGAGAGTAAAATTATCTCATATAAATTATTTGGCTCATCTCTCAGCATTCCATTCTTTTACAGCCGCACCTAAACAAGGCGGAACGTTTTCTTCCGCTAAGCTTTTACGCTGACATGCCATACCAAAACAAGAGCGTCAACGTTGTGCCACAAACAGTAGTGTTAACTTTCTTGTTTAATAGAACCCATATAATAGAAATAAAAAGAAGAAAAAAAGAGATTGACAAAAAAAAATAGCTAAATTGTCATTATTTATAATTAATATCGGCCAACTTTACTATTAAACGCGCTGTCAACAGCGGATTTTTCAATTAAGTACCGCGTGCATACGCGTGTGTTTTTCAAAGTTTGTTGTACACACAAGTTGGAGAAAAATTATTTGTTTTTTTTGTGTAGAAACAACAAAAACAAGAACATATGTATATAATTTTCATGTTTAAAAGTAAAATTGAGCTCTTGCTTCTCATTTAGTTTATATCTTCCGTTATAAATATATGGGCATTTCCATTTGACGTTACGTGATACTTGTACCACAAAATGTAAAAAAATTAAATGACGAAGTCAAATTTGTAAAAAGGGTTTTTATATATGTATGCAAAGCGAAAATTCTAGTTTTTTTAATGTAACGCCATAATGCAAATAAGATTGTATTTTAAGAACATGTTGTTCAACCGTTATCCCTTTTGTTACTAAATGTAGAGCTAGATGGCGCTTTACACCAAAATATAAAAAAGTAAGCTATGTACACATATAAAATTTTTTGAGAGATTTAAATTACTTCTAGCGCAACGTAACAAAAAGTAGACTTTTCGCTGGAACTGCCCATATGTACCTACATTATGTTTTTAAAGTAAAAACCATATCGGGAATGGCGCTGGAGTTTTACAATTGAAATTCTGTATGGGTAAGTAAGACAATCATAATAAAATTCTCCTTCTAATTTCACTTTTGGTTTGTTTCAAGTACGAATTCGGGATTAAATCAACTTTATAATACTTGAATCAAACGCGTTTTGAGATTGATTCAATCTTAGTTTTAATTAAATCAATCGCATTTTCGGATTATTTCAAGTACGAATTCGGGATTTTTTTTCTCATTATGTATTTATTGAATCTTCATATATTAAATATGAACCAACAATAATTAATCAAATCTTATCCTAATACTTTATGTTATGTCCGGCCAGTTCCAGACAAAAATTTTCATCTTCACGGGTTCTGTTTACATATGTATATAGGTGTTCATTGCTCATCTAAATGGGTAAGTGCTGCAGTGTCGCTTCTCCTTAAGCGAGTGTGGCCGCTATCATTTAACATATTTCGAGGTAGTGGATTTGGGTGTTGTTCAAATCTTTTTAAATATTTTACTGCATATTTTGTAATCATAGTTTTTACCAATGGCACATTGAGATCCTTATGAATGTTTGAGTTTTTAACATACCAGGGAGCGGCTTTGATTATTCGAAGAAGTTTATTTTGGCGCCTTTGAATTTGTTCGATATTAGAGGCCGAGGCAGTGCCCCATAGTTGAATACCGAAGCACCAGAATGGCTTTAAGATAGAGTTGTAAAGTAGAAGCTTGCAATCGAGACTAAGGACAGAGTTTCTTTTAATAAGCCAATGAATTTGAATGGCGTTAAGTTTCATTTGAGTTAATTTTGCCTGTATATGGCATTTCCACGATCCAGATGTATACCGAGATATTTTACATGCGAATGTTGAGGAATTATTGGATTATTGATTGTAATAGGGGGGCAAGATTCCCGGCGCAAAGTAAATGTTATATGTACGCGTTTTTGCTCATTGACCATTATCCCCCATTGTCTTAACCATATTTCTACTTGCAATATATGATGCTGTAAGTAACGAGATGCTTCATAACGGGTTTCGTGGACGCTTAGGGTGCGTACAGAGTGGCCGCTTGTTGCCGAGCCGAGCCGACTGACGCTTATTGCGAGAACTTGTTTGAGTGTGCATAGTGGATGCGAGAATCAGCGCTGATATTTCATCCATTATTTGTGTTTTATGTATGTTTGTATGCATTTTTTTTTTAATTTTGTTTATAAGTTTTCTTTAATTTTTTTTATAATTGTTAAAATTTTATTTAATTTTTATTATTTATTTGAAATTTTATATTTTTTTGTTTAATTTTTATTTTTTTTAATTTTAATTTTCATTTTCTTTTTAATTTTTATAATTTTTTTATATTGCATGTTTTATTAAATTTTTCTTTAATTTTTGTTTTTAATTTTTTTTAATGTTTTCCAAACAAGTTGAAATCATAACAACATGACATAAACAATGTGTTCGGCGCTGAAAACACTTTGGAACTGTTTTCTCGCATTTAATCAGCTTTGCGCTCTGACCAGCTCGGCGCCCACTATGACCTGTTCGCGTTTATTTGTACTCATTTGTATAGTACCAGTTTTCTCGCATTGGTTCTCGCAATAAGTGTCTGTCGTCTCGGCTTGGCAACAAGCGGACACTCGTACGCATCCTTAGAAAAGCTGTATCGTCTGCAAATGTTGAAGTTTGGGTGCAGTTGTTTGTTGGCATGTCCGAAGTATAATAGAGGGCCCAGGATGCTTACTTGTGGGACTCCAGCGCCAACTGGCTGAGGTGCACTTAAGAAATGTCCTTCTTCAATAATAAATTGACGGCCGACTTAGTAGCTTTCTAACAGCTTGTGTGTGTTTGCTGGTAAATTTTGCTTTAAATTATGTAATAAGCCTTCATGCCAGACTTTCGAAGAATCCGAATATGAAGTCAGAATGCGTTTTTAAAAAAGATGATGTCAGTTAAATGCAAATATCTTAAGCGGATTATGTATGTTTTTCTTTTTTATTGAAAGATAATAAAAGATTGGTTTAGAAATGACCGAGTTACAGGGGACAAAAGTTCAAACTTCATTTAAAATTTTATGGTTATTTGCAATTTTGATATTTTCAAGTTATTTTTGTTTTTCATACCAAACAGTTAAAAATTGTAACGTTTTATTGCATGGGGCATTAGTATAATTCAATACGAACAATTTGCGCCCAACAGCACCAAGATTGGTGCTAAAATGATAATGCTACAGAAGATTTTGTGAATTAATCTCCATAGTAATTAAACAGTTTTAGGCTTTTTTTAATATTTCTTGTTACTAAACATTTCGCTATGTGTATTTACTTGGTGTGTTTTTTGTGATTTGGAAAAATCGAAAAAAAATCGATTTCGATCCTATTGGGCACAAAATGTGCGTATTGAAATAAGCTACCGTCGTAAGTGATAAAACTTAAAAAAATTGTATTGTTTGGTTTTAAAAAAATAAGTTGAAAAGAGCAAATTCGCAAAAAATCATTAAAATTTTTAGAAAATTTTAACTTAAGCCCAATGTAACTTAGATGTAATAAAAGACCTGTGGTTGTTAAAGTAATTTCATTATCTTTGAATACAAATAAAGGAATAAAAAATCCGTCAAATATTTTCGGAGATACTTTAAATAAAGTGACAACATCTTTTTAAAAACCACCAATAACGGTTATTTTGGAATCTTCCGAAAACTGTTCTACTTTTGACCATTCAAGATTAAAGATTAGGTATCAGATTCATAGTGCTATTAGTGTTTTTAATAACATGATAAAACATTTTTATTACAAAGTAGACATGTAATACATCAAACGGTTGGAGATTGTGTCAAGATTTCAAAATATTATATGCGAATTCTTTTTCAATCGATCTATTGCTAAATAAGTTTGAAATTCAAAACATTTTGAAATCATTATTTGAACATATGAATGATTATATATGAATCCTTTTTTAATCGCTCAAGTGATAAATCATCAAAAGTTAACTGAAAAGACTCATTTAGGTGATTTTTACAAAAAATGATAACCAAAACGCTAGTTGGGTACGATGGAATGTGTAGGAATTCCTTCTCCAATTTTTGAAAAATACTCTACATCAACTGTTTTTAATTTACTGCCTTCGCAGTATTAGCTAAAAGATATGATGCTTAATGGAACGCTTAGTTCTTACTTGTTTTAAGAATGTATTTTAGAAGCCTGCAAAGTAGAAGCGAAAACGGCTGGGCCTTGGTCTACATGATTTGCCGTGTAAATTAGAAATGAAGTTGAAAGACGGCTAGGAAAAACCAATTTAAAAGGCCTCTTTGCTACTTATTTTTCTTGCTGAGAACCTAACTTTATGATTGTGTTAGTAAGTGTTTGCTTGGTTGTTGTAACTTCACACGAATGGAATTTTGAGAGGGGTTTTCTCCCTTGGTTGGGCCTTAAAGTAAGACACCTTGGACTTGTTTGTGGACAATAGCGTGTTAATAAGAATTAACAAATTTAAATAATGTGAGCATTAAGAAATTAAGAATGACGAATTTGTTTTGTTGTATATTTGATAATATCCCTGCAGGAAAACTGTTGTCAAGTGTTTACAACTTGTGCCAATTAGTTTGTTGATTTTTTTTGGTGAAGCAATACATGCACTTATTTGTATTTGATTAATTACCCTATCCACTTATATATTTAGTGCAAAAATCTAATAAAAAAAACTATTTAAAAATGTAGGCTAGAACTACATATTAAAATCATCTAGTTATAATTTCACTATATGGTCCCATAAGAACTATCTAGTCAATATGTGGTTCTAAGGTCAGTAGCGGATATTCAATGACAAGCACATAATAAATGTCTGTCTGTACTGCCGCGCTTAGGTAAAAGGCAGTAAAGTGTAAAACTTAAATTTAAATTCTGTATTTTCTTATGTAAAATTGCTCTTATTTTACCGTAACGTTTTTAATGATTTGTTTCATAATGAATATGTAGGAAATTATAAAAGAAATTTTTTGGCATCTTCCTAAGCTGCAATGCCGTAGCAAAATACACTGTCGGTCTACAGTTCGTCAGTAGTACTGGTGACAAAGTCAAAAGTTTCTTTATCTTTATTAGCTGTGTACGTTTACCCCAAAAATTGCAAACATTTTTACAAATTTGTACTGGATTTTACTGAAATGCGTTCGCGTACACATAAATTTGCAAAAGAGAGCATCTACTGAGAGAGTAAAGCGACAGTTGTCAGCAAAGAGCCTGCAAATTTTAACTGAACAAATTTTTGCCTGTAAAATCCAGAAGAAAACAAAAACATATGATTCAATATAGTAAACAAGCATTTCTGAAAAGTAAACCTAATAAACATATGAATACTTCTTACTGCAAATTATTCAGGATACGAATATCAAAAATCAAGTATTCAAGTATTTTTCGTATGTTATTTAACTAGAAACAAAATTAAAAGTCATGTACAAACTAAACAAGTTTAAGCGTCCACAGAAGTTCATTTAATAAATATATTTGCTACAAATTTATAATTATTAAAATACCAAAAACAATTTTGGTACTCACAAGGTGTGCTATCATGTTGTATTGTCATAATGTTCTAACATTTTACAATCGTTTAAAAATATTGTTGTTGCTTTGTAAACAAAAAAGCTTTGGTTGCTATGTTTATTGTGCTGTCGTAATAAATAAGAAGAGACCTGCGCCGGTAGTGTTGACCAATATAGTGTTATAGTAATAGTGATTTTTTTTGTTTTGGTTATGCATTTCTTGTAGGGTGGTATAGTTGTATCCGGTACACATCCGGATTTAACCTGCGGCTAGTAATGTTTGCAACAAAACACTTGCGGCGTCAAATTAGACCGGCTTTGGACTCTGATGTTTGGTAAACAAGCAAAATAAAATTTATTTGTGATTTGCGTCTAAAAAATGGAAAATAGTCAGGTAAGATTTAATTTAATTTAATTTATAAATCCATGGATTAGAATTAAAAAATATTTTGATGTATTTTGTAAGGCTGCGAGACCTTAGGATTTATCCGTAAAGTTGGGGATTTCATTCGAGCAAAAATGACGAAAAAAATAACAAAAATACCTGGGAATTTCTGGTAGCTCTTGTCGAGCACAACAAGACTCTATCCCTGAATTGCGTAACACCTGCAAAATCTTGAGTTACGGGTAAAACCCCGGTTTTTCGTCCACCGATTTAAAATTTCTTTTGGAATAGGGATGCCAAACGCGACCAGGTTTTTTGAAACCCGGGATTAGGGATTTTTAATTTAAGAAAACGAGATCCCGCAATGGATCGGGATTTTTCGAGATTTCATATATAAAAGCCAATTTTAAAAAATTCACATAATTATAATTAATACCCTGTTCATCGATTTCGAACGTCAACGTTCGCATAGAAGGTTACATTTAAAACAAAACCAAAATTCTAAAATTTGTTTTTGCCTTAAATGTTATTTTCTATGAGAACATTACCGTTCGAAATCGTTAAACAGGCAGTTAATGTTCAAAACAAATTAAGCTCATTGCAAAATAAAACAGTTTAATGTATTCTTTTAAAGTAATTACAAATGTATTAAAACTTCTATTTAAAAAAGCTTTTGAAACAAATTAATGACGGCTGATAATCGATACCTTATTTTATTTCCAACATAGTCTGCCGACGAAACCAATGGTCGCATTCAACACTTCTGCGGGGTATCGTAAATAAATAGCTACATATATGCTAATTGAAATTATTTTATTTATTTTATCTCAAATATATATGCAAGTTTAAATCTAATAAAATAAACTTAAAAAAATATGTGTCAAAAGGCCTTTGGTAGAACCCCTTAAAGTTCTTAGCACCTTTTTTCACAAGCATTTTGCGTTTATAAAAATTAAAGAATTCTCAGATTATTTTTATTTAAAGTTTAATAACTTGGTAAAAAAAAGGTAGCATTTTACTCATAAATAAACATAATTTTATAATAAATTCATAATATAAAAAAAATTCCTAAATAAAAAAAATTAACAAAAACATTTCCAAAGTTAAAAAATAGAGAAAATTTTTTAAAAAATTGAGTTTGCTGGAGAAACACGCACAGTTACCTCAACATTACTTAAATATCATGTTCATATCTTTGAAAGGGTGAGTTTGTTCTTCCGAAATCTGCTGAGAAATTTAAAATCGGTTAGCATTCAACAAAGTTACTGGCATATAAGTGCAAAAGGTACAACAAACCGGTTTTATACCCGTAACTCGAGATTTTTGAGGTGTTTCGCAAATTTCAAGGGCAGTGTCTTGTTGCGCTCGGTTGATTAAACGTTTAATTTCCCTTAATTAAACGTTTACTTCGCTCTATTAAATTTTTACTTAAAACTGATTTTATTTTTGATTAATGCTTCAATTGGAACAATTTTGGAGAACTTTTTCTGTGACCCATACAAACATCTTTCTTGAATAGTCGTTGTGCCCATAATACTTTGGATTTGGGTTCGAGATTAACTCAAGACTTTGGACTTCACAATCGTCTTAGGAGCGTCGTTTTGGGATCTTAAATTAGACCATGTAAATATTTAATATGGTCGCGATTTTTTAAAACAAATTATATATTTTTTGAAAACAGTTCTTAAATTGAAAAAAAAAATTAAGCAAAATAAAACTATTGTAGTTTACAAAATAAAGTTATAAAAAAACTTTCCAAAAAACTAATGTTTATAAAGAATTAATCATATTTGTGTCTCTATTTTAGAAATGTTTTCGTTAATATTTTATTGTAGAAAATATTTCATTTAAGATGAGGCAATCACTTTCTGACTCACTGTACATTCTAGTTTAACAACACCAAAAACAACGTAGACAGTGACTGTAACAGAAAGAACAACAGTATCATTTAGGAAAATACAAACACCAACGATTTGTTAAATATATGATTCCATTCAAACATTCGATTCATTTATTTTTTTGCTTTCAGTTTTACAAAATAACAAACTTTTTAACAACGCCAATCACAAAAACAAAACCAACAACAACAAGAATTTTAAAGTGCAACGGCTTTCTCACTGCTGATAAGATAAGAATTCTATTTGAACAACAACAAAAAAATTCTATTGCATTAGCAAAATAGCAACAACAACAACAAAACACATAAACAAAAGTGGAATGAACTAAATACGAATATCACAAAGATTTCAAAATAGGCAAAGGAAATTTTTATAAATAAAGTAAAATAAAAAAACACTTAAACAGATCACTAAAATTAAATGACTTTAAAGAGAAAAGGTAACTAACATAAATTAGGGCCAACAGATCTCTTGGAAACATCAAACTTATTTTTATAACAAAATTCTAAGCAGTTTTAAAAGTGTAAAGGCAACTCTTTAGAAGAAAGGTATTTAGATTATATTGGCGCTAGTCTTTATATTTTAAATAATAATTTTCTAATGTTGATTAATGTAATGTTCGCTATTGGCCCCCCCTGTAGGGAGAGATACTGAGGCTATTTAACCATTTGGTGTAACATCCTCCAGGAAATATATTTACATGCTGATTTTACATTTTAAGGTGAAGTTCTGCTGCTGGCAGATTTCCCTGGCTGCTGTTGATATTCCAACAAGCGCTGCTTGCTTCAAAATGCAACAAAGTTGACATAGTTCCAAGGTATATTTACACAAGGTAGACCCGTTGGCCCATATGTTTGTTAGCTGTTTACCCCAGTTGGAACCGAAACGTCAAAAGTGGTTTATGTTTGCTTACATACTTATGACTAGTTGATTTATTTTTCAATTTGTGTTTGTATTTGAAGGCAAAGTGTTGCTTTTTTTGACATCTCGGTTATAAATAAAAAAAAAAAACAATTTGGCCTGTTGTATTTGCCTTGTTGTACTTGTTGTAGCAACGAGTTTACCTTGTGTAAATATGCCTTGGATAGTTCAAGCTCCAAAAACAAGAAAACCCTGTGTTTGTAGGTGGTGCTCACAAATGGAAGCGTTGGTAAACGCTTTTATTTATATGACAGGGAGAGTCTGTCGTCCGATTGAAATCTCTCTGGAGATGCACTAAGCGCCTTAAGAAACTGAATTCCTCCTGGCGTCCCATTCACGGAATTATAACTGGACTCAGTCAATACACAGAGTTCAACAGCACCGTTCTGTTGAAACCACATTTCGTCCAAGACCATGTTTTCCAATTCGGGCGAAAAATAATTGGTTATCATGGTTCGTTAATGATCGCCATTCGCAGTAATATGGCCAATGACGCCGCCGGCATGCAAACCGCACCAAACAGTTTTTTTTGTGGATGAAGTGGTGATTCATGAAGCACATGTGGATTTTCACCAAACCAATAACGCATATTTTGCTTATTGGCGAACCCAGAAATAGTTCTGAGTTCAATATAAAGGCTCGTGGCGCGGTTCACTAACTTTTAACGGACCGACAATCGTAATATTTGTCGACATATGGGCAGTTCCAGCGAAAAGTATACTTTTTGCAATGTAACGCCATAATTTACTTTTTTATATTTTGGTGTAAAGTAACACAACATGGGCACAAAATATAGCGTATTTGCTTGCTGTAGTTACTTTACAAAAAGAAAACATTTCGCTGGAAATGCCCATATAAAATTTTTTAACGATAGTAAACAGCTGTAATTTAGTATTTATATTATTCTATTATCATGTGACATCTCTGTCTATAAAATTTTAAAATTAGCTTGGAATGCAGAAGAGAAAATATAACAAATGAAATTGTTGAATTTGCGGTTTTTTATTTTTTTTTGTGAATTTTACATTTAGAATCTAGTTTTTGTTCATAATTTTTTTTTGTAAATTTTGAATTTAGAAATTTGTAAGAAGTCGGGCCTCAGCCATTTAAAAAATAAAATACACTTTATCGCTAAAACAACGAAAGAAACTACTACTGCTTAAAGTAACAGCTGACTTTAATCGACAGCGAATATCGTTACAAAAGTTATTGAATCGCACTACCCAGCTTCTTCGATGCTGAATGCTAAAATCAATTAACAATGATCTTCGATCGTGTAAAAGTATTTTTCGTTTTACATAAAAGTGCAAAAACAAAAACTCTTTGTTTAAGAATGCAATTTACATATGCAGCTGCATTCACTTTTAATATAAAATTTGTACGTAAGAGAATCTCTATTAAAAACAATATTCAGCAAATACTAAAGAGAACTCTCTTTCAAATTCTTGCTGCAAAGCCGACACTTTATCATGTTAAGTTAAGGAATTTATAGAACATTGTGAATACTTCTACAAAAGATGGAAAGTTGGTAAGAAATTTTGAAAAATGTATTTAAAAAAAACAAAATTTAAAACTCAGTTATTTAAAATATGAGATTAAAATTTTAAAACTTTTCAAAAATAAAATGCTTAGAGCATCCACATTGTATTAAAAACTCGTATAAAAATTCAATATTTTAAAGGAATTTTTTTAATACTCGCACTATAATGAAATACATGTGCCATCTTGGTTGTGCTCACCAATACATTGGCAGTTCCAACTCACATAGATACTAACTCATACTGAGTCGGATAAATTTTCGCCTTAACGAAAGAGCCCACATCAACATTTCCAAAATATCACCCACTCTCTGCTGCACAAACACACTGCCATATAAATCTAACTCTCTCCACTGTTAAGGAACGAACATCAACAACATTCACTCACTCACTCACACACTTACACCATCTCACAGCACCACTCACCTCTCCAAGTATGAAATGCCCACCAAGAAGTATTACATTTCTTTCACACGTGTCTATATAGTACGAAATACTCAATACTTTATGGTACGTTCCCAACCATCAGTTTTCAGATTTTAAAAAACACTTCTGCTATTCATGAAATACTCGATACTTTTTGGTGGCGGTCGTACCAAAAAGTACCTAGTTGATCCTACAGCAAAATGTCTGTCTCGAATATTTCAAAACTTGATGGTGCGACGCGCCATAAAGTATAGAGAAATGTCAAACTTAAAGCTTCGTGCTAAAGTTTTCGATACTTTATGGTTCGTTTGAACGGGGATAGAGTGCGGTACATAAAGTATAAGATTCCTTGCAACTTAAACTAAGTGACTGAAATACTTGATACTTTCTGGTGCGTTAGTTGTATAGTCATGACAGTGTTTTGCTGAGCAGCTATACGAAGGAAACTATAGGGCCTACAATGAAAAACACTGGCATGACTATACAGCAATGTGCGCTCGTATATGTCACACTGCTGCAATCACTATACACATAGATTCACATAGATATGTACATGCATACACACTTACATACGGTCAGACATGCTTGCATTCAAACTCGTACGTAAATTTGTACTTTTAGTACGTTTTTCGGGAATGGAAAATGTTGTACAATTGCAGTTTTGTGTACCATTGAAATCTGGAAAGTTTGTATAATTAAATGTTTTAAACTGAACTGATTTGTAATCAGAGTTCACGGAGCCCTGGAGTAAGTAATAGCATTTTAGGGCGTCCGCGATTGAACATAAATTTGTTTACGGTAAAATGTTAAACAAAATAAGTTGATTTTGAATAAAAAACACAACACAAATTATATTATTTGTGTTCATGCTTAGATCTTAAGGCCTAAATACACTAATCAAAATACTCATCAAGCATTGTGGTATTATTAGTGTAAATGTGTTTGTATGTATGTGTTTCACCGACTATGCTGGATGGAAAATCAAACAAATTAGATATGACAGCGAATATTACGTCCAGCACACGTGCACGAGTGAATTCGCCTGCATGAAAAGCATTTTGACCGTGTACATACCCCTTAAAAGTCATCAGGAATACATCATATGTGGAAATTGATTTAGATCAATGAGCCACTGGGTGAAAAACTATAGTTTACCAACCGCTAGCGTGTGTAAGACACTATCACACCCAGGTAGCAACTTGAGTGTATAATCCAGCAAAATTTTATAAAAGCCCTTGTTTAAGAGCTAAAGCAATGTAAACTCCACTGCCTATGGAAAATATGCCAGCAGCTTCTGTTGAATAGCGACAACACCTAGGGACAAGAGGCGAAAATACATAACCACCAGGGGATCCTTGAAAGTATCCTGTCAATGGACAAAGACAATCTCCCTGAAAGACAGGAAGCATTTTCGCAAAAAGCATACCAACGCAGGTCTCAAACGATAGCTAGTCGGATGCCTTGTCATTAGGCACCCTTTTTACCAGATGGTATCTTTGGTCAGGGGCGATCTATAAAGATCGTATGAACTCAAGAAATCTGTTTACTTAGGATTTCGACCAAGTCCCATGTATTGGCTGTACCTGATTTGCATCAGAGGATGTAACACCGAAAATTTAAATATCCCTGAGATTATCCCTACAATCCCCGTAAGGCATCTGGACATCAGTCGAAAGGAGTGTTCTCGTTTATATTGATTACAATTTTTACCATTTTTGATTGATTGAAGACTTATGCATATTATTCTGTGACCTCGTCAAAAAATCTGATACGAATTAACTTAATTTACAACTTAGGCTTCTATACACACGGGAACATATTTATACTTTATTATGAAGTGATCTTTAGAAACGGTTCGTGTATAGCAACGAAATATAATAAGTATTACATAAGTCGTTGTCCATGTCGACGTTAATTTTAAGTTGTTGCCCCGTCAAGTCGACTTCTACATCACTTATGGCCATTTTCTCAATGTATCGATAAACTGTCTGTTACTTAATGTCAACAAAAATTTATTCGAGCTTTAAACTGTCCGTTGACGATTTTGGGTTTCTCAATATACCGAAAACCCCATTATTTTCATCTGCCAACACCTCTCATAATACATGTAAAAGTTGGGAGTCAGCTGATTGAATTTATCTGTACGGCAAAAAAAAAGGAAAATAAATAATTGGAAGATGAGTGCTGGTTAGCTTTGCGAAAGGATTGAAGCAAATTAGACATTGAGCAAACTAAATTTCTTAAATGTGCAGTTTTTCGTTGGGAAAAAGATAATCGTGTAATGAGAAAACGGCCATTATTGGGCGTTAATTTTTTATGTTTTCAAAATAATTAAATATAAATAAATTAACAAATAGAATCTGGGAATGTATTTCTCATTAAAGGAATAAGACTATTAAATTATAAAAGCTTTTAAAAATTGTAATTTGAGTAAGAATACACATTCGAATAATATGAAAAAAAAATAAAATAAATAAATAAAATTGAAAAGTTTGTTTTTGGAAAACATTAAGTATAGCTTTGCCCCATGGTGGGCTTATATTTAATGTATTTTAAGCACAGGGGTTTAGTAAACGTTTGGTGGACAAATTTAAGCATTAAATTTAAAAAATTATTATTAAAATTTTCATTCAAAAGTTCTGTTAAATTTGAAAAATTCAACCACGAAGAGGTACACAATTGAGCAGCGCGGTAAGACTGTTTAATCCTTTAAAAAAATAAGCGTTCAAATCGAAATGCATTTTGTGCACTTTTTGATTTTTTTTTTGTCAGCATAATCGACCAAATGTATCCACAATCAGGAGAATTGTGGGCAAATTTCAGAAAACCGGATCTGTAGAATTGTTAAAAAGCATATGCGTCCACAAAGATTGACCCTTTGAAGCAGTTTATGGGCTTGTGGCGGACTTCTTCAGAAAAATGGTCGGCCAAGCAGGTACCAAGAGTGGTGATCGCTATCGAGAGATAGTAATGGACTTCCTGTGGCCAAAATCGAGGATATGGACCTGGACGATGTGTAGTTCCAACAGAATGGTGTCACTTGTCACATAGCCACCGAAACAATGGCTTTTTTGTGTGAGAAATTCAGTGGCTGTGTTATCTAACGACGCGTCGTGGCGATGTTTATTGGCCGCCATGATCATGTGATTTTACACCGTTGGACTTTTTTCTTTGGGGATATTTAATGTATGCCAATTAGCCAAGAACAATTCAAGAGCTTAAGGATGAAATAATTCGGAACTTTAAGGACATTTAACCTCAATTATGTCTCAGAGTCATTGAAAATATGGAACATCGGATTGAGGTACGTAGTATGTCACCGAAGCCATGGGGAGCATTTGGACGATATTTTTTCATAATGGTCATATATCCTTCAATCATTTTAAAATATATTAAGATAATTCCCTGAAAACATTTTGTTTTATTTAAATGGTTAAATTTAAAGGGCCGATGTTGAATATGAACCACGCCTAAACGTCAAATTTTCTTCTGCATTTCATTTGACATTTCTCAATTTCAGACTTACTCAATTTGAACCATGGAAAGATACACAATAGAGAAACGTGTTAAAGTAATTCAGGTTTATTATAAAAATGGGCGTTCCAATCAAAATGCATTTAGTGCACTTTGTGATTTTTTTCGGTCAATTAAATCGTTCAAATGTGCGTACAATTGGAAAAATTGCCGCATTTGGGCGAATGATAATCCAAGAGTGATTGTCCAAAAATCAATGCACTCACAAAGAGTGACTTTTTGGTGCGGTTTATGGGCTGGCGGCATCATCGGGCCGTATTTTTTCAAAAATGAGGCCGGTCAGGCAGTTACTGTGAATGGTGTTCGCTAACGAACTTTGTATAGCCCGAATTGGAATATATGGATGTGGACAGTATGTGGTTTCAACAGTACGGTGCCACTTGAAACACAACTAACGAAACAATGGATCTTTTGCGCGACAAATTCCATACATAATTGGACTTCTTTCTTTTTGGTTTATTTGAAACAAAAGGTGTACGGCAATAAGCCAGCAACAATTCAAAAACTAAAGGATGAGATAATTCGGCACATCAGCGGTATAGAACCTCAATTATGCCTCAGCGTCATCAAAAATTTTTACCATCGGATAGAGATGTGTCTCCGCCATTTGACCGATATTTTGCTCCATACAAAATTGAACTATACCCATATTATCTACATATAAATCGGCTAAGGCAAATCAGTTAAGAACACTTTTTTTGCTGATTTTTTCCTAAAAAGTGACGATTTTTTTGGTCTCCAAAGTCTTAAACTTTTAAATTTTCTGACACATTCGTTTTTTGATCTTGGAACAGCCGTACCCTTACAAGAACTGAAGGCGGAACGTTTTCTTTTGCTTACCTTTTACGCTGATATGATACACCTAAGCAAGAGCGTCAACGTTTTTTCACGAACAGTAGTGATAGCTTTCTTGTTTAATAAAATTTAGTTTAGTAAAATAAGAATATTAAAAATAGAAAGCGCCAAAAAAATTGTGAGAAACAATTGTCATCATGTATTTTTATATTTATAACGAACGAGTTTTGCAACTCACCTACTCAATTTCTTGTTCACACATGAATACGGATAGTGGAGACAATTTGATTGTTATTGTTGCTTTTTATATGGGTTGTCGTTCCATACGTTTTCCCAACATTAAAGAACATAAACAATTGTGCGCCGCTAACGCTGTCAAAGTTTTCTTCTTGTGCACACATAACATTGGATAGTCTAGACGGTGTGTTACTTATGATTATAACCAAACACAATTGAGAAGCTTTCAAGGAAAACGCGTTTCCATTACGACTCCAGACTTTTCTTTAAAAGTTACATTTAACATTTACAATGTCCACCAGACTTTTTCCGTTCCAATATTCCATTAAATATCACTTTTCCGTATACCGCCAAAAAATGGATAATGGATTTTCGCAATCGAATGTTGTATATGGCTACTATTCTATAACAACAATAAATATTGAATTTTGTCATATTGATTGCCCCCCTCCCTCCAAATTTGTTCATAGTTTAGTACAAAACAAGCTCATACAGGTGACCGCATCAGAGAGAGAGAGATTTATGCTGGCTGTCCCTTTCTTGTATGTAGTTAAATGTATGTATTCTACATGTCAAACTAAAAAAAATGTAAGCCTTGGTTTGGCGTAAATCAGCAAAAACTTGGAAAGGGTTTTAGATTTAGAGACTCAATAACAAATAATATCCAATATTCACTTTTAATCTAACTGAATGGTTAAAAACATAAAATAGTTGAAGTAAAATGTGCATTCGTACTTTTGAAACTAAAAAGTACCAATATTTTTATCTCATCTCTGCTCTCTACCATGGTACTACCAGAGAACTCGACATCGTACAGCAAGTAGATATGCTAGATATATGTTTGTATGTATAGTGTGTACACTTAATGTAAATATGTATGTATATATGTGTATATCTTTCTATGTATGTATATGTATATATATATATGTAAATATGATTGTATATACATATGTGTGTATATGCATATTTATTGTATATGAAAGACTGTTGGCTGCACGTTCTTCGTTGAATTTATTTCGTAGACATCGTCTTCGTTGTCAATACAGGGTCTTTTAATTGTATGGATTTTCGTGTGGGACAAAAACTAGAATCGAAATGTCGTAAAAATTCTATAAACATAATATTGTAAAACCTGACCTAATTTTTACTTTGCAATACAATTCTTAATAGTAAGAGTATTTTAAATTTATGGACTTTCGAAAAAGTAAGTCCTTGATTTAATTAAAAGTAGGTATTTTAAAAATGTGCTGATCAAAATTCAAACTTGTATTAGTTGAGATCAGTTTTGCTCGTTAGTGTTGTTTCTACACGCAGAGAAGACGCATATTTGAAGTATGGTTAAACAAAACATATTATGGTCCCTGCAATGGCAACAAACAAACTTTTGTTGTTTTTAACAAAAAATTTTTTACTATTAATAATAGTTTGTCTCTATTTAACAATAAAGTGTTTACCTCCCTTGAAAATTAAAATATAGTTGAATTTAACATTATAATGTTTTAATAAAATAAAGCTACAACTATACACTTAAATATATTATGGTTACATTAACCATAATATTATAATGGCAACCATATTATGGTTAAATTCATCCATCCAAAAGCTTGTGCCAAATTATGGTTGCCTCCAAATATGCTTTGGTTAATATTTAATAAAAATAATATGTTCGAAACTATAACATTTTAAAACATTGTATGTTTAATAACATAATATTTTTAAAAAGCAACAACATTCTGGTCCTTTGCATTTTACAATAGTTGCTTAAAATTCTCATTCATTTTATTTTAATTATTGATGAAAATAAATAAATTTACGTAGAATAAACTAGTAGAACGGAATTAATGGTAATCAAGGTCGTCACATGCTGGAATACGAATCAAAGCGGATTTGTTATTAGAGTGGAACATAACACCTATCAGGAATACAAAATTAAATAAAATTTAAATTTGACACTTAACAAACAAATTAAAGAAATGGATGATATAAATAACCATAATATGGTTAACATTGACCATATTATTATTGATTCTGATCATATTATTGTTACTTTTGTCAAAATTCTGGGAAATTTTGACCTTATTATGGTTAATTTTGAACATATATGGTTACTTTTGACCATTGTTATGGTTAATTTTGACCATATTGTGGTTAAATTCGGGAACATTTTTGTTGATTTTAACCATATTATGGTCATATTTAAACATAATATGGTAATCTGCATATATAAACATTGTTAATATGGTTACCTCCAACCATATTTTTTCTACGTGTATCCATTATTTACGTATCGTTTTTTAGCTAAGGATAATGCTAGATGTTCTCTATCTGGTATGATTTCTGTGAAATATGTTAAAGTACAGCTGGAAGGACTTACATAGAAACATTACCTAGGACTTACTCCATTCATCCATCTTAGCCACTGTGTGGCAACCATTGCTCTCACCAACCGTCCCCTAGTGAGAGCGCAACCAACACAACCAGGGAGAAATGTTAGTACATAATCAGGTAAGATTATGGATACGCCCCTTTTTGAGACATCCTCTGATTTTGGAAAAATACTAGCAGCATCTGTTGAGTAGCAACATCACCAGGGATAGTCCTCCCTCAGATCAAACTCTCCCAAATGTGGTAGTGTAGTGCGTTTCTCAGGATATCCCTTCCCCCGATTTCGGAAAGTTAACCACAACCACCACGTGATCCAAGTCTCCATTAAAGAGAAGAGAAAAACTTCCGCAAAGGCATTCTTCCTGAAAGACAGACAGCATTTCCTGCAAAAAATCATACTAGCGGATGCCTCAAACCATAGAGCGTCCGGCGCCTGCTCACTGGGGGCTACTGGCTCCCGTGGTGCCATATAGGTTTCTGGACTGCCGTGATCGCCAAAGAGATTAAAGATCTCTTAAGATCTGTCTGTTTTGTATAGAAAAACGGAACAGCTGGCACGCAACGTATACGTTTACGTAAGTGCAACGAGGCTTTTAGTTTTAAAGTACATTTGAATTTTTAATAATTTTTTATAAATACGGCAGATGGTCTTTTTTATATATTGCAAAATAGTAATAATCACAATGATTTTTTTAATTTTTCAGAAATTGTTAAAGTTCAGCCTAAAACCCGTTTTCACAACTAACCGATATCAAAAGGTAGGATTTTATCGGCCGCATAAAAAGTGTTCCATTATTACAACTTTACTTTAACCTACCAGGTAGGATTAACCTTAATTTACTTTAAAGCTCACTTAAGGTTTATGTAAAGTTTTAATAATGGAACACTTTTTATAAGGCCGGTTAAAGTCTACTTTTAGCTATCAGTATGTTGTGAAAACGGGCCTAACGACCGGTTAAAGTCTACTTTTAGCTATCGATAAGTTGTGAAAGTGTTAAAAAGTTGCATATTTTGATATTTCAATTTCCAAGCGGAAAGATAAGATAAACACACCTCTCCCTATTTTTGACGGATTACTTAGTCGGATTGGGAAAATGTCATGTTCAATATTTTACATGGATCTATTAAATAAAAATTTGCTGAGCAAAATTGTTGCTGTTTTACATTTAATTTGAAACTATTCCGAAAAAATAATAATAAATAGAATAAGGCCCGTTTTAACAACTTACCGTTAGCTAAAGGTAAGATTTTATCCCCCGTATACAAATTATTTCATTATTACAACTCTACTTTAACCTACCAGGTAGGATGAATCTTAGTTTACTTTATCGCTCACTTTAGGCTAAAGTTAAGTGGTAATAATTGAGGACTTTGTAGGTATAAGGTCGGTTAAAGTCTACATTTAGCTATCGGTAAGTTGTGAAAACGGGCCTTAGTTTCTTACAGCTTAAATTCAAAATACAGCTGACGTTTGGATTTTTGTTAAACTTTTGTTATATTTTCCTAGAAAATATTGATTCATTATGATTTAAAATTCCCCTAAAAAACAAATTTTAATGTGTGTGTGTACTCATATTAAAGAGTGTACGCTACCAAAAGTTTGTTAGTTTGTAACTGTATATTTTAACGCAACAACAATAATAACATTAAGAAAAAATTCTGTGGAAAGCACACACAAAACAACATTGAAAGCATTCGTTTTATGTACGATGAAAAACTTAAAAGTGCTTTCAAAGAAGTGGATTAATGAATTTTAACAAGGATCGATTCAGGATCCCGTTTTACCATTTGTTGCATTAATACCAAAAGTGTCAGGCTTTAAACTAGCAGATCTTTAATAGATCATGTTTGAACAGAGTACTCTTAAATACTACAGGTTACTGTTACTCCCAAGGCTTTATAGGTTCAGAACCGGTTGTGATAGGTGTTATTTCCCGCCTTACACCAGCGAAACGAAATCTTAAAAATATCTCTTATGGCTAATAACTCACTTATGGTTTAAACGCTGGTTTAGTTGAACTAAACTTGAATTTATATTTAGTTTAAAGACAACAACTATAAATCAGTGTCCCATGTTTTTCATGTTGTTAAAAAATAAATCTTATTAAATTCATATGGTCCGTATTGGTAGTTTAAACGATCAACTGCAGCTGCTTTGCATAAGAGGTTAGCGATTCACTTTAATCTAGAATCCGCTCACCAATCCCATAAATTAAAAAATTCTTAAAAAAAATTTCCATTCTCCCATTGATCGCATAACCAGGTGGCAAGACTTGTGAACATCAAACGGCATATAAAGCTTCTTGCAGACAGTGGTCAGATCTTACAACTTTGTAAAAATTGCCTAAAAATTTCTTGCAACTAGGTGAACATTGTAAGCTCATTTTCTTTTGGCAGATGTGTAAAATTAACGCATCTTGCAATAGCACCATTGTCCGAAAAATGTCAACATTGTAAGATCTGACCACTTATAGTCAGTAATGCTTGCCATAGCTCTGGCTGTGTCATGTTCTGATTGGATTGTGGGTCGACATCGTCCGTCTTAAAGTGCCTACATAAAATTGTATGGTAAAGAATTTATATAAATACAAGTAAAGTTAGGAGTAGATGACGAGGGTTTTTGCTGATAGGAGCAAAATTGTCCCCTGCATGTCGAGATTTTTAAGTCTGTGGAAAAGAATACTGTTGACTGTATGCATAAAGACATTGTATACTAAGAAAAACAGTTACTGGATGTACTTACTAACTAACTAGCGATCTTCTGGTAATGTCTTAAGACTCGCTTGTTGAGACAAGTTTCACTTAGAAGATGGCTGATTTAATGTTCTGGATACACGTAGGTGCCTGCCCTATTGACCTAATCGTACGATGCTCTACAATCATAGTAAAATGTAAAATCATAATCAGACATTTTTTAGGTCTCATATTTCCATGGTCTAATTTTAAGCCACGGTCCAAACACTAAAAAAAAACTCATTTAGAATTTTAATCAACCACGTTGTTAGGAAATCGCCCAGTTATGTTAATAGTAATACCTGCACTTTTTTCCGCCAGTTCAGCGCCAAAGGGAAGAGGTAAAAATATGAGTAATATATTTCTTGATTCTGATGAGATATCAGATGTTTCTGTTACATCAACTAAATATTAGGTTTCTAAGAATGTCACTATTCTGAAGGACTGCGTTTAAAAAAATCACGCACAGGCTTTCGTTTTATTGTTCATTTTGTTACTTTCTTGTTAATTTTGCTATTTTCTAAACTTTTGAAAACTACGCACTTGCAAGTGCAAGTTAGAAAAACTCAATACACTCACACTTTTTCACTAACACCATCACATTTTTCGTACTTGCAGCCCAACTTGCAAGAGAATTTGCTTGCAAGTAAATATTTGACACTTGCAGCAAGTAAAATAACAAATGTAAAAACAGTGTTACCGTGGATGAATTTTGTATCAAAGGTAATGTTTATAGCGGATTTTAAGTGTATTTATAAAAAATAACAAATAAAAAAAGCACAACTATACAACATCGCATCTTAATGTCAATATTAATCATACATTTTAAGCATTTTGAAAAAAATAATTGTTAATCAAAATATTATCTCAGTAATATTATGGCATCGCCACTACGGCAATACTGGAGTCACATATTTTATAAAATAAACATAATTGTTTCATCAAGATGGACCGAAAATTAAATAAAGAAGAAATTATTAAATATATTTTGCTATAGCATGGTAATGTTTTTAACATGGTAATGTTTTTTAACCGAAAAACAAACCATTTTAATAAGATGTTTTCGCTTCGAAAACATTTGAAAAATGAACTTACAACTGACTGTGTAAACACTCAAGCTACTTGCAAGACTTTCGGCTTTATCTTCGACATTTTCGTTGATAATACGTATGCACTACTTGCAAGTAATTACTTGCATGTGTAAAGGCAGGGTAAGACCAAATATTTAACGTAGGAAATTTGCCTTCGTTTTATTGTTAATTTTGTTTCTTTCTTGTTCATTATGTTACTTTCAAAACTTTTGAAATTCATGCCAGGACTGCTCTCGCATTTTCACATTTTTGATGTAGAGCTACTGCTTTGCAAGTTTTTAAGCTGGAAGCTAAATTTTGTTTCATACAAATACGAAAATCTGCAATGCTTATGTAGATGGTGGTGTAAAAAGGCTTTGTGTTTGCTTCTTAGTTCAATTCTGAGTTATGGGATAAAAAGCATAAAAGCCGGTCTTAAACATCCTTACAAATGTTTGCCATCCAAAAATTTTAGCTGAAGCAAGTCCATGTTTAATTGTAGTTAAGAACATCTTTTTATTTTAGCTATGAACTGTAGCTCAAACTAAAGTCAGGATAACAGACAAAATTGTTTTATACGAAGTAAAGTGAAGCAACCAAGTAACCAAGCAGGCTTCCAGCCAGCCAGTCGGTGTCAGTATGAATATAAAAATAAGAAGAAGCGCAAGAATTACAGCAACAAGAAAATGTATGAATAACAAAAAAAAAAACGACATGGAATTCTATACAATTCTTTACTTATTCCTACACAATAGCAACAACATTACACACAGCATAACTGACTGACATTTAACACACAAAAAGAAAACAAAAACGATTGCAAGAACATTAAACTGAACGAGCGCACACAGATCAGAATAAACATACAAATTTGTACGAGTCCATGCAGGCAAACACAAACCAGGAATATTCTTATAGAATGCCTTGCAAGGTGCAAGGAGAGCCAAATTTACATGTAGAGTTTGTTTCCTAGTATGCCCGTCCCAAAATTTCTCAATCAAAAATTTCAGTTGTTAAAATTCTCCTTTTTAATTTAGAAAACGAGAAAAATATCCGAAAGCTTATTTTTCTTGCATACCTATTCAGACAAATAGTACTTAGTCGATGTGAACTTATCATTTGCAATTAGTTATTAATCTTCATGTAAGTTTGTAATTCCGTTTTAATTTCTATTGATCTAAGAACTTAATATTATATATTCTGGGTCCTTATGAGTATCGAAGTTGTCTTAACGATGTCCATCTGTCCTTCCGTCCTTTTGTCTGTTGGATCATATAGTTATTCCCAAGTCACCAAACATGAATGCTAATAGGTTGTTATATATTTAAACCGCCTATAGTACAGACTAATACTAAAATTCAGACAGATCGGTTTACAAATTGCTGATATATGAGTAATTCCACGATTGCCTCAAACTACACAGGTGGCATCAAAGTACCCGTTTATAATATTCGATTTTGTTCGCCGCATTAAGCAAATAAGCGAGTACAGTCTTCGATTCGTGTTGTTCTCCCATTCGTACTCTTATTGTTCTCTCATTTAACGAAAAATGTATTTAAGTTCGGTGCAAAATTGTAGAATTAGTTGCTGCAATAAAAATCGCACAATGTAAATGCAAAATCAACTTCAAAAAAGAACCGATAAAAGTTGTAAGGACAAAAATCGCCTAGAGTAAAAAGGCACTAGCTACACATGAGCAAAACAATACAAACGTGGAATTGATAAAAATCGACACTCTAAAACCAAATATGTAATCTGGATTTATCTGGCACGTCCAGGGGCCTAATTCTGGCAGTCGTGATCGAGTAATTTCTCGATTCGAAAGCAGTTTAATGTCTAATTATTTCAGTCAATACAGAACGAATCGGAATTATTTTTTCGGTGTTGTAAAGCAATAATTTAAGTTTCAAAATACTGAAAAAATAATTTCGATGCGTTCAGTGTCGACTTAAATAAAATTGCTTTCGAATCGAGAAAGTACTCGATCACGACTACCAGAATTAGGCCCCAGCTTTGATTCTTTGGTTTTAATTAGAATTGCTTACATTTCGATACTGACAGCGGTATTTTTGAATAAAAAACCAAGACCTTTAAAAGTCACACAAGTGCCAACAACAACAAAAGATTCCTAAAAAATAAAAAAACTTTGCACACTGCCTGCAGACAACAACTACCCGTGCCAGTTACTCCTTCGGAAGAACAAACTGATGTGTTATTCGGTATTTTACAAACATCGCCTTTACATTTAAATGGGGTTCTGCATACCAGCTCATCTAGTTTAACGGGAGAACCACATCTTTTCAACCAATCTAAGCTTAATGATAACGACCGCAATTTAGAACTTTCCAAGTATAAGCCTAACTTTCACGAAAATACCTTATTAGTTCTCTCGGCTTTTTTCCAAAGATCAAGATAAAGTTTATTGCACTGTCGCTCTAAAACTTCTTCAAGAACTACAGCTGTCTTAATATCCAATGACCTGTAGACTCTTCATTGACTCATCTAAACTGAGTCTGAAAGCAGTGTTGCTGCATAATGGAAATAAGTATCCGTCCATTAGCTTTCCAAAATAAATATACATCAATGAAAAGTGGAAATTTTTGAATTTTTAAATTAACAAAATTCTTTAAAAAAAATTTAAAGGGTCTAAAAAAATAATAATGGTCTCTTTGTTCAGAGTGAGAAATTCCGGGATTTGGGAAAATTAAAACGTTTTCCCGGTTAGTTAAAAGTCCAAAAAAGGACCCCCTTTATGCCAACAAGATATAGTAGAGCAGCATAGAAGACGTTTAGAAAGAAGGTTACTCTATAATTCTATTAGGGAAGAATTTTATAGAGATTTGTTACTTCGATATAAATATTGGCCATGTTCTGACAATGGCACGATTTGAAATCGCAAAACGCCAGATTTATTTTACGGTGTTCTTAATCTCATGCGTTTTGCTTACGGGCTGATATAGTTCCCTTGAGCAAACTTTTGCAATTTGAAGTCACACAACTTCTTGCGAATGCGATTTACAGTACACGCAATTTCAAGTCAATATCGCAAATGTTAAGCGTTTTGCGATTGTCAGAACATGTTTGTATGTACATATTAATAAAGTAAATGTTCTCTTTTGTTTGATTCGCAACTTCAGTTCTAATTTTATTCTATGCTAGAAGCGAAGAATAAGTATGTTTGGTAGAAGTAGAAACACTCATACAATCTAATATAATGACTAGACAAACCTACGAACAAACCCAGCGGTAAAACTTAGAAGACCTTCTTACTTCAGGCCTTTTTGAAGGCCTGATTAAAAATTTTTTTGATTTAATTACTATTCTTATGTAACTGCTAAAGAATGCCTCATAGAAGGCCTCGGCTCTTTGGTATAAAAGATAAGATACACCTTCCACACTCGCTTCTATGAGAAGCGATAAAAGAAGGAGTAACTTTTTTTGTTTTGTTTTTTTGCACACGCAAAAACAAAGTAACATACATAATAAAATAACTTCCAAATTAAAACAATAACGTACATCTTTTTAGTTGATGTTAAAAAGAGAAAGAGTAAAATTTTTTGTTCTGTTTTTTCGCCAAAGCATAAGCGAAAGAATTCAGATCCCGTTATAAAAATAAAGTTACGTACATATTAAAATACCAAGTGAAAACAATAATGTAAAACTTTTTAGTTGTGTTTTGTTCATTGAAGAGGAAGGTTCTGTGTAGGGATGGACACTGTAAAAAAACATCGATGTTTTTTCGATGCGATGCGAATGAAAATGGTCAGCCAATTTTCATTAGAACCGATGCCGTTTTTACAAGGATGGTCAGAAAGGCTTTTTAAGAACCATTAATTAAAAGGCCTTTTAACATACCTTTCTTAAAAACCCTTTAAGATAACCTTTATTCTAAAGCCTTTTAACAGTCCTTCTCTGGAAAGCCTTCTAAGAGCCATATATTTGAATGCCTTTAAGAAGCCCTGGCGAAAGAAAGGAAAGCGGAAGGCCTTCTCCGCAATGACAACGCGTGTAAAAAAGATATGAGTATGGAATGGAGCAAGAAGGCCTTGTACAACCAAAAGAAGGGGTACAGAGGCCTTCTAGAAGGCCTTCGTACTCCTTCTTTTTCCCGCGGGAATGTGTTCGTGTTCGCACTCTTTAATACAATACACATAAATTCCCATAGTGTTTTCTATAGGTTTGCATCAATGTAAGTATGTATGTGTATTTTTTTAGCTATAGAGTTGCCATATATTTTAGATTAATTAATGCTGTGGGTAAAATAATTACATAAGTTGATTTTTACTACGAATGATTTACTTTTTTAATGGCCCATCCGGTTTAGCAGAACGATGTTAGGAGAATAAATAAATACATCGGAGCATTTACGTAGTTGCTTTAGTGACAGGGTCGTGAGGCACAAAACTGTGGCCGGGATTTCTTTTCAATAAATATACTCTGTTTTGGCGGTCATGAATATCCGGTGGAGAGGTTGTTCACAACCCTTCATTGTGAAACTTTCAAATGAATCATTTTGAATCGCTTATAAATCTTGTTACTAAGAAAGTCTTAAAATGTGTAACCACAAAAAAAAATATAGATCTCAAAAGTCCCGGAAACTTTAGCATGGGAAATTTCTCAGCATATCCTTTAAAAGGCCAAATAAGTTACTCACTAAGGTGAGTCGAAGAAAAGTTGTGCCAGTCACCACCTAAAAAGAAAGATACGTCAATGAAGTTTCTAAAACAGGAAAACAAATTTTTGCCACGCCCCCAAATACAACCCTTTTAGTTTTTTTATATAAAGGAATGCCATTAAAAGTCCGATGTCATTACATCGCATGTCGTTGTTCATGGCTTGACAGTGGCTTTATTTTTGCCTTTGGTGACTTCTTAATCCGACGTCAAATTCTGGGCGCCACTTATGCCATCTCGGGTCCAGCCCCCTAATGCACCTGCCAAGAAGGTCCTTTTAAAACTAAAAATGTCTTGGTTTTTTTTATACTCACTTTTCTGCCACGCCTTAATATTGAGTCCAGTTGTTTCTTTTTAACATACATATTACATTAAGCCATATCGAATTAATACAAAACAACAAACAATTTCATCAGTCACGCCCTAGAATCACAGGTAAATTTTTAAAGTTAAAAGAACTTTAAAAAAATTTGGTTTGCCACGCCCTTAAATAGAGCGCTTTTTGTTTTATATAAATAGCATCGCCATTTAAATTCCAATTTAATCGCATCGTATATCATTGTTAATGGCCAAAAAAAGCATAGAGCAGTTTGCTATTCAATTTTTCAATATTCGTGTAAAGCTAAGATCCCACTATCGGCTCAAATAGCACAATATGTGACGACTTTTATCGCGCTATATCGGCGCACATTTAAAAACATTGCACAATTTATTCTTAGGCAGTCCCATTATCGTCGCACATTGTGACAATTTTTTTCGGTTCATATCGGCCAGAACTCAATTGCGACAATAATCGGTACAATGCGGTCACACTATCGTGCTATTTGGGCAAATGAAATCATATGTTTGCTTGTTGGCAGACATACATAATTTTAATTTAGAAATTTGCAATATTCTCCGTCTTAATATTCAATTATGTTTTCTAACAATTTTAAATAATACATTAATCTATAATAAAAAATTTATTCAAACTTACTGCACTTGTTCTTTTTTTTTTTTTGTAATTGTTGTTTTGTAAATAGATGTTTGTTTACAAACCAGGGATGGGAACATCGATACAACTGCAATGTTTTGGTTAAAGCGAATTGGTTTCTTCCATTTAACAGTACAAATGTACTATTTACCTTTTTAAAACATAAATAATAGATAAAACAAATGTAATTTTGGTACAATAAAGCTCAAAAAAGTAAAATTTTAGTATCCAGCGGTGCAATTTAAAAATTTCGTTTTGCCATCCCTTGTATCGGCGCTGATTGGCGACTGTGATCGGCCCACAAGTGGCCGATTAAATTCGGTACATATTAAACAATTTAATTGATCCACATTGTGCAAAAGAGCGTTCACATTATCGGCGCATCAAGGTTAATTTTGATTGTGCACTGTCAGCACAATTTCGGCACAGATTGTCGCATATTAAAAATGTTTGACCGTTCACACTATCGGCACATGAAATACGACAAAAATTGGTACATTGCGCCGATAGTGGGATCTTAACTTAAGACTCCAAAAAGTATTTATATTCTGGGTGCTTGAGTTATTCCAAGTCGATTAATCCATGTCTGTCTGTCTATCTGTTGAAAACGCGCTTGAAAACAAACTTTTTCTAGTTCTCCTAAGCAGCTTGGGATCGAAATCCAGCGCAATCGGTTAGTGGGAAAAGAGTTATGAACACAATTCCACATAATTAAAAAACTGATTTTTTTATAATTTTCGTCCCATGAATTTGTTCGTTGTAACAATGAATGACCGTTCTTTAAAATATCAAACTTTTGTTTTTTGTGGCCAATAGATGTTGTAAACTTCTTTCGTATTTCTGCAAAAGGTGTGCTAATTTCTTAGATTGCAGGCAGAGCTTTCGATACCAATTTTTTTCCATAATAGAATAGATAAAAATTTTCCTATTTTACCTAACATTTTACGCCAACAAACTCCCCGTCGTTGGTACAATTTCTAACAACCCTAAACTCTGGATATCTTAGAAAGCAGCATGCCGCTCGGTTTTTTGAAAAACTTACATACAAACATTATGCTGTATTCATAAGGCCATACACACAAACCCATGGAATAACGTCTATGCATCCATTGTTGCTGATGTCCTGTCAGAATACTTGTTTGTGTAGCTGTGTGTACGAAAGTTTGTCCATAAGTGTGGATCTGTGTAAAGTATTTGTATGGGACCCAGAAGAAAAGTTTCTTTTAAATTTTTTTTTTTTTGCTCTGCTTAGTTCAGCAGTTTTTTGCTCGTGTGTTCGTTTGTATTGTTGCTGTTGCTTTAGTTGAACAATTTAAGTTCTTATGTGGCGTTTAAAGATCTTAAAATCTTTAAGTTTACGTATGCCATCAAGTGAATTTAAAGATTTTTGGGTAAAATTAAAAAAAAAAATAACAATTTAAAGACTTTTGAAAGAACTAAATGAAACAAGTGGAAACAAAATTCTTGTTATACTTTGCACATTTTTAGGTCCAAATCAGTCAGTCAGTATTTTAAACTAGTGGACTGACTGATAAAGTTAGTTGAAGTTACTTATTGTTAGTTCGAAGATAATTTTGGTAGAAAAATTTTGTTGTGTTATTTTGTCTGCGTTAAATATGAAATTATTTTGAATCTTTCATTTAATTTATTTTTTTTTTTTTGATATTTCGTTTTTGGCTAAAGTAACAAAAAAAAACGTATAGTTTTTGTATGGATGCTGAGATTTGTATGTATGTGTCTGTGTGTGTGCCTTTAAGTTTCTAGCGAAATAAATAAAAAAAAGAAATGAATCACAGGAAGTGCTTGTCTTGTTTATTTAATTCCATTCTACTTTTTATAATTTTAGTTCCCTATTCGAGCAAAATTTTGCTTAAAAATTCAAACACACACATTCAATCGCACACTAAATTGAAATAATAAATGCATGAATGTGTATGTGATATATTCTCTGAAGTATCTGACACCATTCCAGAATACACATTGTCAGGATATGTTGAATTTTAGATGACTTTAGTGTTTTGTTTGTTTGTCTGTTTGTTCTACTCATACAGTTTTCGTGTCTTTTTCACGACAATTTTATAAAATTTTTCCTGTGTCCTTAAGTAACTATTGTACACTTTAAGACAGTCAGCCGCCAGCTGGTAGAAAAGGGGAAGATATTCGCTCGCATTAAAAAAAACATTGCAAACTGAAGCGATATAAATTTTTTTTTTAATAAATTGTTAACATTTTGAAACAAAAAATTTTCTATTCATACATAGAAAGAAATAAAAATTTGGGATACATTAAGTTTTTTACACTTCTTAAAGTACGAGTCGTACTCAAAAATTCAACACAATCCTTAATGGGATTTACTTCGAATAACAATCCCGGATTTTTAAATGGAGAATTCAGTTTTAGTTTTACTTAAATCAATCTCATTTACGGATTTTTTCAATTACACAGAAAAAATTATAGCTGAATTATTTTCAAACAACCGCTTGTTTGAAATTTTTTTAATTTCTACAAATTGTTTTACTGATTCAATTAATATTTTTGTTTGATTTTTTGCATTTTTTTATTTGATCGTAAGCAACACTTCTTTATGTAAAATATAAGAACAACAACAGAAGACACACACAGTCTATTTTTGGACGCTTTAAAAAAGTTAATACAACAATAAGAGAGATGATAAAATATCGTGACGAGGTTTGTAGTAAAAAACAAGTAAGAGTACTATATTCGGCTGTGCCGAATCTTATATACCCTTCACCATTGTGCGAGCAGAATACAGAGCAACTAGACAAAAACTTAATAACTTTTACATATACATACATCACAAAAAAACTAAAAACTTCATTATAAATTAAATTTAAAAATCTAAGACCGGTAAATATTTTTTTAAAATCGTTTTTAGAACATAAAACCGTAACAGTGGCCTATATTCACTAAAATGGTTTGTACCATGTATGTGTGTGTGTTTGTTTCTTTTAGTATAAGCAGTGTTGTCATACCGGCGATTTATCTTTTTTGGCGAGTTTTTAAGCAGCAAAAATAATCAAAAATTCCCCGTTTCTATTTGTTAAAATTATTTCGTTAAATAGATGAAATAATAAAGAAGGGTGGTAACGAAAATCATATTGGGCATTATGCTAATATATGTAAACAAATGCAAAGCGTGGGAGGAATAAGGGACAACCGGATTTGAACTTCGCTTTTCATAAGGACCCAGAATATACATATATACTTTATAGGGTCTAAGATCAATATTGTAGAAATTACAAACGGAATGACAACCTTATATATGCCCTTTTCCACCTGTGGTGAAGGGTATAAAAGGAGTAATTTTGGGATTTCAGTACTTTGATTGTAACTCAGTCATTTTTAAACCAATTTGACAGATTTATATACCGACGTGTTTAAGAAGAAATTTACCATCTACTTGGGTTATAAAACTTGGACTCGGAAAGATCTATGGTTCATGAAAATTGGTATTTAAAAAAAAAAATTTATTTTGGCCATAACTTTTTCGTATCTTAACGGATTTTTCCGAAATTTTCAGGAAATATTAACTTCCTAAGATTTCCGATCTTTTAATATATAAGGCGTTACCATAGGTCATATGACAGTCCAAAAATTCAGGTTTTTATACAATTTTTGATATTTTTTGTACGGGAGGTACCACGTCCACTTTTCCAATCCCGCCCACATTTTGTGGGATGCTGTGTATTGATAACGTAAATGTATGTGCCTAATTTGGAAACTTTGGCTCTTGCCGCTCTCTAGATATACAGAAAAATTAACAAAAATACAACAACAAGGTATTTTTGGAAACCATTAGAGGTAGTCGGGGTTTTTTGCTCATATCTCAGCCATTTTTGGACCGATCTGGCTGAATTTCAATAGCAAGCATTGGTAGACTATGTATGACATAAATGTAAAAAAACCTAGCCGCTATCATGTCAGGAGTCTCCAGAAAACACATTTCAAACGTTAGACTGATGCTATATAAATACTTTATAGGGTCTAACATCAATATTGTAGAAATTACTAACGGAATGACAAACTTATATATACCCTTGGTGAAGGGTATAAAAACGTGTTACTCTTTTTAAACAACAGAAACAAAAACAACATTATAAGAAACAAAATAAATTTTTGGTTGGTTTCAAAGTTGGTAAAAAAGAATGAAAAACAAAATCCCGTATTCAATTTATCAAAACTGTTTAGTTAAATATATCAAATACAAAAATAGAATAATGACTAAAAACATATCGAGTCGGTCTGCTGCCGTTTTTGGTTACATTTCGTCTTCTTTAGCCAAGTAGAGGATACAGCAAAAGTGAGTGGTGAAGAATAACATTGTGTGTGTATAAACAAGACTTCGTACAAAAATTATTCCAACAAAAAAATGTGTCTCAAAGCCAGACGCCGCTCTGCTCTACCTTCATCTTCTCCTTCAGTGATTGCTTGGGTGCGCGTCATTGCTTGTGCCAAAATTTTTGTTTGATTCATTAATAGTATTTATTTGAAATTTATATGAATTGAGTAAACTATTTGTTTGATTCAGTTAAATTATTTGTTTGAAAAAATCAGTGTTTTTTTTTAATAAACAAAATGCAAATAAATTGTTTGGATATGCAAATTTGTTTATGGGACCGATTTCAGACAAAAAATTGTTTGATTCTACATACAAATTTTTTGTTTGAATTGGAAAAATTATTTTTTCTGTGTACGAATTCGGGATTAAATATGGATCAGTTCAGTATTTCGCGATCGAAAATCCTTACTTGAATCAGTCTTTCTGTACGTTATTCAAGAAAATCCGTTAATAGTATGATGACTATTAATACCGCTTCGAATTGATTTAAGTTCAGATGGATTGAATTTTATTGTGAATGTATACTTAACGTCTGAGCATACCAACCTTAGTTAAAATTTACTACACTCACAAAAAAATCATCTTCATATTGAGGCAGAAAGTGACGAACGTCGTCATAAAATTTTGTCATATTTTATTCGTCATCTATGCTATGACTAGAGTGACCGCAATTCGATGCCACATTTTGTGTTTTATTAACATTATTTTCATGTTTAGAAAGAAAAATATGAAGCAAAAATTCCCATATTCTATTTGTTTAAATTATTTAGTTACATACCTTACATTTTAAAAGTAGAACGATTACGAAAACCACATCGGTGTCTTAAAATTAAGAGTTCTTCTGTAAATAAATGGCGCAATACAACAAACTTTAAACAAAAATGTGAAAAGAGTAGGTAAATAATAATATTTTTTTACTTTGACTAAAGACGATCCCAATGACTCAGTTTAATGAGAATTTTTCTTTGATTTTTTGGCACTGATGACATTTTTTACTAAACTGACTTCGATTCCTTATTTTTGCGATGCCGTTATGTCATCTCATTGATGACATAATTTAAATTTTGACCCAGATGACTATTTAGCCAAGTGATGCTAAGGCTGACATCACATTGATAAATAAGTGTCGTGGGGTCAAAAACAAAGACACTATTAAATGGGATTTTAGGGCAGAAAATATTTCAATGTGTCAATTTATTTGATTTGCTTTAAGTTTTTTTTTTGATTTAGTTTTGTCTCTATATCACATTGGCATGTTAAACATCGATCAAGATGTATAGGGAGTTGTTTTCCGTTTGAATGTTGAGGTATTATTTGATAATTAATTTGAATGGGACGGCATGATTCTCTATGCAGAGTAATGTGTACATGTAACATTTTTGGTTGTATAATAAAATACTTTAAATGCTAATTTTACAATTAGCACTATCCAGTGAGACACCTTTGTGTCATAATGACGAAGGGCCCGAAAATGCATTAGATAATTATAAAAATTACTGTGCATACAATTTACTTCATTTCTTACCAAAAGCTAACTAGAGTCAAACATGTAACAGAAAGATACAAAATATGTATTAAGAGCTTATATTTATTCCAAAATGTGTATATTGGCATATCTAAAGCTTCTCTGTTAACGAAAGGTTGCTAAAGAAGGACAGTATGCAAAATATTAATTGAATAATACATGACTATTAAAAAAAGCTTTTTAAATTGAAACTTGACTTAAAAAAACCACATTCAAATTAATTTTTTTACAATGAAATTAATAAAAAAAAGAAAGAATATTCCCGAATTCTATTTTTAAGAATTTTTATTAAGATTTTTTTATTTCGGAAATAGAAATATTATATGTATTCGAATTAACCATAGGAAAATTAAGCATTTTATTAGTTTCATTCTTTGATTTAGGAGATCTTCTTAAAATTCAAAATTTTTCGAACGTGAAATCGGCGAAAAAAAAACCTGATTAGGGATATATTTATATATTTTTTAAATAAAAACCAATTATTTTAACATTTTAAAATAAAATACAGTTTCACACATAAAAAAAATAACTTGTACACTCAAAAGAAAAATCAATCCATCCGTACTCAAATCAATCCGAAGCTTTATTAATGGTACGGCGAGTAGGGATTTTCTTGAATCAAGCACAGAAAGATATCAATCAAGTACAGATTTTAAATCCCAAAATATTTACTTAAATTATCCATATTCAATCCCGATTTCGTACTTGAAATAATCTAAAAATGAGATTGATTTAAGTAAAACTAAAGGCTCAGGTAGCCGGGAGTAACAGTAACGTTGAAAATCAGCTGCTTCATTTTGTTGTATGTAAAGCAATTAGAATGATTATAGTTAGCGGTGAGATGTTACAACTCAATCTGTAAAGCCCTCGTTACTCTTACGTAAACGTTTACGTTGCGGATCAGCTGTTCCGTTTTCTTTACCAAGCTACTGTGCAAGTAGCTACTCTTATGTAAACGTAACGTTGCGTTGCGGATGAACCTGAGAAAATTAAAATTTCTCTCCGTTTTTACGTATCAGCTGTTAAGAATTTTATTATTTTTTTTTTTTTGAAGCAGTGTTGTCAACAAAACTTGTTCACCAGCGGTTTAGTTTTAAATTTTATTAATGAGATTCTCATCAAAACATTAATTTAAATTTGGTGCAATGAAATCCAATGTTATGGGTTTTTTGTTCGAACTGAAATTAGTGTTGGCTTTATGTGTCACAGAAACCAATGTTATCGGGTTTTTATTGAAAATAAAAGAAGTTTATTTGTTGGAAATAAATATCGTTGTTAAAAGCTTAATTTTTAATTTATTTTATTCAACAGTTATATTATTTCCATAGATGGAAGTAAATAAAATTGATAAACCGTATAAAATTTGTTTTTGTTTCCTGCAGTGGGCTGCTGCAAATTTGCAAAATCCTTTTCCTCCATTTTTCTATGGTCATTTCAATAAATAAAATTTGAAACAACAAATATTTTTGTATTTTAACATGTAGTCTACAACAGACATGAAATGCTTAACATAAACATGATGTTAGTGTTAAGTATAGACTCATCATGTTAGAGTTTTTCTCATGTTTTAACACGGCTGTTAAGCCATGTGTTTTAACAACTCTTTTATAACATAAAATGACGTTTAAGCTTGACAGAAGTCATTTTGTTGCTTTTTTTCATTTCACACACACTATTGTTTGGAATATGCTTCGACGACAATCAAAAAATAATGAAATTTCTTAACATTAACATGAGTACTATACTCCACCATTAACATATTAAAAATTCAACATGGAGTCTTAACATCATGTTTTAACAGCATTTCATGTCAGTTGTAGACTCGGTGTAACCAAAATAGCTTTGTATATTTACAAAACAATAAAATTACACAAATATAAACAACAAATGCAAGTTATACAACGATGGCATTTATTTCATATGCACATTTGTATGTTTACTGTATTTCCACTTCTTATTTTCTTTTATATAATTTTCATAATTTTAATGCAAAAATCATAATTTACAAAATTAATAAATAAAATTTGAATTTAAAGCTGCAAACAAATGAGCCAGAACATAAAACAGCTGATTCGATTACACTGGTTTACAGCCAAAAATACCAAGAACACCACATGCCTAGATAAATTAATTGGGACCTCCTGAATACTAAAAACGCTGTAATTTTTTTTTCCTAAGTACCGTTTTTAAGATAACGGTACTTTTGTGTTTTTCGATGTATGGTCCCACTCAAACCCTTGTGGAGCCCAACCGTAAAGTCTGATCGAACTAAATGGCACATCGTTGGAGAGGTAATTGAATGCATTTTCCGTCGATATGCTACAAATTTCTATTCGATAAGAAATGGCTGAGCTATGGTACCTCAAAATGTGCCTATTTTTTACGTTATTTTCAAAATTTTTCATTTTCATTTCGTTTTTTTTTCTACGTTAAGCCTAGTACTCTGTTCAAATTTGTGAAAAATGTTCAGCAACATTGATTATTCCACACAAAAATTTTGGCATTTATCAATGTTACCAATCTTGCGAGTTTGTACAATTTGACGTTTTTATTCCTTCAAAGTATGCTACATTGTTTCGTGTATGTAAACAAACGTCACATGTATTTTACTAAAATTATTTTTTTTTAATAAAAAATTTAATAAAAAAAGTAAATATGGATAAAAAACTGTTACCGATTGTGTTATTTTAATTTTTTATTTCTTTTTTAATATCAAGTTCATATTTTTTGCTTTTGCTTAAAATTCCACGTGAAATAAAGGCAGCTTATGCCATGTTTCCACGACGATTTGAATCACCTGCTTCGCTCTCTGAATCATGTTAATGAATCACGGTGTTTATACGACTTATCTACTTGCTTCGTTTTGACAGTCGTCTTTAAAAAACAAATCAGCGTTGTCAACTTTGCATTTTCAAAACGCACCAAAATGGTGAAAAAACGCAGCAATTTCAGACTTTTTTTTATTTAAAATATTTATTTAATTAATTAATTCTGCATAACATTTTTATATGAATAATACAGTAGAATCGCAAATTGTCGTTCAAGAGGAGTTGTGCACTTTAAACCAGCCGGTGCAAATTAAATCTCAGTTAATTTATTAAAAAAAAGTAATTTAAATAAATTAAGTGTGTTATTTTGGAAAAATCTTTGCTTATTTTTGCATTTTTTACAATTAAATACCCCTTAGAAAATTTAATACATAGTTCAAAAAAGTTAACAACTCATGGAATATTTCGGTCTATTTTTTTCGCGATTCTACTGTAACACAATAAAACAGTCTTTAAAGTTCAGAGTTTTTAGAAAGAATAAATAAAACTTAACAAACATAAAAAAGCTACACAAATTAGTTTGTTTTCATACAAGGCGAATTCAACAAGGTAAACTCTTTAGAGCAACTGCTCGTCAGCTGTTACATCCCATTCGTCAAAATTTTCTTTTTTAATTGTTTTGTTTTAATTACATACATTAAATTGTCGAAGTTAAAATTTTTTGAGAAAAAACTTATTTGTTGTGAAACTTTTATTAAAATTGATTACAAAGTACGTATACTTACTTGTTTTTCAATAGCTTATATATTAGTTATTCCCTTTAAATTGTTCCAACAACTTCAAAATCTTGAGAAACACAAATTAAAATATGAAAACAATCAATAACATTTATTTCATTTATTAATTACGTCTTCATCACATTTTGTAAACAACTATTTTGACAAATTGGAATTGTTAAACTAACAAAATTCCTGTTATTTTTGTTAGAGTTGTAATTGTTGAAGCGACGAGTTTACCTTGTTGAATTCGACTCGGTATTCATATGTACTAATTAATTTTTTTTATTTTCATAAAATATATACCAGCGATCAACTGTAAATATCTAGTAGGGATTCAAAGTTAACAATAGTTCAGTATTTATCGTTTTATTAAGAAAAATTTAAAAAATTTAATTTTTTCAGAAGTTTAGTATTTTCATATTTAAAATTATAACAATTAAACAGCCTTTTACATTTACATAGTTAAACAAGAAAACCCCAAAACTTTATAAAAAATAAAGAAATTTGTATATAAATACATAATATATATGTTTGCATTCATTTGTACAAGATGATACATTTTCGAAAATTAATTTAATAAATCTTGTTTAAAACTTTTTAAAAAGAGATCAAAAATTTATAATAATTATTCCAAATTAATAAAGTTAATATTTTCATCATTATTGTTATCGCAGAATAAATTTAAAAAAGCACCAAAACTGGTGCGAAACGAACCGAGTTGACAACTCTGAAATAATCGATTTTGACAGCTAGATCAGATAAACTTGCGATAAAAATTGGAGAAGAGAGAAATTTTTCGTGCTTCACAAGTAGATTCATATTGAATCTACTTGCTTCGCTCTCAAAATTTTGTATGGCGAAGCAGTTGCTTCGTTCATGATTGGAATGTGAAGCATGAATAGAGAGCGAAGCACGTACCGTGGAAACATGGCATTACATTATTTCGCAGTTGTAAAAAAAATGTTGCCAGAAACATTTCGGAACTTTTTCACAAAATAAACAGAGTACAACTCCATCAACATTATTTCGTAGATATTCCGCACAAGTTTTTTGCATATGCGTTTTGACAGCATTTCACGTGAAACGTTGAACAGAGTACCAGGCTTTATAGAAAATATCTGAAATGTTTTATTTTTTAACCAAATAGTATATTTCATTACCAACATTTTAAGCGTAATTTTGAGGAACGACAATATTTTCCTATTCATTGCTCACACACTAAGAGAAAAATGACGATTTAAATTTAAGAACAAAATTCTTGAATTTAGATTGCAAAAATCTTCAGATTTCAATCTTGAAATTTGGTCAGTAAGATTGATTTCTAAAAATTAAGATTGTAATCTAAATTTTAAGATCGTATTCTTCAATTTAAGAACGTGGTCTTAAGCTGTAAGAACACATTTTTAAAATCGAGATTTCATTCTTAACATCAAGAACGCATTCTTAAAATCAAGAACGTAATCTTAATTTTAAGATCGTATTCTTGAATTTAAGAATATATTTTTAAAGTTAAGATTTAATTCTTGATTTTTTGCGAAATTTATCAACAATGAAAGCGTGTTGTTTCCCTGCGGGAAATTTGTGTCAATTGGTCCAAGCGACTGGTCCTGGGATTTGTGAAAATAGAACAAGTACAAAAAGAAAGGACTCATGACCAGTGAAAGATGAACCAATCCCTTAACTGGTTTATAAAGAACAAAAAGGTAGAAAAAGTAATGAATTACAGAACAGTCTTCAGCGGAGATGTGACACATTTTTTTGTAATTTCTAAAATTTGGCTCTTAAATTTAATTCTTGGACTAGTTTTATTGAAATAATACTAAATTGTATTTAAATAATACTACTTTTTAGTAACTGACACTAAGCAGGTTCATTGAGAATAGGTCTGTGATTGGTCAAATAGTGTCAATTGACCCCCTCCAATGACAACCCCATGTGTTATTAGACATTTAATTAATTTGTTTCAGACTCAAAAGTGACCTTTAAAAGTTTGCAATATATGAAGAAAGAAGACATACAAGAAGCGATCCCTCCTCTGGGACTTATAATGGAGTTACGTGGAAAAAGAAAGAGGTAATAACAAAAAAAAAAGGAAAAAAAGTAAAAAAAACTAATAATTTTGATTTTAGTTTGGAATAGACGAAGAAACGCTTTCAATGTCATCAAAGGTAGGTGAATGGCTGAAAAATTGTAAAGATACATTTTCCACGCCAAGTTCTTCAGTAAACTCAGGAGTCATTTATACCCAATTAATAATGGAAAGCCATATGTTAGACCTAAGTTTATATAAACATGTAAGTACTTATTATCATTATCATTGCGTTTTTTTTTTTTAATACATATACATACATATGCAAATATTTATATAAATAAATTCTATAAATAAATAATTTGAATAAATAAAAATATATGTGTATGATTTCGACATTTGAATTCGGATAAAAACCAATAAGATTATTTTCAAGATAACATTCTTAAAACCGATCTTAAAACAAGAATTTTATTAAGATTAAATTCTTAAAATTTAAGAATTTATTCTTGATTTAAGATTCCTAACAAGAACACATGTGTTCTTGCAATCTTAAATTCGAACTTAAAATAAGAATTTTTTCAAGATTATATTCTTAAATTTTTAAGAATGTGATCTAAATTTAAGATTTTTATTAAGAAAAAAATCTTGAAATCGATCTTAAAATGAGAATTTATTCAAGATTACAATCTTAAGTGCGATCTTAAAAAATTAAGATTTTATTCTTGAATTAAGAATTTTCGCATTTAACAGACTATTAAGATTGAAATGCTTTGATTTTGAACGTAAAATCTTGTTTTTAGCACTTTTTTCCCCTAGTGCACACTATATTCGGCGTAAATTCAAAAAATTTAAATTAAAATGACGAGCGACTTGAACTTTTGCGTTTATTTCCGGATGGATCTTCGCGAATGAGAAACCATCAATAGTCCGCCATCATTTGTTCATCCCACCAGCCTTTGTAACGTCTCTCGATTTCTTCCATTTCCTGGTGAAATCGTTAACCTTGTTGTTAACCAAGTTCGCGGCGAAAATATCCAAATGACTGAATGTAGGTGTCATATTTGAATCTAAAAGTTAAAATGAATAAAATTTCAAATGATAACGGCCTTTTTGATATACATGTTTTCACTCAACGCTTACCAATGCACAGTGGTTCCGCCAAAGGCCAAAAATCAAAAAATAATGTCACAACGTATAAAAAAAATTTGTAAGCAAATTGTCTCTAAAATGTTCAAACTTCGCAATGGCAAACCGGTTTTTACTGGGAACATAACGGCACTTCCTAAAAATAGAACGAAACGCACGAACACGTGTTCAGTTGTAACGCAAAGCTTAGCAATTGCAAAAACATTCGAAGCGAAAGTCAGTTTCAAGTGGATCGCATATTCTTGTTGTGAACAAAATTACATAATTTATCAATGGATTTTGAAGTTAAAGGTGTTTATTTAATTTTTGTAAATAATTAAAAACTATTTTGTGAATTTATCCTTTTAAAATTAATGTTTTATGTAACCTTAGTTTTTGTTCCTTTTTTGGGCATAGCTTCCCCCATAGATATTATATTCATTGTATTAATCTAAGTTTTTACTTAATAAAAGTGTTTAAATCAGCTGCAGAAACTTGCAGATGTGTTAGAAATATTCAATAATCCGACCGTACATAAGGTGTTAATACATGGTTCTGCTGTAATACAGTATGCATTACTGTCGATTGGAGAGCTATCAGAGGAAGCTGCCGAGTCCAATAATAAGGAAATAAAAAAATGTAGACTGCAACACAGTCGGAAAATTTCACGCACACTTTCAAATACAGATGTTATTAACAATTTAATTTTAAGATCAGATCCATATATTACAGAACAAAGAAAACTACCTTAAAAAACCAAAATCAACTATATTAAAATCTGTTTTTGATTTATTAGATGATTCTTTTTAATTTTTTTTATTCTCAACTTAGTTTTTAATTTACTGTTTTTTTCTAATTTACATTTTGTTATATTTTTTTTAATTCATGAAAATACATATTTTGTTCTAAAATTTATTTCCTCTTTTAATATAAAATAAAATGTTTTGTTAAGAGGGGCTTACATTTTATTTGACGCTATGTACAGTAGATCAACTCGTATGGAGACATGACCTATGCCAGCTATATGATATAGTAGTCCGATCTGAATGAAATTTGGTTTGGGTGAATTTGGCAGAGATTGGCCAAAAAATAATATTTTAAATCCGATCGTCCCTATGGGGGCTATATGATATAGTTATCCGACCTGGCTAAAAATTTTGTCATATATTGGAAATAATTTAAAAAAATTTTCATGAAAATTTCATTACGATATTCCCACTCAAAGCATTTTTGGCCGCTGCTCCATACAAGCGGATCCACTGTGCAATGGCATTGAATTTTTGCAGTAGTGTATCTTCTCAGCGTAATCAGGACTTCTGTAGTTTCCCAAAAAGTTGTGAACGATGTCCTGGAATGCTTCCCATGCCTCCAAATGAGCTGGACCTAAACACTCATTCGGTTGGGCTCCACAAGGGTTTGAGTGGGACCATACATCGAAAAACACAAAATTACCGTTATCTAAAAAACGGTACTTAGGAAAAAAAAATAACAGCGTTTTTCGTGTTCAGGAGGTCCCAATTAACTTATCTAGGCATGTGGCGTTCTTGGTATTTTTCCAAATTAAAAATTTGTAAAGCAGTGTTATCGATTTTATTATAAAATATATATTTGCCTACATTTTAGACACTGCGAATAGAAAAAATCAGCGCATAGTTCCGAATATTGGTCTTAACCTTGTTATAGAAAATATATATATTTTTTAGTTTTATTTGACCTTTCTTTTTTTATAATTATTTTGAATTGTTTAAGCTTGAGGTCTTTTTTAAAAGTATATTATATTTATTTATTTTTCTTATTATTTCGCTAACCTTTTGTTAGCATCTTTAGGAAATTAAATTAAGTTTACAATAAAAAATTATAAAGAAACATTAATAATGACTTAAAATATTTTAAGGTCCATAACTCCAAAACTAGATCCTCAGGCGCAATAAAAACTAGATGAACATGTTTATTTTTCAAACAATTTTAGTGCTGTATATGTAAATATATATCTGTGGCATTTTGACAAAACATCTTAAGTCAAATTCAAAAATTTGAAAAAAATGTTATTAATCATACGAATTTTCATTAAAAAAACATTTTTTACATTTTTAAAATTTTGTATTATAAACGAAATTTTTTTTTATTTTGTTTATTTTTATTATTTGAAAAAATTATTTTTTCAGCGAGTTTTTCTAAAACCTTTTTTGCTATCTTAAATCGACTTAAGATGTTTTGTCAAAATGCCACAGACCAGGTTTACACCTTTCAGAATGATAAAACATCAACATCATGCCCGATATATGGTTTTTATTTTAGAAATCTTATGTACATATTTAACCAAAAATATAAACTAAATGAAAAGCAAGACTTGAAATTTACTTTTTACCCTTCGTTGTACACAAGAGTCTGGGCACTGACAAGACCTTTTTCAATGTGTAAAGAAAATCAAAACATGCGCAAGCCGGAGGGTTAAACATGAAAATAATATATGTATGTTTTTCTTCTTGTTCTGTTTTTTCTACACAAAATAAGCAAACACGTATGCCTGCATCAGTGTTGCCAAGTTAGGGATTTTCACCCCAAATTTAGGGTTTTCCTTTGCGTTTAGGGTAAGTTTTAGGGACTAAAGAGTTGTTAGGGGGAAATTTAGTGTGTATAAATAGCATTTGGGGATATTTTAGGGTTGATATTATTAAATATTTTCAAAATTACCAAAAAGAATGGAAAAACCCAAATGAATTTAAAGGTGATTATTTAATATAAGTTTCATTATAAGTAAATTTAGTAGGATAGCATCTGCGTTACTGGCACTACCATTTTCGAACTCAACTGTCTAGCGAGCATTCTCAATGTTTAGTATTATAAAAAATAAAACAAGAAACAAACTGGCAACTTCAACAGTTGAATGTAATATTTTAAGAGTTAAGGCCTAACCATTATATGCATAGCCTTGCTTAACCCACTCTCAAAAATTAACAAAAAGTCTCTCAAATGTATTTAGAAACATTTCATTCCGTATAGAATGTGCGATTAGATTCTCACCTTGGTAAGCAAATAACAGTTTCATTAAACTTAGCAAAAAGTTTCCTTATGTTCAAAATGGTTTTCCTAATATAAATAACATTTATTCTCACATTTCCTTAAGCCAACTTATGCACATTATGGTTGGGCCTTCAGATATTCTTTAAGCAATGAATACCAAATTTTTATTCCGTCTTCTGAAAGCTTAAATTATTTAATTATGAAAACGAGAGAGATCCAAATATACTAGACGTTTTTAATGAGTTATAATAATATATTTTGTTTTTCTAAAAGCTTTTTTTATGTAAGTATGTATATGTTAAAATATAGTTACATGCATGCATATGTAAAAAATTAAATGAAATAAAATAAAGATGATTCTTTCTATTTTGGGGTTTTTTTATTTGTTCTCAGTACAAATTTAGGGGGTATTTTTTTGATTTGGGGTAATTTCTTTAAATTCACTTGGCAGCACTGGCCCGCATAATAGAATGCAATGCTGAGAGATGAGACTAATAAGTTTTATGAGATTAAAACACTCATTTTGAAATTTTACTCTCAGAGTGGCACTACCAACGAAAAGTTTAATCTTTTTTTATAAGAATTTTATACTTATTTCATTAAATTCCGGGATTGATCAAAAGTAATCGCACTTGGGATTGTTTTGAGTACGTTTTAGTGTTAATCGTGCTTGAATTTTTGAGTACGACTCGTACTTAAAGTAATCATAAAAACTTGATTTATCCTGAGTGTTTTTCTTTCTGTGTATCTACGTTAAAAGGACATAAAAAAATAGTATTGTTATAACTAGGATGATCGACTATTCGACTTTTTCAAGAATCGGGTTTCAAATATTCCAAATAGTTGCTATTTAAAAACAACCCCCCGTTTTCGGTTAAGCATTAAAAAATAGCCGGTTTCAATACAAAACAAAACAATTCACAAAGGCAAGGAACCAAAAAATACCTAAATATGACTTAGAGTTTTTGAAGAACTTTGATTTTAAAAAATTAGAGGAAGTCAAGAATGAAAAAATTATAAAATAAATTTTAATTAATTTCATGTTGTAAAATTTCTTTCTTCATAAAAAATAATTTAATGAAAATTAAATTTGATGAACTTTAGCCTAATTAAAATATCAAAATTTAGATTAAAGCCCATGAACAGTTCAACAAAATAACCATCATACTGATTATAATTATATTTTTTGGGAAGTACGCGAGCACACAATTACCCTGCTCTTGTGACCAAGATGTTGCACTACTTCCAGAAAATTGGAGTGAATTTGTCCCTCAAAATTCACTTCTTGCATCACCATATCGAATACTTCAGCAAGCAGCTAGCCTCAGAGTCGGATGAACATGGCGAGCGCTTCTATCAAGTGGCAATTTTTGTTTTATTTACAATTACGGACATCGTTAGACCGACTCATTAATAGGTTTAACCAATTAATATAAGTATTGCATGTCACAATTATATCACTTTTTTAAAAAAATTTTCACAAATAACATTTATTAAAATTTAAAAAAAAAATATGCTCTATTCGACTATACAATGCCATTTTTCCTATTTGCAGAAATTGTAAAAAGTTATATGCCTAATACGAATGTTTTTTTTATGATACACTTATAGAATTGATTATGTGAGTTCTTAAGTGGGTTTGGGATATAAAAAAGTGCTCAAAATGCTAAACTAGGACTTAGCACTTTTTTCGAAATTCTTAGTGCCAATTCAGAAAAAATGCATTTACGCAATCTAGCAAAGTAAATTCATTATTATTCAATCCAGATTGCATCAGCATCAAAACGCGTTGATATTTTGAGGTTGCACTGAAATAGATTGCATGTCTGTACCCAGCATTATAAATGCCAATATATCGATATTTTTTGGCCGATGAGTGACAGTTCTGAACTTCACGGCCGTGTGAAAAGGTCCCTATGGACCTTTTTTGTAAATCATGTTTTTTTCATATAAAAATTTTTTTTTATTGTTTATAACTAAATTTACATACAAAAATAATTTTTTCAATTTTTTTTTCTAATTTTATACTACTAGCAATAAACCAGTTCTTAGAATTTTTTGTTCTTAGTATTTTGGTTCTTAGAATTTTTTGTTTTTATGATCATCCCTAATGTCTTTGAGTTTAGGTCTTTGTGTTCAGAATAAGTAAATTATGTGTTGAAACAATAAAAAAATTATAATGATGCCCAAAAACATGCATTTATTAGTGAAATTCAGTACAAGGTCCATATGGACCTATTCACACGTCCGCGTACTATTCTCACTAAAACCTCAATAACTCCTAATGATCCGATCGGCTTGAATTTTTTTCCAAAAGATGCGCAACAAAATGGAATACAGAGTAACTTTAGAGAGGGGGGGGGGGGGGTTGTAGTGGCCGAAGTAGCAGTAATTTCAGTTTGAAAAGGCAAAAAGGTCCCTAGGGACCTTCTCACTCATCGGAGGGTTAAAACAACTTCAAAATTCTTGCGTTTTGCATTTCCGATTTCCAGAACACCACTGAATATATCAATATTCGCAGATTATTTAAGAAATCTTTCCAACTAAATAGTATTTCCAAGAACTCCATTACATTGCAAAACAATATTGTTGTTAAGAAATATGTACAAAAGTAGTTTTGCAACCAAAGTTTAACGGTCATTTATTTATTTAATCGTGGCTTAAGATGATGATCGTAATTGTTGGCTACATTGTAAAATAGTTAATAAAAATAAGTTTAATGAAAACATCCATAGTATCCACTTTTGTATTAGTTTAACTTTTGCCTTCTTCCATAAGAAGCAATTTAAAGACTTAAAGTTATATTTATTTAAGTACAACCATAAATAAGTATTTAAAAGTATGTATGTACATATAAATTTTAGTTTGGTGGCACCTTTTTTTAATTGCCACCTTAAACATAAATCTACAACCAATAGATTTTATAACTTCGACGAACTTTAAAACAAAACCGTTAAGTGGCTTAAAATTTCTGTTTTAAAAATTACAAAGTAATTCTTTTGTATTCGGTGTTAAGGTGACAGACACACACATCCATATGTAGATATTAATTTTCCCAACAAACACGAAGTCACACCTTTGATATGAAATGACTTAACCCAACAGACCAAAACAGAGCAAAATATAAATGGGTTATAGAATAAGCTGATCATAAGAGATTTCTAACAACTTAAGAACCAATATGATTGCAAATGACTTATTCTTGCAAAAGTTTGGTAAGTGTTTTTGATAATGATTTCCCGTTATTTGACGCGTTCCTAAATCTTGTATTATTAGTTAAAGTTTTCAGTATTTGTGTTTTGTTCAGAGAGTGAAGTGTTTTAAACAGTGCACAATTTAAAAAAGTAAATAATAAAAGTACATAGTTAATAAGTAAAAAACTCTTTATTAATAGGTATGTCATATAAATGAAAACAGAGTTCGTAAAGAATTTAATCTTATTATAGATTAGAAAAGTATATTACTGTAAGCTTATTCTATAGTTAGACTTCTAAGCTTACATTATATTATAGACAAGTATTATTATCGCAAGGGATAAGTTTTCATTATTAAATAATTATTAACAAGCCTTTAATAATAGTAATCACAACACTTTTCTAAGCTTAAGGCTTATATTAGAAAGCTTGCTACAAGATCTTTCTATATCGTTTTCGTTTGTTGGGGGTCATTTGAAATAAAGCACAATTCTCAAACGATTTTCAATTGTTTGATTTTAATTTTTAAATCCAAATTGATAATGATACGAAAATAAACATTTGACATCAAATTTTTACTTCGTGGTTAAATGTGTTTAACAAGTGAACGATTTATTTCTTGTGAAAAATAAATATTATTTGTGAGTTATTACCATGATTAAGAATACGAATAAAAAAATAAAACGGGAAAGTGAAGAAATTATAAGTTTGCTGTATGATCGCGGTGCTACAATCCTCAAAATAAAAGGGGGCAAGTATTTCGTCTCTCCGTGAATTTGAGGACGGAATGGACAATATATCATCTTTTAGCTATGGTGTCAAAAGTTTAGTTGACAGTTAATTTAAATAAATAAGGAGCTTAACTTAAAAAAAATTTATAAATTAAATTCTCGAGCTTAAGGTCTTATTTTTTATATAAAAAACTTTTCACAAATTTATTTAAAACCAATATTTCGGCACTTCTTTATTATTTATTTATGTTCCACATTGTATTATAATCAACATTTGAGATTTACGTTTGAAAGCATGTTGAAAATAAAGGCATTTTTCAATTTGAAAATAATTTCCCATTTCTGTTGAGTATGATATGATTTTCAAATGACTTTCAAAGCATTTTCAAACGTTTATCGTTTGAGAAAAGAATTGATTTCAAATCATTTTTAAGTTGAAATCAAACCTCCGTGTTTGTTGGGTAAGTATGAATTCATACATATGTACATATTAAGAAGCACACATACACAATTCACTTGCATTTAATAACTCCTGTGCAAGGCCTAATGTGTACATTCATAGTCGCACTCTCATCTCGCTTGTCATTCTTTATTTCCTAGAAAGCAATTAGAAAGCAATTTATTTTTCAATTGACTTTTTCTACAGACAGCAAATAAAAGAATAAAGAAATTCATGCAACAACTACAACAACCATTTGGCACACTTATTGTAACAAAAAAAAAATAATAAAAAGCAACAAAAAAAAATGCATTTTGATATACGCACACATTGTGTCGCATTTGTAAACGAGTGTGGACTGAAAAGTTCTTTAATAAACACGCTTTTACTTCGCTTTAAGAGCAACACTATGGTAATAATCGGTTCTATAATTCAAAAAGGACCCAAAAAACCACGTCTATTAAAATGCACATCGCACATGATTATAAAGTGGGTGTTAATTCAAAATTTAAAATTTTTCAGTCTAAGAAAACCCCATTTGAATTTAATCTGAAAGGAATATGAAAAATAATTTTTTAGCCAATCGACTTATTTGTAACAAGTAGAAAAAATAGCAAGTTATTTTTATTTACATAAATTTACTGTTTCTAGATCAAAAATATCTTAAATGGTATAAACTTTATCAATAAAATTAAATCCTTTTAATATTTGTTTTAAATGAAAGAATTTCAAATCACACCTGATCTACACCTTAAACCCACGAGAGTAAAAATTACACCAAATTCTGGTTGAAACGCACGTGTTAGAAGATAGTGGTAGGTCTTCTAAAAATATGTTTAAAGCACAAGTTTGGATCAATCAAACAGAGAACAATCGTGATGTGGTTAGACACACTATTGTAAGACCAACGCCCTATGGAGTCCGGTAAGTTGGATGCTACCGTTGCTTTTCAGCAAGAATTCTTCCGCTACCAAAAATTCGCCTCCGTGGTGTGACATTCATGACTCATATTGAGCATTATGCTGAATTTGTCAGGATTGTGCAATTTGACCTTCCTATCCCTTTAGCCACGACTTAAGCTCTCAGGGGATTGGTTACCCCGTCCTTGTTTTAGTTACTCGGCTTTCTAGAATGCACCGCGTTGAAGAAAGGTGAATCAATTGGATGACACTGGCCTTCCCTATACTCCATCGGGAGCTAGAGAACCTTAGGACTTTTTACCTTTATTTCAACCATCAGTCATCATCGATCAACCTTCGTTTAAAGAACTGAAATATCCAGAATCCGCTTCTGAACAATATGACAATCATTTTGAGATTAAATGATCCTCTACCAAGTCAAATCCTAGTTTTTTGGTTCTCCATTAGATAAAAGGCTTAAAATTGAATTTGCGAAAATTAAACGTAAAACAAGCGAAAAGCAGACAAACAAGGTCGGTCTGATTGCCCTAAAATAATACTGACAATGAACCGTTATATGTGTTAATAATTTGTGAAACTTTGCGTTTTAAATCAACTTTTAAGTCTGCCATCGTAAACTGTTCAATTCTACATCTCTACATGCATACAAATTTATGTACGAACATTGAGACAAATTTGAAGTGCATGATTGATAAAAATAAAATTCATCTCATGAGATGTACGAACATGTTGTAACTATTTGGAGTAGACAAAATAAAACAGAAATACAGATGTACAACAAAACAACAAAATAACAAGGATGAAATACTTAAACACTTAAAAAATAAATGTATCTGAGTAAAATGTAATTGTATTTACAACTTACTCGTATTCGTACTTTAGATTTCTTTAATACATGACTACAAGTTTGGTTGCGAACAAATTTCTAGAGAATACGAGTAAAAAGAAAAAAGATTTTATGACACTCTTAATATAAAAGAAGATGCAAGAAGTAGTCAAGTGGGGAAATTTAATACTTGAAGTAAAAAGTTCACAAGAAGACTGGCTGATAAAACTGCTTGGATACGGAGACACTCATTGCAATTTTGAAAATTCTATGTATCAAATCTATTGACAATATCAATCAATAATATGAAAGCCCCGAGCACACATGTTCCACCACATTTCATTTTGTCCTAATTTTGTGTTAAAATGACTTATGGTAGGCAAGATTTCAAACGGTATTAAGATCAATTTCGTCCTGATTTTATGATTCACAAGATGTCATAAAGTCATATGTACTTATGTCTTAAAATTATTGGGGTATTCACAAGGTGTGCAATCATGTTATATTGCCATAATGTTCTAACATTTTACAATGGTTTAAAAAAAATTTTTGTTGCGTTGTAAACAAAAAGTGTCTGAAATGAATAGAACTTTGCTTAGTATGTTTATTGTGCTGTCGTAATTAATCAGAAGAGACCTGCGCTGAGCGGCTGAGCCGAATCGCATTAGTTTTTGTAGCCGTCGCCGTTGATAGTATAATTTTTTTTTTTTTAATCTTTTTTTATTTTTTTTTTTAAACCTATCACAACAAGATATAAATCTTATAATTTACAGTGATAGTAAGTTACAATGCAATTTAAAATATAAAAAATTGAAATAATACATTAAGTTATACAATACATTCAATAAAATAAATAAAAACAATTAATAATTAAATGGATATAGATATATTTAAGCTATATTAAAGATTTTTAGAATACATTAATAATTCCTTCTAAAAGGCCAAAGTGTTGCTTTGTGTTTGAAAACGTGATGGTAATTTGTTCCAGAGACTAATTGTGTAGTTAAAAAATTGTCTCGAAGATATAAGATACATATCTATATTTTTGAGAAATCAAATTTTTACCGCGTGGAGATTTGGCAAAAAAAATTCTTCTAAATAGATATTCGGGCTCCTGTATATATTTTATTTTATGCATCATGAGGAGGCTTTTAAATTTTAGCAGATTTTTAAAGCTCATGTCATAAAGCTGAAAGGAGTACGATGAAATACTATCAGTTCTGCTACGGTTAAATACATATCTAGCTATATTATTATAGGTTACCTCAAGTCTATGAAAATCGGAGGTGTCGCAATTGGCAAATATTTCACATCCATATAGTAAAACCGGTATTAGATAAGTTTAAGCTAGTAACAATATTATATTAAATGGAGTGAAAGATTGAATAGCCCATAAGTTCCTAAGCATTCGGTGTACTTTTCCTGCAATAATACAGGAGTTCAGAATTAAACGTAATTCCATAATTTGATGTCGATTTTATCGTTGTTGATTAATAATGAAGCTTTGTTATTAAGTGCTTTCTTATTATTTCTGGATATGAAAATGCATTTAGATTTCGATGGATTTATGCACAAACCATTCATACACGCCCAGTGATGAACTCTATTAAGATCATGGTTTATGAGATTCATACAAGAACTTACACTGTCTATTTTGGTACTTAAGTACAATTGTACATCATCAGCATACATTTGTATTCCGCAATGACTTACTTCCTCTGGCAGATCATTTATAAACAACGAAAATGGAAGGGGACCCAAAACAGAACCCTGCGGAACCCCTCTGTCAACATCAAGGCAATTAGACATTAAGCCATTCAGGAAAACGGGTTGCTTCCGATTTAGGAGATACGAAAAAATCAGTTTACTAGCTGTAGTGGAAAAATTGCAGAACTTTTGGAGCTTAGATAATAAGATCTGATGGTCAACAGTGTCAAAAGCTTAAGAGTACAAGAAAAGAGACCATGTCATTGTCCAGTTTAGACCTACATAAGTTCTTCCACCAGGTCGATTAGAACAGTAATACAACTCAATCCCTGTCTAAATCCAGATTGATAAGCTGTTAATAGCTTTTGTTCACTCAGATATTCACAAATTTGACTTTTCATGATATTTTCAAATGCTTTTGACAGGAATGGAAGTATAGTTTTATCCGGCTAATATCTGAATTTAACCTGCGGCTAGCAATTTTTGCAACAAAAATTATTTAATGAAAATTAAATTTGATGAACTTAAGCCTGATTAAAATATTAAAAATTTGGATTAAAACCCGTAAATAGTTCAACAAAATAACCACAATTCTAATTATAAGTAAAGCTAAGGCACGAGCTCTATGTGTACATTTGTTGTGCTGAAAAAGGTCAACAAGAAAAAGAAAGCCAACATGAAAAAAACAAAAAATGTACTTTGGACTTCAAAAAGAATTCTTGACATAAGTACGAAAAAAACAGAAGGTAGGAGAAACATGTAAAATCAATTAAAAAATGGATAATCATTCAAAAAAGCAAATTTCGATCTACAAAAGTTGACGTCAGCAGTCGTCGATGACTGCGAGTGTAAGACGGCAAATCCATCTGAGGAAATCGAGTAGTTACGATCGAAACATGTCATGGTAACCAGCCGCCTGGGTTCGAATCTCAGGTCAGTCAAGAATGAATGATTATCACTAACAATTTTAATTAATTTTCATGTTGTAAAAATTCTTTTCTTCATAAAAATAATTTAATGAAAATTAAATTTGATGAACTTAATCCTGATTAAAAATATTGAAAATTTTGATTAAAAACCATAAATAGTTTAACAAAATAACCACAATTCTAATTATTTTTTTAATTCTAATCCATTAATTAATAAATTAAATTAGATTATAACTGACTATTTTCCATTTTTCATATTTCAGATAAATATATTTAATTTTTTTTTTACCAAACAGCAGAGTCCTAAGCCGATCTAATTTGACGCCGCAAGTGACTTGTTGCAAAAATTGCTAGCCGCAGGTTAAATTCGGATGTAAGCCGGATAAAATTTTACCTACAACTGCGACGGCATACAACAACTGATGCAGATCGGCTCAGCCGTTCAGCGCAGGTCTCTTCGGAATAATTACGGCAGCACAATAGCAAGCAAAGTTCTATTTAACACTTTTTGTTTACAAGGCAACAACAATATTTTTAAACCACTGTAAAATGTTAGAACAATATAACTTGATAATACACCTTGGAATACCCTAATAGTTTATTTGATAACTTTCAGGGTATGTGGGACAATATTGTCCCTGTTACAGTTTACAACTAAACTCAGCTGAGTTGAAATCTGACAACTTAACATTACAACTGCTAGTGATTAGTTGTGAATGTTGCATTTTTTGTAATCGCAATACCACAGGGCAATAATTTTGCACTTTAGGAAGTGAAAACCACTTAATGTATAGTTTTTGTAGCAGATAACACTGCTCGAATAAAAACAAAAAAAAAGTCTGGAGCATGAACTTTGTTATGTGAGTTCACTTATTACTAGTTTTTTATGAGCTAGACTAATATTTCGCCTGAAATAAGGCCTTATGCGAATACATAACTTGAGAATGGTTTGTCTGATTTTAATCAAAACATTTAAGCTTTTTCACAATGGAGGCAACATTTTCATTTGGTGTTGATCATAGAACAAACATTTTTCGCAACAGTACACACAGAAAAAAATCAATGTAAAATCGTCGAAAACCAGGTTGATTTTACCGTTTTCGGTAGTGATTTTGCTTCATGTTAATTTAACATGATTTTGCAATAACTTGCGAACAACATTGTTTTCTTTTAAAATAACTACAATTCATTTTAATTTAGCATTGCAGTAAAGTTAAAACAAAATATATATTGAAATAACAATCCGAATCATGTTGAATGAAAGTTATTGAATTTCATGTAGAATCAAATTGGTTTAATATCACATAACAGTGTGAAAAAGGTTCAGAGACAACATATGCATTTATTTAAGAATAATTTAAAACACTTACGCCTGTAATAGTTACATGTTTCACTTATTTTGTATTCTTCGTTGTTAACAGAAACATCAGCAGAATGGCCCGATATGGTTTTCTTCATCATTCTACTTTTAAAACTGGATGTACTATTTCACTAAATAATTTTAATTAAAAGAATACGGGAATTGTATTGTATTTTTATAACATATTTTAAACATGAAAATAAAAAAATGTACATACAATTATGCATGCATGTTAATTTAACAAGATAAACTTTGAACTTTAATATAAAACAGGTTTTAATGGATTCAATATTGAACAATGTTATTTTAACAGTGAATAAATTATAAATAAACGCGACTTAAGGTTATTTTAACATTTTTCATTTAAAATTAATATGAAATAATGATAAATTTAAATAAAGGGCATACTTTTGCAGAAATTTACTATGATTTTCAATCAACATTTCCCCCATGTTGATTTAACATTGTTTTTTTTTTCTGTTTGTATTTATAAGGAATTTACTTTCAAGATGCCATCAAGAAAACAATTTATCAAGCCAAGCATGTAATCAGCTGTTAAATTGAAAGTAAAATTGCCAAACAAATGGAAAGGTGAAATCTGTGTTAAAAAAAAGTTAGAGTGTATTGCAAATTGAATGGAATTGAAAGGCCAAACTTGATTGTGTGGCCACCAAGTAACGTAATTTTCAATTTCATGTTGCTGAAGTAGAAGAAGGCTCAACTTTAAAAAAAAAATACTTTAGCTTTATTTTTGTTCGAAGAATGAAAGGAAAAATATGGGGGGCTGCAACCATAATGAACGATGTTAATTGTGAGTCACACTTTAACGACAACGTTGTTGCCCAACTTAATTTGACATTTCTCTGTTTCAGCGTTTGACAAATTCAACTATCAGGAGGTACACAATTGGGCAGCGCGTTAAGATTGTTGAAGCCTTTTACGAAAATGGGCGTTGAAATCAAAATGCATTTCGTGCACTTCGTGATTTTTTTGGTCAGCGTGATCGACCAAATCTGTTCACAATCGGGAAAATTATGCGCAATTTTCAGCAAACCGGGTCATACTTCTTGTAAATGTGTTCGGACAAGCAGTTACCGTAAATGGTGTTCGCTATCGCGAGATGATAACGGACTTCATGTGGCCAGAAAATGACGATTTGGACTACATGTGGTTCGAATAGGAAAGTGCTTCTTGTCACACAGCAAACGAAACAAATGCTATTTTGCGTGAGAAATTCAATGGCCGTGTTAACTCACGTCGTGGCGATGTCAATTGGCCGCCACGATCACGTCGATTTGACACCGTAGGACTTTTTTCTTTGGGCATAGTAAAAATAAAAGTGGTCGTCAATAAGCCAAGAACAATTCAAGAGCTAGAGGATGAGGTAATTGACACATTAACGACATTGAATCTCAATTATGTCTCAAACACATTAAAAATGTGGACCATCGGTTAGAGGTATGCCACCGAATCCGTGACAAGCATTGGGCTTATATTTTGTTTTACACATAATTGTCAATTGCCGGGAAAGCGGGAAATTTTTTTAAATTTCCGGGGATCCCGGGATCCCGCTCCATATAAATAATACAAAGTAAATTTTGTTTTTAATTAATGAAAAAAACTTTTATAAAAATACGTAAGGGAACTTGTTTACAAAGAAAGTAAAAGACATGGTTCAAAACTAAAAAATTAATTGAAGATTTAAATAGGAACTCAATTTATTATTACCTCACGCTTTTATAACATAAACATAACAATTTAATTCATAAAACAATAATAAAAACAAAATAAAAATTGAGGTACTCAAGATATGAGATCAAAAAGTTAATTAATAAAATAGATAAAATATTTTATATAAATCCTATATTAATAAACAAGCTCGAGGATTGGAAATTTAAAGGCCGAATAAAGATAATAATATTTTATTTTATATAAATATATAACATTTTTTTACGATTTAGGAAATAACTTTCTGACATACTCAAAGCGCTTAGTATGTCTTCAAAAAGTATATTTCTGATTTTATTTGCGAATTATCATGTTACCGAAAAATTTCGTGTATTTTTTACCGAGGTTGGGCAAATAGTTAAAAGTGTAGCAATTTTTGCTTTTTTATAAACAACGTCTATATCAGTCAAATGCATGTCAAGGTTTTTCAAGTTGTATGTTGTAGTATCTTACACGAGTCTCCAAAATGTTATTTTATTTCGGTTTCCCCGCACTTCACTGTTATATAAACCAACACAATTTGAAAAAATTTGTGTTTATCACCTAATAAACATATCGCTCCTTCATTGCATCATAGTCATATCTCAAAAAATCAAAAATTTTAAGTAACTTTAGCAAAGTTTTCCTTCACACCTTCTTGAATTATATCTCAAACTGAACCGAAGTAATAGCAAAATATATCTTTGAATCGGTACATTTTGAAAACTTTAATCGCATTTTGCCAAGATCGTTTGTTTTTGTAGATATGACTATGTTGCAATAAAGGAGCGATATGTTTAGGTATCTTCTATTTTTAAGACTTGTTCATGGACAATGAAACTTTACTGCCTGCATCTTATTTTGAATTAATGTACTTTAGTAACTCTTCACTTCACTAAATGTAATAATTATTAACTGTTGCACTGCCCATTCTGCTTTTAGTAGACTTATTGCATCAGGAGACATTGATTTAAATATGTACTCACTACTTGTAATCCGCAACCCATCCACAGATGCTTATTTTTAGAGAATAGAAAACTAAATTTTAAAGTATAAATAGCAGTTTTCTGAAATTATAAGGAATTTTTTATTTCCCGGGATCCCGCAAGAAAAATCCCGGGAAAACGGGGAATTCCCGGAAAAAAACCCTATATACCTATCATATAAAGGATAATTCTCTGAAAACTTTTTGTTTTATTTACAATTAACATCGTGCTTTTTGGTTGGACCACCCTTAGTTTTCCTTTTGTTTTCAAAAATTCAAATAAAAGTCTAAGGACAAACACTTATATTATTTATAAAAAGCCAGGGGCCTAATTCTGGCAGTCGTGATCGTGTACTTTCTCGATTCGAATGCAATTTTATTTCTTATTCTTTCAGTCGATACTGAACGAATCTAAATTTTTTTTTCAGTATTGTGAAACTCAAATTAATGCTTAACGAATTAAAAAAGTATCATCACAATCCGTTTAAAAGTAGTGCATTACTTGGCATTAGCTTAAGTGATATTTAAATATCAATGCACTACTTTGATAAAGTGAAAATTGATTGCATTACAAGTTTAAAAGTACGTGGCAATTCAGTATTTTTCCGCTAAAATACTTATATATCAATTAATGGAAAAGTAGTGCAAGTCGCCTTGTTTTGTTTTAAAATACGTTATTTATTAAAAACAAGTGAGAAAGTACAGTCGACCATTTGGAAGCCTACACCGCAGTATATATAAACAAATTTTCGAGAGCATGCCATATTTGAGACCCTCGACCAATCATGGAACGGCATAACAAATTTATGTTATGAGGTTATGATATAAGTAAAACTCTTATTGTACCGAATATTGTCTAAATATAAACGTCTACACAGAGGGAAAAATCCGCCATAAAAATACCGAAATTTACACCATCCGTTGTCAAAAGTGAGCCAACTGCGTTTGTTGTCATTTTGTCAACATTTAGTCTCATTCTGAAAACAACCCAACAAACACGAGGTCAAACCTATGATTTGAAATGACCCTATCATTTGACATCAAACACAATTTTCAAACCTTTTTCAATTGTTTGATTTTAACCTTTGAACTCAAATTGATAATGATTTGAATATAAACATTTGACATACAATGTTTTTTCAATTCGATATCAAATTTTTATCAAATGCTATTCTCAAATCAAAAATAATCTTGGCAATACTAAAACGTAAAATAAATGTTAACATTAAAAAATGGCGATTAAAGTTAAATGTGTTTTACAATTAAAGAAAAACTACATGTTACACACAGAAAAAAATCAAGTTAAAAACGTCGAAAACAAGGTTGATTTAAAATTTTACGGTGGTGATTTTGCTTCATACGTGTTTCATGTTAATTCAACCTGATTTTATAATTGCTTGCGAACAACATTTTTTTCTTTTAAAATAACTATAATTCATGTTAATTTAACATTGCAGTAAAGTTAGAGCAAAATGTAATTTATTTTGAAATAACAATCCGAATCACGTTGAATGAAAGTTATTTCATGTTGAAACAACGTGAATTTCATGTAGAAACTGATTGGTGTGAAGAAGCTTCAGAGACAACAAATACATTTATTTAAGAATAATTCAAAACACTTACCCCTGTAACACATGTTTCACTTATTTCGTAGTCTCCTTTGTTAACAGATCAATCAGCAGAATGGCCCGATATGGTTTTCGTCATCATTCTACTGTGAAAACTTGATGTACTATTTAACTAAATCATTTTAATTAAAAGAATACGGGAATTGTCTTCTTTTTATAACATATTTTAGGAATGAAAATAAAAAAATTAACATACTTTACTATGTATGCATGTTAATTTAACAAGATAAACTTTTGATTTTAATATAAAACAGATTTTGTAATGGATTCAATATCGAATCCATATTTATTTAAATTTTAATATTTTTTTTTTATTTATTTTAACAGTGAATAATATTAAATAAGCGTGATTTAGGATTATTTTTATATTTTTAATTTAAAATTAATATGAAATAATGATAAAATTAAATAAAGGGCATACTTTTGCAGAAATTTAACATGATTCTCAATCAACATTTTTCCATGTTAATTTTACATTGGTATTTTTTTCTGTGTGTACGTGAAGTGAATTCGCTGATAAAAAACCTTTATTTAACGCTTAACGTACTATCTACTATTTTGGTTGGGTATAAAATTAATAAATAAACTCGTTTTCAACAAATTCAATTATAAATTTTACCAAAAAAAAAATTTACAAATCTAAAACATTTAATTTATTTCTGCAAAATTAAACAAAAAAAATCATGATCCTATTGTTTTTTATTTTCACATAGAAATTTGTTTCTTCCCCTTTCAAATACGACACAACTTTTCTGCACGAAACTTTCCTTCGTAACTTTTTGTGCGCCTTAAAAGGTATTGTACAACATTTTCCAACTTAGTTTTGTTTTTACTTTGCTGGAATGAAAAATTGCTCATTCGGGAATTTGATTTTAACATGATAAGAAATCAGCCAGGCTGTATGACTCATATCGTTCACGTTACGTAAGGGATGCAACAAAAACTACCATTCAATAGAGATGCTTTAAATAGGACACTAAGCAGACACATTTACTCTAAAAAGGGACTTTAAAGGAATAAAATGTTTTATTAGCAAGAATTTACAAACTATGCGATTCCTCTTACATAAATAAATTAAACAACTTCCTCGTATTTAACTGGAGAAAAGTCATTTGCCACTTAAAAATAATAACAAAAAAAGAGTAAATTATTAAAGCTTCGTTCTCAATGATAGCAACAATTTCGTTTTTCTACTATCTTATTTTTTCCCAAAGAAAAAAGTTTTTTCCAAAAATTGAGTCTACTTCTACTATAGCAATAAATTGTATGAGTCAAAACGCAAATAAAAACCCCGTAAGTCTGATGACTTAGAAAAAAACCTTAATAAATTTTTTGTTTGTTAAAATATTCTAAACATGCAGGCGCTTGTCAAAAGTTTTTAAGCACCAATTAAGGTAAAGATGACCGCAATGATAAAAGATTGACTAGAATACAAACTCTCTCAAAACGAGATAAAAATTATGTCTCAAAATTACGTACGTAAGAAATTACAGCAACAAAGTAAACACTTGCCTACACAGAAAGAAAAAACTCGTACTCAATTCGATTTTTTTCTAATTACTTTTAGTACAGGTCATACTTAAAAATTTAAGAGTGGATTTTTTTACTGAGAGTATTCTGCAGAACGGTTCACCCATTTCGGAAAATATGTCCGAAAAAAAGCTTTTTTTAAATAACACATGTAAACAATTTTAAAAAATGCCAACACAACCAGCAAACCACATATTTTGAATGATTTTCTAAAAGTGTGTTAAAGAAAATGGACGAAAAAAGGAATGATTTTAATATTTTTTTTTATTAATTTTATGTACAAATTGAAAAACAGTGGCAACTCAGTTAATTTTGTTCTAAACAAAAATAAAAATTTAACTTATTCAATTAAAAAACATCCCGTATAAAATAATTTATCTCTTTCTCAAAAGAAGAGTCTGAACTAGGGTGATCGATCGAATAGTATTCGACCGGTTTTAACCGGTTATTTTAGTTTTGCCCAAGTCGAATATTTTAAAATGTCCATTTTTCGAATATCGAATAAACCGGTTATTTTCGTAAAATAAACCGGTTACTTTATTTATGTGTAATTTATATACGTTTTCCTTACATTTGTTATAAATGTACCCGTAATTTAAATAGTTTTCTAATTGAATATTTGGCAAACTTAAACTTTTTATAAAAAATGTCAAAACAAAATGAAACAAAAGTCAAAAAAACATTATGAGCTTATATAAGCGTGTGTTCTTGTAACAAAAACCAAAAACAATTTAAAGTACTACAAAAAAGTTCAGCTTTAAAATTAATTAGCAATTTGGCAGTATTATAAATACTATATATATTAAATAATTGATTTGATTAACTATATATATTTTTATAAAGATACCATCTCTGGTGATATTTCGAACTGAGTTAAATGAAAATTGTGCTTAAATGGCCCTAAAATGATAAGTTGCAAAGGTTCTTTAACGTCACGACTTATTAATCACTTTAAATTAGACTTAAATTTAAATTAGCTTGACATAATTATACGCCAAGTAAAACTTGACCCTGTTCAAAGTAGTTTTTAAGAGACTGCAAATATTACTTTACGAAAATATGTTGCCAATAATGAATGAAAAACTCTTAAGTAGTTCTAGCATATGCTTAAAACAAGAACATATTGGCGGAATCAACGATATGGGAAAATTCATCAGTTTAATTTATTAAAACACCAAGAACTTAAAATAAAATTGAAGAAATCAAAAATGTCCTGGAATGGTTTAAATTGTGTGATCGACGAATTGACAGATATTTCACATAAAAAGCATGTTCGAATTACTATTGTTTCTATAATGCTGAAACAAAAAAAAATTTAAATATATAATCCTGGATAAGAGGTTTTGTTTGCCACTTTTCAAAAATATGGCCGAAGTTTACTGCTTCATATAGACATGCTTAACCAGCAACAAATTAAAACTCACTTACAATAAATTTGGGAGAATTTCTCAAATAAAAAATTTATTAAATTCCTATATTTTTAAAACCAAAGTTTTTCAAAAATGCTAAAGCTATGTTCACACCTATTAAATATTTGACTTCTAACGTAACCACCAGTTTTCTTAAAGAATTTTTTGCTTTTGCAAAACGTTTGGCAAGAGCAAACATTATTTAACGGTTTCTTAACTACATTATACATAAATACAATTATCATCTTAGGTATACATAAATTATAATTTGCTAAATAACTAGAAATTGTTTAAAATAATGCTTAAGTTTAATCAATTAACTGGTCACGCTTTTTTTTTATTTTATCGTCAAATATTTGTTGTCTGAACTAGAGGTCTGCTTTGAATAACTCACTTGTTTGCCTTTACCCAAAATGCACAACATTTATTCAATTATAAAACATTTAAAAAGATAAGAAGAGAGTAAACCATATTCAAAAATAAGAATGAATGAATTGAATAAAAAACTTGTTCACTGTAAATGAATATGAGAGGCATTCATAAATAACAAAACATTGGAATGACCCCGTTAGAGAGAGCAAGTTTACAAAAAATATTCAAATAATTTTTGAATTATTGAATGTGCATACATTTATTTGAATACCTTGCCATAATATGTGTGTAAGCTTGTGGCTTCTTTTATTTATAAAAGTTAAGCTTACACATACATACATAATGTGTAGGTACACATATTTTACATTCAAATTATATTTGAATAATTTACTCATTTGACTTGAGTTGACTGAATAGAATGAGTTTTTGTTGTTTTGTCTCTGGTTATTTTTTCATTTGTTTCGTTATTATTGGGTGATCGACACATTGTAATTAAAAAACAAATGAGTGCGTTGAAATTGCTTTTTTTTTTATGCAGACCTCTAGTCTGAACATACCTTAAGTCAAATCAATGTATTGAGGCTCTATGCTCCTTAAGGGATCGACGGGAACATATGTAGGTATATGTATTTTGTTGGTTCCTTATCTTCGTGAATTGTTTTGTTTTTATTATAATTAACTTTTTATTACAAAAACTAATTTGATTTTGGTATTGTTATGTATTCGAATTAAAACCGGTTAACCGGTTATTTTTAAAATGCTTAACCGAAAACCGGTTTTTTTAAAATAGCAACTATTCGGAATATTCGAAAACCGGTTATTGAAAAATGTCGAATAATCGATCACCCTAGTCTGAACACAATGTTTGTGGTGCGGTGCGATTTCTCGTTGCGGGATAGAAAAATAAACATAATACAACGGAAGACGGCGTCGGCAATACTTGTCATTGTTTGTTTACATTTTTATTAATTTATTTGTGCCACTTCGTCTAAAAACTTTAAGCTTTAAGCTGAACTTCCCGATGGCAAATTGTCCGTTTGCTTTCACTTTTTATACTTATCCTGCAAATTACGCAATTTCTTTTTGACTTCCTTAGCTAAAATCAAATAAAGTCTGACAAAAAACTAAGATAACTAAATGAAATTCACTTACCTGGTACGCCATAATCTTTGCCAATTTTGCACCACAAATCTTCTTTATACTGGAAGTTTTTGTAACTTCCCGACTGTAAATTATAGAGACAGTCATACTTCCTAACTTCTTCAACAACACAGTACAACACATGATTTCGGGAAACAATTCTGATAATTGCTTATGAAAGTAGACCCAAGAAGAAGAACTTCTGCATCATTAGTTTGGTCATGGTACCTCAATAAATAATTTAAAAATTAATTTGAAGTTGGTAAGTACCGTATAGGGGAATTTGTCCGAATAAGCAGAATATTGCATATGTAGCGAAACGTTGTATGAACAGATTAAAGGAATTGTATTTCTTAATTTTTTTCAGCTTATTCGGACTAGTGGTTCTCGAGTTATGACAAACAAAAGAGCCTAAAACGTGACAAATTCCCCTATACGATACCTACTAACTTCAAATTAAATTTTAAATTATTTATTGAGGTACCATGACCAAACTAATGATGCAGAAGTTCTTCAACTTGGGTCTACTTTAATAAGCAATTATCAGAATTGAGTCCCGAATCAATCGCCTGAAAAATGTTGTACTGTGTAATGCCTTCGTTATTGTCCATTTTTCTTCTTCTGTTTATATATTTGTTAGACTTTTATATTTTATGACAAAAACTACTGAACTTCAAAATCATGTTTTTTGTTTACAATAATGTTGTGAACATCGCCAATTATTCAAAAACTATGGCAGCATCAGAAAGAGAAAGGCTATCGAAAATGGACGGAATAAGTAAGTCCGCAATGAAAATAAAACAGATTTGAATATTATGCCGTTCCGCACTGCTGTTTATTACTTCAAAATCGTATGCAAAACCGCACCGCTATAAATTATAGTTACATTGTGTTCAGACTCTAAGACGTCAAACTCAATGTTAAAGAAATGTTTGCCCGGACAAAAATATTGTTCAGAACGCATGGGCGAATCGAGCTTAAGTACGAATAACACTCAGAAGTTCTTAAAACAATTCAAAATGGTGAAATTTTCGAAAACCAATATGCGTGCATACACTTGTGTTTTTAAAAGTTTGTTGTAGAAACAATAATAACTCTACAAAGTTAGGTAAAACACGATTTGCTTGTGTTGTGTAGAAATAACAACAATACTACAAGAAGTAAAAAAGCCATTATTTTCATGCTTAAAAAGAAAAATAAGAAGCAAAAATTCCCAAATTCTATTTGTTGCAATCGCTTAGGTAAATATGTACATCAAAACTTCTTCTGTTAACAAAGGGCGGAAAAAACAAAAGTGGAACAATCTGTTACGGCTTAGTAAATAATAATACTACTCTCTCAATCTCTGGTTATCTGAAGTAAGTATTTAGGCGAGAATCAAAACAATCTATCTCTATTTCGGATTTTTTGAAGTACGAGTTAAGGATTAAACCAACTTAGAAATTCTTGAATCAAAAACAGTTTGAGATGAACTTTTATCCTCTCACTTTATCTTTATTAAGTCAATCCCGTTTTCGGATTATTTAAAATACGGGGCGCTTGAATAATCCGTACTTAAATTAACCATTCTGCACTTGATTCAAGGAAATCCGTTCTCACCGTACTTTTGACACCGCGTTGGATTGATTTAAGTACGGATGGATTGATTTTTCTTTTTAGTGTACAAACGCAATCATACAGTAAGGTTTTTTTACAGCTAGACGAGATTATGTTCTCCCTTTACGTTTTAGTCCATATGACCACCTTGATCACATTCAAAAACCATTCGATAAACTTTAGGCTATATATAATGCAAATTTATTTTTTCCCCCGATTACAATTCAATTCTATCTTTTCCTTACTTTAGAAATAACTTGGTAAATACATTAAAATCCTTATCCCAAGTCGTCACTAGCAATAAAATAATGTAATGAAAAGGCTTTCAAGACATATTGTTAAATTATCACATCGATATTGGAAACCATATTAGCGGGTTTCACCCTTTGTATTTAGTGTACAACTCTGCTTTTCTTAATACGATTTTATGCTACAAAGCATGAGTATCTTTTTCGTTAGTATTGTAAATTAATGAAGTTGCTGAGTGAGGGAAAAAGACAGATATAGTTTCCTTAACTGTTTTATTCTGGATTATTTAACAAACGTGTTAACTACAGCTTTTTGTTAGATTTTTCAACCACAGCGTAGTAAATTTTAGTCTAATACATTTTGTTGTTGCAGTGTTGTAAATCTTAGTACTTTAACTAAATTAATATGATTCACAAGGACTACAAGGGACTTTACTATCAATGGTGAAAACCGCTATTATTTTTTAAGAATTAATTTAATATGGTGGATAAAAACCATTATTGGACTGATTGGACTGAAAAATACGAAAGTTTGACCAATTTCGTGATAATGGAAATATCAATCACGATTTTATACATACATATTAAGGTATTTTAGAGGCTGCACTTTATGTGGAAACTTAGGCAAAATAATGAACAGATATTTTTAATTTAAACGGGGTTAGGAAGACTATAAATAAATTTACAAAAAAATATGTAAATTATGTTCATCCATTATTTTGAAAGTAAGTAGGTTATCAAAATAAAAATGGAATTTTTCTTGGTGTTACACACAGAACGACAAATTTTTTACATGTAGTAGAGGTATTAAAAATTCTATTATATGCCCTTAGTTAATAAAAAGTTACAGTGCCAGTTAAATTATTGTATTCGAAAAATAACCTTAATTTCGAATATTTAATCTATTGAAGTTGTATTATAGCGCTTATTTTCTTAACAATTTATTCATTTAAATCTCTGCCCGACTGGTTGCTAAAGCTGTTCAAAGCCCAACACCTTCACACAAGTAGCAATGGTTGCTTATTTTTTACTTAACAACCCAGCTAGCATTTGGAAGACTCTATGAAAAAATACTGAATACGAATAATACACCCATACAAATAACCAGAGCTGTGGAGTCGGAGTTGAGTTTTTCTACCGGAGTCGAAGTACTGCCAAAATCTCGCGATTCCGACTCCAAAATTTTGCGGCATAAAAAAATTTTAAGACATTTTCTTATATTTTCCAAAATAAAAAAATTTTAAGAGGGTCTTCCTTAAAAATGTTAAAGTCAGAAAATAAGGACCAGTCTAATTTACATATGTATGTAAGCTCGATGCGGCACGTGTTAGAATTAAAATATCAATTTAAAAATATTACATAATAATTTTCTTGCTATATTTTACCATTTAAAAGGTATTGCATTAAAAAAAAAAGTTTTAAGTCAAATAAGGTTTTACAAAATCAACATTAATTAATAATAAAATCAGTTTTGATTAAAAATTTTATCAAATGAATTAAACGTTCTATCCAGTGAATTAAACATTTAAGCAAGTAAATTGAAGGTTTAATTGATACTATTTATTAGTTTACTGGTGCAAATATTATTAATTTTCTAATAAATATCACACATTTTTTAATTGAAATCAATTTTTATTTTTTTTTCTGTGTACTTTTAGCATCAAGATTAGAGTCGGTCGATTTTAGTCGGAGTTAGATCTTTTTTTTGATGACTCCACAGTAGTGGACTTTTATTTAAAAGCTTATAGGGTAAAGTGTTTTTGAGATTTTTCGGAAGAGGTCGAAAATAGGACTCAGACGAAGCAATTCTTTAAAAATTGGAAAAATTACGAAAAATGTTAATGTAGGTTGCATAATTGACCAAATGCATTGCAAAAACTTATAATCTTTGTACACCAAAATAAAGCTTGGACATTTTCGTTTTAAATTATTTTCTTAAAAGTGAAGAAAATCCTGGTTTATGACAAAGTTATGAAGAAAACTAAAAAATAGGTCGGCAGACCCGATTTTTGCCAAAAATTCGAATTGAGTTCATCCAAACATTTTCCGAAAACTCTGAAAAAAATCTCAAAAATACTTCTATAAGCTCTTAAATTATGCTTGAGCATAATGGTCCAAAATTGACCACAGTTCAAATATAAACTCCTTCTCTGAAATCACTTTAAGGGCTAATAAATCAGAGCAAATTAAACTCTCTTTTTGGTTTAAAATGTGTTTTAAAGAACAAACCTATAAATCACCAAACATATAAACCATCTTTAAACAGATAAAATTGGGTAGTTTAAAACCAATACAAACAATATGAAGTGAGAAGATGTATTGTAGTGCTGCCACATGTTATTTTTTTAACCAAATATCATACATGGGCCACTGATTAATAGTTGTTGAGTTAAAACTAGATATAAATTCAAGTTTAGTTCAACTAAACCTGCGTTTAAAGCATCAATGATTTAATGGCCATTAGACGTAAAAATCTCATATAGATTTAGATATCTATGTAGATAATATTCGGCACAAAAAACTCTTATGTCAAACGTTACACTCTCCAAAATCTTCTATAAATACTGTTGTTCAGGGTATCAAATAGTTGGGCTTGACCGCCTAAGCTTTCATATTTGTTTAATAATGCAGAGGAGTCTCAAAAGACTCATACATTATCGCTAATTTTGTCAAATGTTAACTGGGAAATTACTGGCTGGTTGCTTGTTGACTGCGTTGCAGATGGAATACAGTTTCACATACCAGCGGCAGAATAATGAGAAGAAAAAAATAATTTAAGATAATGAAAAATTGTAACAAAAAATAAACAAAAATTTAAGAAAACCTCCGTAAGCACAATTATTTTATTTTTGTTTCTCAATTTCAGGGGATTGAGGACATGGAGCCAAGGGACATTTAAATTTTATGAGAGAAAAGGACAACAATCACAAATTATTGTTTCCAGAATTAAGCAAACAGGTTTAAACGCATAACAAGAAGCATCTAGGGCCTAATTGAGTATCTGTGTTGCACGCTCATGTTGTATACGAAATTTTATCACTAAAAGTATAATAATAATACTGCCACCTAAAATTAAAACACCCTTAAATTTGTGTTTGCTTCAAAGGAATGCTATAGGCTTCGGAAGTTATCAAATTTAAACAACCCCGCAAAGAGAAATGCATTCATTGAAATCCTTGCTGCACAACTCTGTTCAAATTCCTAGACGATTTTTCTTTACATTGCCTTGCAATGAAATAATAAAAGTGAAATATTGATAAAAAATATTTTTCAATACTGGAGAACTGCTTTGGTCTTCCAATGGAAACTTAAAAAATGGTAGAAAAAACTTTCTAAGCTTGCACTTTTTAACATAATAAATTTAAGATTTTTTTAATAAATGCTTTTTATACCCACACTACAACAGTGGAAAGGGTATTATACGTTTACACGTTACAATAATTATCCTATGCCCACTTTTTGAGTCAATCTGACGTTGTTCGTCCATCCGGCTAGCCCCCCAGTTTACAAACTTTGGGCGCAAAATACAGGTCGCAATTTTGGAGATAGTTTGATGAAATTTAGTACATAGGCTTTGGTTGTCACAACGACCAATCCTATGGAAAATGGCGAAAATCGGTGCATAATTTTATACAGCCACCACACAAGCTTATATATATGTGACCTTCTCCGAGAAAAGGGACCTAGTGTGTCATAAAACGGGTTTGGACTTAAGAGTGGATTCCGGTACCTAATAGGGTGTAGAATAATAAGAATGCGTTTTTCTCGGAGAAGGTCACATATATAAATCATATTATTATGTTGGCGTTTAGATTAAATTTGGTCCAAACTTATTTGATTGCAATCTAAATTATCTTACCAAGTTTAATTGGAATCGGTCAATTATTGGGCCAAAGCTCCCTTATAATTACTTCTCCCGAAAATTGCTTTTGGTGCCATAACTTCCTTGTAAGTTAACATAAAATTGTTCACATTAACTTTTACGAAAGCCACTATGTCATGTGAAATATTGTGCTGGTAGGTCCAAATTAACCATATTGCGTTTATAAAAGTTTGTAGTAGACACAAAAACAACACTACAAGATAAAAATATATATTTTTTCATGTTTCAAAAGCAATAATTCCCATATTCTATTTTTAAAATTATTGAGTTAAACACAAAAAATTTTCAAAGTAAAATGATTGGTAAATCCATATTGGGCATGCTTCTGGTGACTTATAATTCTGTTCTGTGGGGTAAGTGTTTAGGTTAGAATCAATATAATCTCACTCTCGGATTATTTGAAGTACGAATCTATTTAAACCATCTTTGAAATTCTTGAATCAGAATTAAGGTTATTGGATAAGTTAACTAATAAGTTGACACCTAATTTGTGTGGCACAAACTGCCACCTGGGCCTGGCTGGGACCACCTGTATTTTGTATGGAGTTGTTTGTGGCTATAGAAAAAACTCACACTGGGCCTGGCTGGGACTACTTTTGAATGTATGGAGTTTTATGGCTTTAGCAGTAACATTTTTTTGTCAAATGGAATGATTCTTCGAAAAAAAGGAAAAAAGAGTTCTTATGTGTTGCGAATGATTTGCATACGTTTCGATTTGATTTTATTCACTACAGTGCATATATAATAGGGCAGGGCCTGTTCAGGCCCAGTTGAATACAATATGCACATAATTTGTTTTACGCCCACGGTGTTTAATTTTACATGTTTTTTAATTTTCTTGTAAAAACACTTCGATTAAGCAATAAATTAAGTTTCGTTCTAATAAATTTAAAAATTTAATGAAACAAGTAAGAAAGTATAATCGGTCAAGCCCGACCATTAGGCTTGGTCCTTGTACCAATAAGCACCTATGTGCCAAATTTTATTAAATTATCCCCAAAATTGCGAGGTGTACTTTGCGCACAAGGTTACATGGACAGCCAGCCAGCCGGACGGACATCGTTAAATCAACTCAGAAAGTGATTCTGAGTCGATCAGTATACTTTAAGTCTAGGACCAATATTTTAAGATGTTACACACATCAGCACAAATGCATAATACCCTGTCCACTATTGTGGTGTGGGTATAAAAAACTAGAAAAAAACTCCTGGCCAGGCCCAGGTATACACTTAAGGGTTAAGTATTTCGCCCTTGAATATCCGTACTTGAATCAAGCATTCTGTAAGCATTGATTTAAGGAAATCCGTTCTTACCGTGCTATTGACAACCGTTCGGCTTTATTTAAGTAGGGATGGATTAAGTTGTTTTTTCAGTGTATGAAATTTCTTAAGGGTTTCCATTCCATTTCCCTAAAGAAATTTACATTTGTTATACTGCCCCTTTTCAATTTTTCACTTTTATTGCGATCAAAAGCAGAGCATTTGCACATGTAGTGTTTCAGTGTCTGGTCCTCTTCGCCACATGCTCTACAGTGAAAGAAAAAATCAATCCAGCTGGACTTAAATCAAGCCAAAGCGTTGTCAATAGTACGTTAAGTACGGATTCCCTTAAATCAAGTGCAGAAAGCTTGATTCAAGTACTTTTTTCAAGTGCCCGTACATAATTCGAAAACGGGATCGACTTAAGTAAAAGTGAGATAAAAATTATTATTAAACTATGCTTGACTCAAGAATTGTATGTTCTTGAAATAATCCGAAAGTGAATTTGATTCTAACCTAACCTAGCGGGTACATAAGGAATTCATAACATAAATATTTTAAAAAAATAATTCAAATTAATTGGTTTATTGGAAGAAATTCTGTCCTTAGTCTCGATTGCAAGCATCTACATTACAACTCTATCTTAAAGCCAATCTGGTGCAACGGCATTCAGCAATCTGGCACTCGGCCTCTAATATCCCAAAAAATCAAAGGCGCCAAAATAAACTTCTTCGAATAATCGCAGCCGCTCCCTGGTACGTTAAAAACTCAAACATTAATAAGGATCTCAATGTGTCATTAGTAACAACTATGATTTCAAAATATGAAGTAAACTATTTAAAAAGGCTTGAACAACAGCCAAATCCACTAGCTCGAAATATTTTAAATCATGGCGGCCGCACTCGCTCAAGAACAAGGAACACTGCAGCACTTACCCAATTAGATGAGCGATAAACTGTGAACCTAACCCGTAATGAAGAAATTTTTTTGTCTGGCACTGGCAGGACATAAATAAAGTATTAGGATAAGATTTGATTAATTATTGTTAGTTCATATTTAATATATGAAGATTCAATAAATAAATAATGAGAAAAAAAATAATGCAATATTTTCTAAAGAATAATAATGCATTCATTGGAATCGAGAAGGTAATTTTATCTGACCCAAAATTTATTATGCATTGATCACCACGTATATTTCCACATTTGCAGAACATGGAATGTATTGTTTCTGTTCGTGCCAAAATGTGCATATTTTCTTTTACAAATGTACATATTTCCCAAATAAGAATCGGTTATTAAGTATTTAATTTGTTACAAGATACATTTAAATAACTTATTACAATCCTAAGACATGTTCTGTGTTGAGATTAATGAATTCTGGAATCAAATATTAAACAGGATATGTATTACATTCTGCTTCCTATTGATACCATTTTTCTGCTGGTAAACACTTACCCCAGAGAACCAGAGAAAGAGAGAGAATATTATTATTTACTTTACCTAAATTTTAAGACATCAGCAGCATGCCCGAAATGATTACGAATTATGCTACATTGAAAATTTGATATTTTTTACCAAATAAGTTTAACAAATAGAAATCGGGAATTTTTGCTTCTTATTTTACATATTAAACATGAAAAAATTTATGTTTTTGATGCGAATTGTTGTGCTGATAGGTTCAAAATTAACCGTAGGGGCCATATAAATCCCCATTCTAAAATAACTCAAAGGCAATAAAACTTTATATTGATAAAGATATCTAAATAATATTCGACACAAAGAACTTTACAAAAAAAAGGCAATTTGGTGTTCGTTTCTTAAAAATGCTTTGCTCTTTAGTTATTCTAAAAAAAATCACCCTTAAATGTCATAAGGCATTGCACTTTACGCCCCGTATAAATCGAGAGTGGTGATAATGCCCTGTAAAAAGATGGCTTCTGTTCATATAAAAGGTTACCAGGCCACTAATCCGGACAGTTAACATTTTAAGCTTTAATAGTTATTTTTCTATTATTTTATAGTAAAAAGAAAAGAAAGCATTACTTTGTTTATGGTAGGTTGTCAGTGATATAAAATTTAAATGGATTCGGTGTTATAAATTTGGTTTTGAAAAAAAAACGTCAAATCAAGAAATCGTAAAAATTTGGTGTTAATAAATCGGCAATCTGGCAAAGAAGGTATTTTCTTGTTTACATATTTTATGAAAAATAAAGTAAAGAAATTGGAATTTCGTCATTAATTTTGTCCATTTATTTATTTAATATCAATCTATTAACAATTTTGGGTTTATGTATAGTTTTTTATATATTTAAAAACGAACTTTTTGATTTATGTACTTATTTTTTTTATATTGAAAAACAAACCATTTTGTCAGCTGTTAAAAACAGGGCGGTCCAATTTTGTGTTTTGTTCTCGTCAAATTAAAAATTGCAGTATGACATGTTCGGCAAGACATTTTATACATGCACTTTTTAAAATTTGTTTTTTTTTTGTAGAAAAGAAAACGTCTTAAACTCATGACATCATATCGTTCTGGCGGCTGTGATTGTTGACACGGCACCAAACTGGCTATTGGATGTTAGTTAGTTTGCTTCTGATAGGAAATGTTTTCTTTGTTTCAGGAAGATTTGTTTTGATAGAAGGCTTTTCAAAAGGGTCCAAAAACGGGTACTTTTTTGACGTAGAGATACTTTCGGGAATCACTGGTGAATTCGATCTTATCCCAAGGTCGTGATACCACGCTTACCACTTCGTAGGAATATTTGGCCTGTGACGCTGTTGCTATTTAACCGATTCTGCTTGCATTTTTCCAGTAGTGGTTAGATAGCTCCAGCTCATAAACAAGGGGCAAAAGTATAATTTTGTTGGATTAAACACTATAATTGCTACCTGTGTATGTTATGGTGCATTTCACATACGTGGGCTTTTAGCAAACGCATTGTTTGTGACCCAAGTGGATTAAATCCACCATGAAATTACTCAGGCCGACACAGAAGCTGATTTTGTTAATCTTTTCCACATCTGTAAATACTGTGGCCTATGCATACTTAATGCTACTTATATATACATATATTACTGTAGTAATGTCTTTTTCCAAAAAAAATAAAACCAAACAGCGATTCGGGTGACCCGGAAACTAGCTGGTAGTAAGCTTGTCTGTCAGTTCGGGATGCGGGTTCGATTCGCGCTTGAGACTGGTCTCCTGCAGATAAGCGTAGAGAGAGCTTTGCGTGATTTGCATAAGAAAAAAAAAGCTGGCTCAATTCAGGGAGAGACTGGTAATTTAATTGTGGTTGTTAAAGACAGTACAATTATTTACCCAAACGCCTAAATGGCCTTCTAATATAGGAGATATGACGTATAAAACACCGGTCACAGGAGTTTTGAAAATATTTAAAAAACTGGTATTTACTACACTTAAATAAGTTTAGCTCTTATCCAAGAAAAACATTTAATAGTTATACTTATGAATCTCATTAAATTGTTTCGAAACTTTCACAAGAGAGGGCTAAAAAATATCCTGAAAGTATTCTGTATTAGAAATTGTATACATAAGTATGTAAATGTTGCTTGTGTACAGAAAGAAGTATTTTTACCACCCATTTTTCATGCAAGTCACAGATGCTTTTGATTAAAGGAAAAATATTTTAAAGGGTTAGAATTTAAAGTTCTTTTCTTTCTTCATTTTCAAAATGTGGGTGTTAGTTAACAGCAGCTTTTCTAAATTGCAGATAAGAATTTTCGAATTTTCATGGCAGATGAAGCAAATTCAAATATTATATCAATATATATGTAAGAATTACACACAGTCATACACATACACATACATATATAAATAAATCTACAGTGGTAAGGAAAATAATAGGAGCATTTTAATTGTTTTTAGGAAAAATGCAAAAAAAAAAAAAACAATAAATGTTTCACTAACTATTTATTGGATTTATAAAAATTATACGTCAACGAAGAGACTTATATTAAAATAATAGCGGGTTTCACTCTTGATAGAAAAGCCCCTTGTTTATCTAATCAATGTAGTTAAAGTACTAACATTTTCAGCACTGCAGCAACAAAATGTATTAGAAAAAAATTTACTACGCTGTGGTTAAAAATTCCCACACAAAACTGTAGTAAACTCGTGTGTTCAATTTACCAGCATAACACAGCTGACAAAACTCTATCTCTCTCTTTCTCCCACTCAGCAGATTCATTAATTTACAAGCAAAACAGAGTTGTACACTTAATAAAGTGAAAACCGGTAATATATAAAATGCATAGCGAACTATTCGTTAAAAGCGACACATGCTGCTTTTTTCAATTAAAATCTGGGTTTCAAAAACCGCAGGCAAAATAAAAAATTGCTTCTTCTTTCACTTTTTGATTTTTCATTGGACAAAAATAAACTGTTGCTTTTTCTTCGGATTCATTAAATGAAAACAGTCGTAGTCCAGGCAAAAGCAAACATCGGCAGTCGACATGTTCGGAAGTTTTTGGTTTGACAGACGGAAACTTTTAATAAACCCCGAAGTTAACGAATTCAATTCAAATTCGATTCAATTGTTTATTAATTATGGCATCGTTTTAAGGGTTGCCGCAAAAACTAAATGCCAAACTAAACTGAGCACAAATGGCACAGGGTTATATTTTTAGTGGCTTCAAAGCAGGGATGTTAGATGTGACGATTTTACGTCATTTTGATGATTTTTTTCGAAGAATTTACCAAAATGACGATTGACGATTTTTGATGTAGAGTCACTTATATTGTGACGATTTAATCCCATCAATAAATTTACTTTAAACTTTAATCTAGCATCAATTTTATAACACTTTAATCTGTCAAGAAGGGGGGTAGATGAGACGATTTTTCGTCATTTTGACGATTTTTTTGAGAAAATACAGTAAAATGACGATTTTTTGACTTAAAGTAATAGTGTTATGACGATTTTCAGGCATCGATAAAACACACAAGAAATATTATACAATTATATTGAAATCAGTCCAAAATTTAAAAATAAATTTTTCGAAATACAAAAATTTTTGGAAATTAAAAAAAAAAAATTCCTCCTCCATCACAAACCAGGTGGATTTCATTAGAAGCATTATTATTTCAAATTCTACAATTATAGAAATTTCATCAATGCTGCAAAAAAATATACACTTGAGCCCTAATTTGCGTCTGTTCTATTTGGTCCGCTTTGCGTTTTGATGATTTCGATTTGCGTCGCTACATACGAATGCATATTTCGATGAATTCATAATCACATGTGAAGAATTTTTCTATTTGTGTGCAAGAAGGCAAATCCCATTTAATTCTGTTAGGAAAGTTATTCTTAGTAAAATTGCGTGTTAGGAAGTAAGAAGTTACTTTTTAATAAGGAGTTGTGTAGAAAATTTATTAGTTTGGAACTAATAATGAGATTTTATTTATTATTTAATATTTTTCTGAATATAGATAAATGAAATAAAAAAATTTTTGTTATGCATTTATGCAAACATATTTTTCTTATGTTTTCTTTTTAAATGATAAATATATTCAGCTCACTTGCTGAAATAAATAGAATAAAACTTAGCCATATCACTTTCTTCATCATAAATAGAATTTCTTGCTTAAAATTTATATTTTCGAACCAATCCATGCAATAAATTGTCTTTAATTTGTAAAATTTATATATTTGACGTTTTGTTGACGATTTTGTTCAATTTTCGTGACGATTTTGACGAATTTTGTTAAAACTTTTGACGATTTTTGAGGAAAAAAGTCTAACAACCCTGCTTCAAAGCCTCCTATCTTGCAAGTCGTTAGCTGTTAAGTATCTGTCATCTGAAGGGTCATTTATTGAATGAAAGGTTTGCATGGGTGATGTGTTAATAACCGAAGAACGCTTAAAAACTAATTAAAAGTAGCTCGAAAAGCAAACAATTTTACACAAATGTTTCGCTTTTTGTTCGACTGCAGTTTTTTAAGCCCTGGTTGTCATGATCGATCACTGTCTTAGGAATTGGCAAGATAATAAAGAAATTTTAAAAGACTGGAAGCGTTACAGATGTGATGAGGCCTATACATCATCGCAATGTGCGCACTACCGAAAAAAGCGCTTCTGTAAGTAAAAGTGTGGCGGATAATCCGAATTTGTCGATTCCACAGCGTTCTGAGCAAATGAGCCTATCTTACGGCTCATTGTTACGCACCAATAAAAGCCGGCTGATTGTGTGCTAGAGCAACAGGCTTTCAAAACTGACTGTATAAAAAAAATTTTCTTTAGCGGCGTAGCTCATTTCTTACTCTGCTGTGTTACAGCAACAAGCCAAATTTTCGCATATGGGTCTCGAAGAACTCATAAGTGATTGTGGGAAAGCCATTCCATCCGGAAAAAGTGGAGAACCGTTACCGTCAATTCAGAACCGTAAGGCCGTATGATAACTGACTTTTCGTACAGTAGTTACATTTACTTAAGTCAAGAAAAATACAGTTTAAAAAAAATCGGGCCAAGGACACGCCTACCTCTTTTGTGTCCTGAAATTAAAAATGTAATTTTAGCTTCAATAATGCCCACAAAATTACAAATTAAAATTACAAAAACCGGACCAAGGCCTCAAGGTCCTGCCATGTATCCGTTTTATAAAAAAACGCTATGGCACCTACAAAAATTGTCCGATCGTAATAAAATTTGGTATGTGAATTGATATTTGTCAGATATATATTTGTGAGAATTTGGTTAGAGTCGGATTATTAATGTGCAAAATACTGAAATATCATTTACTATAAAAAAGGTTAAGAATGCTTAAAATGTTCTTGTAAAAAAAACCAGTACGAAAAAATAGTCGGTCAAGCCCGAACATATGATAACCTGCAGCACAGAATATAAAAATAAATTTTTGCAATGGGAAATCATGGACCCGCCAGAACAAAATTATGTTATTTTGGAAAGAAGCTTGTATGGAGGCTATGTAAAATGTTGGACCAATTCGCCCCAATAGGCTTGGTCCTTGTACTAATAAGAGCACTAAAAAGAAAAATCAATCCATCCGTACTCAAATCAATCCGAAGCGGTATTAATAGTACGGTGAGTACGGATTTTCTTGAATCAAGTACAGAAAGATTGATTTCAGTACGCATTATCAACCGCAAAATACTTAAATTATCCATATTCAATCCCGATTGCGTACTTGAAATAATCTCAAAATGAGATTGATTTAAGTAAAATTAAGACTGAATCTCAAAATACGCTTGATTCAAGTATTATAAAGTTGATTTTATCCTGGGTGATTTTCTTTCTGTGAGCCCATATACCAAATTTTATCAAATTATATCCAAAATTGCATAACCTGTACGCACAAGGTTACATGGACAGGACGGCTGGTTGCCAGGGTATGTCTTATATCTTATTATATTCTTAGTTTATTTTTTAAACCAAATCCAGCTATAGAAATTTAAGCAAAAGTCACAAAAGCCCCATTTTTTTTAAATGAATTTTTTAAGTTGTGTTAAACCTCTTTAGGTTTTTTTTTATTTATTAGAAAACAGTTCATATTTAGGAAAACGGAAAACTCCCATAGACGATAATTTTTTTTTTAATTACTCACGAATGTTATTAATTTTTTAGAGCTTAAGTAAATAACAAGCATTTTTTTAGCCAATAAAATATATGAGATTAATAAATATATAGATTTATCTCCTAATCCAAAAAATGAATTTCTTAGACCCCTTTCACACTCGGCAAGTTACTTGCGCAACGAACTTGCCGAGTCTGAAAGGGGTCTTACAATTATTTTCTTGAGACAATAAAAAACCAAGCTCATATGCGATTTTATCGCCCTCTTGTACCGAAAAATACAGACAAAGACAAACATTTTTTTTATAGATTTTTGATTTTTGTTGTTTTTAATTGAAAGGTATTAATTTGAATTTATATTTCACAGTTTTTTTATTTTATTTTTTTTTAAACTCCAGAAAACAATGGAAATTTGAGCAAAAATCACGAAAATAGCCATTTTTAAACATTTTTCTTAAAGTTATAAGAAAAGAGTATAAATATTCGAAAAGAGAAAAAAACCCGTGGACTGTATTTTTCTTTTTTTTAATATTCCATCAGAGTTAAAAAAATTTTAGAGCTTAAGTGAATAAAATCCATTTTTCAAATTAATAATAAATTCTTATCAGAAAATCTTTTTCTAAGTATAGTGAACTACTTCCGAAAAACATTTCAATCTCGTACTCATAAAACGAATCGTTTTACAACAGTTTTCCTGAAGCATGTAAAAATCAAGTAGTTGTTTAGCCATTTTTACTTCAAATTCTCTAACTATAAAGCCCTCTAGCGCAGCCAAAAAGAGCTAAACCCAAAAATTCTTTAAAATTAATTTCAATTATTTTGTTATCCATCGATCTGTAGTCACACATCACGTGCGATTTTGGCTTTATTGCATGGCAAGTTTCCAGAACATGATCATGCAATTTTGTAAGGCCCTGTCTACGCGGATAATCACCAACACCCAAGCATTATAATAATAAAAAAAAGATTAAACGAAATCATTGCTTGTATTATTTTAATTTAGTATGTTTTATTTAAAGGGTGGTAAAATTTTAGGGGCCGATGTTGATTTTGAAGAAAACACAAATTATTCAGGAAATTATTGTCATTTCTTTTTATTATGAAAATATTGGTATGGTTCAACTATGTATGGAACAAAATATCGGGCAAATGGACGCTGCGACCTCGACGGCACTCCTCCATCCGATGGTCCAAATTTTCGATGACGCTGAGGCACAATTGAGGGTTTATGCCGTTAATGTGCCGAATTATCTCATCCTTTAGCTCTTGAATTGTTGCTGCACGCAGAGAAAAAACATGTTTGTGGTAAACATATTCTAAGAGCAACATACTATGATAAGATTCATGATTGTAGTCACCATAATATGATTATTATTGAAACCTTTTATGACTTAAAATACTCGTAATATTACATCATAATATTTTTCCTTTAATCATATTATTATTCTGTTAATCATACTAAGTCAAGAATGTTAATCATAATAAGTTAAGAAGCAATCATATTATTGTCATGTTAATCATAATAAGCTAAGAAGTAATCATATTATTATCATGTTACTCATAATAAATTTAGAAGCAATCATATTATGATGCAGCACTTTTCATTACTGTCATAAAAATATAAAATAAATTAAAATTTTCTTGCATCGATTTTTATTTTGTGGCTTTTTACAATTTTTCTTAATTCAACATTTTTTATTATTCGAATTTATTCTATGAGCTAAATTTCAGTTATGTATTTTATAAAGCTTTTTTGTAATAGTCCTTTTCCTTCAATTTTTCAGAAACGACTTTATACACTACCAGACTATTATATTGTATTTTCTTGTTACATACAATATACCTCATTGGTTTCCAAAGGAAACCTAAAATAAAACTATTATATTGTATTTTCTTGTTACATACAATATACCTCATTGGTTTCCAAAGGAAACCTAAGGTAAAATGTAACAAGAAAATACAATATAATAGTCTGGTAGTGTATAAAGTCGTTTCTGAAAAAATTGAAGGAAAAGGACTATTACAAAAAAGCTTTATAAAATACATAACTGAAATTTAGCTCATAGAATAAATTCGAATAATAAAAAATGTTGAATATAATATAAAGTAACCTTCGGAAGGAAATAATTCCCAGTTTCAATTTTTCTTAATGTAAATCAAATAGCGGAGTTCAATAGAAGGCTTGAAAAAGAGAAAATCCAAAATCTGTGGTTTTCATGGGCAACTGCGTTTGTCCATTTTTTCTTATTTTTCTTTTCCGATTTTGAGATGTTGATGCCATATTGCCTAATTTTAATTGCTCTTTACATGTTTCTAAAAACTTTTGAAAAAAGATGTAGTAATTCCGATTTTTTAACGTGGTGCACGATACTTATCCCATAGTTTAATCTAGAATGGTTTTTCGGCTCTCCTGAAAATTTTGTTTTAAGACATACGCTGTTGCCCAAGAAAACCACAGAATTATCAAAATACTTTTATAAAATATAACGAAATCTCTATGTGTTTTGTTGTTGGATTTTAAAAAAAAAACTACGATAATTTTCATTTGCACTATTAAATCAATAAACTGAATGAACTCCGCTAATATTTTAATTTTTTTAAATTCTTTAAGCTTATTTTTTATATGGGAATTTATCTTTAAATTGTTTAACAGCTCACATATAAAATTAACGACACAACTGATACAAAATTATTTTACAAATGGCGCTAACATAATATTATTAGAGTAAAAATGGTTTGATTGCATCTTAAACATAATATGATAAATTTATTGAAAGTTATTATGTTATGGCTATTAAAAATCATTATATGGTTGTGAGTAATATAATATGTTTTGAGAGTTATCATAATTTAGTTGTTAGAAAAATAATTATTTTTCGTTCAACAATACTCAAATTTATAATTGCGATAAACGTTGAAATGTTTACAGTAACTATAATATTGTTGATATTAAAGAAAAGTAACAATTATTTGTGTACGACAACAATATATTGTTATATTAAACATAGTGTTGTTTCCCTAACCATGCCCAACCATATTTTTTCTCTGCGTGTGGGTTATCAGCGTACACCTTTTCATTCAAATAACCCCAAAGTAAGAAGTCCAACGGTGTCCAATCACATGATATTGGGGGCCAATTGACATCGCCACCACGTGAGATAGCATGGCCATTGAATTTGTCGCGCAAAAGATCCATTGTTTCGTTTGCTGTGTGGCACCGTCCTGTTGAAACCGCATATCGTCCACATCCATATCTTGGAATTCGGGCCATCAAAAGTTCGTTATCGTCTCACGATAGCGAACAACACCACTTACAGTAACTGCCTGACCGGCCACCACACGCAAAGAAAAAACATGGTTGATGCAATCACAATATCATTAATGTTTGTGGTTATGATTGTGTCAAGCACGTCTTGAGTAACAATATATATTCAAACATAATGTTTTTAACTTATTATTGTCTCAAACATATTATTATGCTCAGAAGAAAAACGCAAATGACCAACACGTTACATGGCTCTCACAATTTAAAACAATATCAAAATATATTCTAAAAAATTTATTTTTTATTAAAAATACAAATGTTTGTATATACACTTTATTTTATACATACATTCCCAGCTAGCATTTTGTATCATAATCTAATAATTTAGGAATCAGCTTCAAGAGCAAAATACCCGTATATGAGCTCATTTTTCAATCATAAATGATACTCTCGTTGTGAGAAAATGGTACCCTACCGATGAATCACCTGAACGAATCATTTGTGCTACAATTTTCTGATTCCTTTTTGATCAATTTAATGGTAGTTTTTATAATCATTATGGAGTCGTTTTCGTCTCATTTTTCATTCCTAAACTATATAGTTTTAGATTATTGTTCATATAATTTTTTAATTGTCATGTTTTATATTTTTCTTCAATAATTATGGCTTTTGATTATTCTAACCAGCTTTATTTTAAACCAAACAAAAGTTTTCGGTTTTTCGCGAAGAAAAAAGAAACAATTTGCACTAACATTTTTGTTTAGAAATTGTCAATAATTTTTGGGCTTCTTTTTTAGCCAAGCTTCTTATTTATTTGGTTAACATGAAAGTTTCTATTTTTATTTTTTTCATTTGGCAAAAACAAAAATTCAAAATATTTAAAAATCATTATTTAAACATAAAAATGAATCATATATGAATCCTTTTTTAATCACTCAAGTGATAAATCAGTTTTTAATCATCAAAACTGATCTGAAAAGAATCAAATGGGTGATTTGTACACAAAATAATCAGCCAAATGCTAGCTGGGTTAAAGCATATAATAAAAAATAAAATTAAATACATACATTTATTGGCCGTTTTCTCATTTAGCGATTATCCTTTTTTGTAACGAAAAACTGCACATTAAAGAAATTTGGTTTTCTCAATGTCTGATTTGCTTCTATTCTGTCGCAAAGCTAACCAGCACTCATCTGCCAATTACTTATTTTCCTTTTTTTTGCCGTACAGATAAATTCAGTCAGCCAACTCCCAACTTTTTTCAATGTTGTAGGTGTTTTTGGCTTCAAAAAAGACAACGTTTATACATGTGTGTATGTATTTTTATAATTATATATAAATACTTACCTGTTTCAATAAACGTATACGTTTTGCAAGACAGCAAGCATGGCCTCTTTCTTCCTGAAAAAAAGTTTAAATTATTTTGTAAAAATTTAAGTTTCCCGATTAACTGATGCTCTCAGACTTAAATGACGCGAAGAAAATTTTATTTTCTTTATAAATACACATGGTTTTTTTTTTGCAATAAATGTTTGCTCAATTATACCCCTTTCAGACTCGGCAAGTTAGTTGGTTGCGCAAGTTACTTGCCGAGTACAACAAAGTCTGTACAAAATCTTACCGCAGACATCTACAAATCAAGAGTTGCGCATGAGACTTGCGCAAGTAACTTGCCGAGTGTGAAAGGGGTCTTAGAGAATGTGTTTTAAAGCAAACAAAAATTATGGTACTAAACATACCTTTTGTGTGAATGCCCATTTACATAATAAGCCTGAATACCTTCAACGCTTTGCTCGATTGTGTATCTTCCCATGGTTTAAATTGAGTTAGTCTGAAATTGAGAAATGGCGAATGAAATGCAAAAAAATTTGACGTTTAGGTGTTGTTCACATTCAACATCGGCCCTTAAAATAACCACCCTTTAATTTTACTTTTGAAACCGAAAAATTGACAAGCCGTTAAAAGGGTTATCAGATCTGACAACCATGAAAAAGTTAAATTTCTGTTGAAAGGAACTCGCAGGCAAAAACATTTTTCAATGTGGTCACCTTTTAAAAAACTATTTAAACGCATATTTTTAAACATATTTTGGTTAATTTAACTATATTATTGATTCAGGCGATCATATTTTAACTCAGCCCTCATCAAGAAGCCACAACCATACTATTGCTGATTCTAAACATGCTATGGTTAGATATGAAAATAATTTGTTAATCACTTATTATATTTTGATTGTTAATTAACCATAGTACTTTCCTCTTTTCCAAGAAAAGCGTGCTACGGTTGAAAAACAACTATTCAATTATTGATATTAAACCTATTTTTGTTATTATTAACATTAACATGTTCGGAGGCAACCACAGTCTAGTTGTGGCTTTTTTAACCATAATATGATTGCCGGTAATAAAAATAATGTTAAAATAACCCTAAAACTGTTTTAAATATTGTTTCATTGGCGGAGACAATATTGAACAAAAAAATTTCTAGGAGTAGTAGATCAAGAAAGTTGAATACATTTGTGGATCTTCCAAACTGTTTAAGATTTTTATTTTTTACCAAAAACTTAATAAATCCAACAATACATATAATTATACCCAACACTGTTCATTTCACATATACAATATGAATAAAACATTGCTCGTGTGCGTTTATCAGTTCCCTGTTGTTACATTTCTCTACAGTTACATGAAGGGAATAGCGATTTTAAGGTGTTTGTTCAATACTTTGTACATGAAATGGGTCCCCCTTCCCCCTTCTAACACGCATCTTCTGTTAGTCAGCCTTCCAGCAAGCCAGCCAGCCAGCCAGCAAAAAACAAAACAAAAAATACAAACGACAATACAACTAAATGAAACAGCCAACCAACCCAGCAAGCCCCCAGCCCCCTTCCAACTTCTTAGTTTAAATGTGCCTAACACCAATAATCAACTTTTTGCATTAAAAGCTTAAAAAATTTAAACTTTAATATGAAAGTGGATTTTTGGAAAGGACAACCAACCGACGATTGTGATGACGATGATGGTGATGATGCTAAAAACAATAAGCGATTTCTTTTTGGGTTCTTTTGATGAGCACAGCATTTTAAGTCTAATGACAATGGATGGATGGATACCAACCAACATTCAGCTAAAGAATGCCAGCAAGTAAAATGGGTAAAAGAATTTGAAAAAACGGAGAAAATTATATTGAAAATAACTTTTTTATGTGAAACATTTGTTTTAATTTTCGAAACTTTAGAATAATTCAGAAATTTAAAATTATGAAATGCTAAGGAAATAAAGAAATACAAAAAGGTGAATGTGGGAAGAGCTATTAAGGTTTTATAATTACAATTTTGATTAGAGAAATTGTGTATGATATAATTAAGAACTGGAGCTAACTATTCAAAAAACTAGTGTTAATGGATAATATTTATGAATTAAATAATTTAATTGAACATGGCTTGGCAAGGTAAAGTTGCTGTCATATCTTACACCCATTGGATACTTTAGGATAACATCATGTGAGCTTGTTAAGGAGTTTAAGAAGCATTACAATTTCAAATGTGTACCTACGTTCGCTTTAACCGCGGACACATTGTTTTGCGACTAAGTTCTTCAAATTTCCTTCATTTCGATTTGGGTTGAGACCAAATTTCCACGTGATAAATGAGACGGCCTCGCTAACAACTAGTTCTAGGTGCTTGGATATGTTAAATCGTTTAAGTCTTTGTTCGGTTGCGATCTGCCTAGATCACAATGACAGCGATACCTGCAAATGTATAATTTCACCCATTGGGCAAGTTGTTACAAAGACAGTAAAAAAGAATATGTTTTATCTTATATCACAATAACTGCGGTTGCAGTCATCATACCGAGCGCCTGGTCGGTGTCCATGTCATGCAAAAAAGCAATCTCTAATTTTTATCTTAGCTACCCTTTAGCTATATGATCTGTAGTAAGGTGGGTCGAAAAAAAAAGTTTTGTCAGTCACCCCCTAGCATGAAGTTTCTAATGAAGTTTCTAAAACAGGAACATTTTTTTTTGCCACGCCCCAAAATACTGCACTTTTGGACCTTAAATGGAAGCCCTACATATAAAAACCCAAAAGTTCTGTATTTTGGGGCGTGGAAAATTTTTTTTCCTGTTTTAGAAACTTCATTGACATATCTTTCATTCTAGAGGGTGACTGACACAACTTTGTTTTGTATGGAAATCGACCCGGTCTAATCTGTGAACAACTGTAATGCATCAATGGTGAAAACCCAATCCTAAATTTTCAGGAAACTTTTTCTTCAATGAATTCAGGGTCCTGCTGCCTAATTCTGGCAGTCGTGATCGAGTACTTTCTCGATGCGAAAGCAATTTAAAATCTAATTATTTCAGTCGATACTGAACGAATTGGAATTATTTTTTCCATGTGTTGTAAAGCATTAATTTCGATTCGTTCAGTATTGACTGACTGAAAATTAGAAATAAAATTGCTTTCGAATCAAGAACGTGTTCGATCACGAGAGCCAGAATTAGGACCCTGATACTTCGAGAACAAAGGCACTAAAAGTTCCGATAGTATCTAAGAATTTCTAAGTCTGTTAGTTCGCAATAATCGGTACCACGAAAATCATTTGGTTTGGTTAGTTAAGATCGAAAAGAGGGGGATGATACCTCACCCTTTTAAAGGGTAACACTCTAACAATTCAACAAACATGTTGCTTAAGAACATAATCATCTCTATATAGTTTATTAAGGGTTTCCATTCCATTCCTTAAAAATTCCAGATTTGTTATATTGTCCCTGTTACATTTTTCAAGGCATTTGCACAAGAAGTATTTCAGTCCTCATCGCCACATGCTCTACACTGTAAGAAAAATCAATCCAGCCGTACTTGAATTAAGCCAAAGCGGTATAAATACCACGGTAAGTACGGATCTCCTTAAATCAAGTGCAGAAAACTTGATTTAATTAGGGTGCTCCATACTTAAAATAATCCAAAAACGGGATGGACTTAAGTAAAAGTGAGATAAAAATTTAGCTCTAACTATGCTTGGTTCAAGAAATTGGCTTAATCCCGAATTCGTACTTGAAATAACCCAAAAGTCAGATTGATTTTAACGTAGTGGGAGAATAAGGAATTGATTACATAATTAACTATAAAAATAATGCAATATTTTCTTAAGAATAATACAGTAGACTCGCGGTAACGTGAACTATTAAAATCTACGCGTGTTCACGTTTGCGAAGTTGTTCATGTTTACGAAGGTGTAATTTTTTACATCTTAAAAATAAAATAGACATACATATATTTAACTCAAATTCATATATTTTTTTTTATTAATTCATATTCATTCATTCATATTCGCTTTGTTAAGAAAAACAATTTACATTAAAATTATTTAAAAAAAAAGGGTTATCTTTTTTTGGATTTTCTTTTTTACAAAAAACTGAACACCGCCTTTTCTCGGAGACCTCTTTTTATTTTTTCTATTACATCCACTTTTTCCTTTAAAGTTAAAAAATTTGGTAGTTTTTGCGACATTTTTCACGACACACTTTATATTAAACTAAAAACAAAATAAGCAAATCAACAGCTCGCGTTACACAAAATTCCCAGTTTTTAAAAATTGCATAAAAATGTTCAAAAGAAAACAACGTTTTCTTTCTTACTGTGTTCACGCTACAGAGTAGTCAGTGTAAAAAAAATTATGTTCATGCTAGCCGGGGTTCTCGTAAGGCGGTGTTTTTGTTATCGCGAGACTACTGTAATGCATTCAGAGGAATCGAGCAGGTAATTTTTTCGCACACAATAATCATGCACCGATTACCAGGTTGCTTAGGCCAGCTCATCAGGAAACCTTTTCCAAAGATTTTAGAAAGGCCAAAAATATTATACAAATAAAACCCTAAAGCGAATAAGAATTATAAACACTCAAAGTCTTACTTGTAACAATATCAAAGCCAAAACAAAACACCAACAATAAACTTCTTATTTTACTATTCAAACATGACAAAATGTATGATTTTCTTCTTGTACACAAAACTAGCAAAACGTTTTTTACCAATCTTGTTAGTGTACTTTTTCAAGCACACGGGTATGCACGCAAATATAATGCCTTGCAAGTGGTCTGAGAATAATGCGCTCACTTTGTACCTTTACTCTCAAAGTGGACCGGCCAACGAAAAGTTCAACTTTTGTTTACTTCATTTAACAATTTTAAACTTATTTTAAAAAATTCTAGTCTTTTAAGTGTTGGCTTATTTTATCCTTAAGTCTCCTGTGTTCTATAAAGATTTGGAAGTCCCGATAGGATTTTCGTTATCCTAGCGATGGTAGTGTTCTGCCAGCTTGAAACAATTTCGTCTAGCTTATATTCTTTGAGTTTACGTTAAAGCTTTTTTAAACACAGCCTTGGTAGCTTGGAATTCATATTATCTCCAGACATTCACATTCACAAGGAGAGCTCATCTTTTCCGTTTATTATCCGGGAAGAACTTTAAAATAATTTTGAACAATTTTTTTTTACTACGACTACGACTTTCTTTGAAAATTATTCGATCGATGTTTGGCCATCTGCCATTAGACTATTTAAATCAATAAGTACTTACTTCATTTAATCCCTACGTTTTTTTATCTATAAGTTACAAGTAGATATTGTAGTATAAGCAGAATAAAATATTGAATCTTATCGTTAATGAATGTTTGTTTTAAAACAACGCCAACAACGATCATTCAATAACGTATTAGAGCATGACGGAAAAAGGGCACGTGTTTGTTGGAATGTCGGTAGGGGTGTTTTAAACAGATACGAAAACAACAGAACCAACAACATAAAAATAAACGCAAAAGCGCTACATGAAAGCTTCAACTTGGGTGGCAAGCACATCATCATTTTCATTTCGAATACGACGACTGATGACTACTAGCAACAACGACAACAACAACTCGCTCAACTTATATTACAACTACGACGATAGCTATGACGGCTACGACTACTTACATACATACTTACCAAATAACTTGCATAACACCGTGGGTCTGATTGGAAAAAATAACACGAATAAATTTCTTATACAAATAAAGTTTAATTTCAGCATATATTTTAGTGAATGACCACGAAATTTTTCAAAATGGAGGAGTAATGAAATGAAAAACTAAAACTCCCTTGAAATTTGAGAAAACAGGGAATTCCTCAAAAATTCCCAGCAAAAACTTTACTTACAATCCTACTTTTAATGACTTCCTGAATTCATTACTTTGTAGCTTTATTCGCCACTTTTTGGATTTTCAGTTATATATTAAATAATAACTTTATTATTATATCTAAAATAAGTTATAATTATACTTTATAAAAAAAAATTTAATATAATGATGTTGATAAGTTATTATTTGTATGTAGTATATTCCGTTAATATGTATTAGAATTTTGATGTAAAATGCATGAAAGATTAAAAAAATGTTAAATATAGTATAAAGTAACCTTCGAAAGGAAATAATTCCCAGTTTCTATTTGTTAAAATTGTTGAGTTAAATACATTCAATTTATAAACTATCACTATCCAGTGTGACACAAAGAATGCTGACGAAGGCCGTAGCCTTATTTTAGTAGATTTTTTAAAATTTATGCTTGGTCCCATGCGGAACCGTCAGGCATCGGAAGTACGAAAGTTTCCAATTTTTGTAACGGTTGTTTCCAGTTTGCTGATTAGAAATGTCGCATAGAATTCGTGATTGTAGAACGGAAGAAGCGCTTTGGGAGTTTGTCAATTCGGTTGCGTGGTCCAACAGTGAAGATAATGGTGTTTTTCTTTTATCGGCCGTGATTATAACCCAGATGAAGCGATGGAAGTAGCAGATGTTCAGAACAATGCATCAGTCGATTTTACCTTGTACGCAGTGCAACAAATCGTTGGAACCCCACTGAATACTACACCAGATGAAATCAAACGGTTCATCGAATGAATTACTGCATGTGGCTATTTCAAACATCCGAGCGACCGATCATATTGGTGACTAAGGTTTCAAGCTAATAATGGACTGCATGACACGAAATCGTCATGACTAGATTCGCCAATTCTTGTACTTCAAAAGCAACCAGGCAATCCCGCGCCGCCATCGTGTTCAAGAGCCATCGTCATTAGACCAACAGCCATCGAAGTCTAGGCAACAGCCATCGATATCTGATCAACAGCCATAAAAATCATCCGAAGATGCGCGCGGTCACTGACGTTATCGTGTAAGGAACCAGTTCGAATGTATGGACCCATACCACAATACGATCCAAATTACGATTGTCTGTACAAAATTCGTCGGGTCATCATCGCATTGTACCGGAATTTTCAAAAAGTACCAAAGCGTGCAAGAGGTGATTGCAAAGAGTACGTTGAAGCGATTCATGGAATCGACGTCACAACAGTTTCATGGAATGACAATAAGATTGTAAACATAGCATCAACAATGGTTGGAGTGAAGCCATATATTGCGACTGATGTTCAAACACCTGAGAATGCACCAACCATCTAGCGATATAATATCCAAACATTGTTTATGAACATAACCAATATTTACATGGGTAGTGTTGAACTTTTAGATTCGTCAATCGGCCGTAATCATATCCGTTTAAAGTCACGCAAATGGACAAATCGGTTGTTTCACCATGTGTGTGATATGGCCAAAATCAATTCCTGGATTTTATACAAGCGACATCATGCAGTAACCATTCAACAAAGACGAAGAAAGTGTTGAATGAATTTGTGTGTGATTTGCCCATTGCTGGACAAAAGCTGGTACTGAAATGAGAGTTAGAAAAGGTCGACGAAGTAATCTCGAAGTTGAAATTGTTGTGAAACTTCATCGCCTAATGTCTGCTCCGATGCCGCCGCATGACATTCGCCTTGATAACGTTGGGCATTTAGCGGATTATGACAAGGAAGGGAAACCGCGATGCAAAAATGTATTTTTCGACGGAAAAAACTGTTTTGCTGAGTTTCACCAAAACTAAATGCAATTTCGGATATTTTAATATTATTTCGCTTATATGTTGCTTCAATTCCACTGTTCTAACGCTACAATTTGTTGAAAGTTGTTCACAAGTAGAATGGCAAGAAACAACTTCTATTCCTGCTCGCTCTCGTCCAAGTAGATGTTTGTACATATTGTTCGTTCAAATAAGTAAAATATTTCAGTAACTCACAGCATGCAGCATGTTCATTGCATACAGCAAACTCAGCATGTGCCTTCAACGTCCCCAAAGTAAGGTAAATGAGTTTTTTTATTTCGTTCTTTTTTTGTTAATTTTTGCAATTTTTTATTTTTATTTAATTTTTTTGTTGCTTTTGTTTTGGCACGACTTTGAAATTTTTGTTGTATACTTTTACTTGCTTCAAGACTGATGATGTTTGTTTTGTTGCATGCCTTATAGAGGTTTGAGCGAAATATTGTGCTATACTGTAAAGGCTCAGTTAGGCGAACGTTGCTGTACCGTATCTGTACTGTATCAATCAGCTGTTCGCCTTTTGTTATATGAAACGCAATACAAAAGCTTACCGAAATGTAATGTACCGTAGTTGCAACGTACCATTCTGTATAAAATAGAATTTCATACCGTTGTTACGTGACATTTGCAAAACAGTGATGGGCGGCTTTATGTTTCTTGGAATGCGGGTATTTTTGCTCTTTTTTACTGTTTTAATACCATTTAAATCACTTGGTACTTTTTCTGCACAGCGGTCACCATTTAAACATTTTTGATACCCATCACTGTGTGTATTGTTTTATGTATGTATACTTTTTCTTTTTGTTTATGTATGGGAAAAACATATGACACGTTTTTAAATGTTCTATAAGTGCACCAACGTGCTTACAGTACGGTGCGGTACATTACGGGTACAGCAACGTTCGCCTAACTGGGCCTTAATACAGTATTACAAAAACATTTCCACATCTACAGCGTTTGTGCGCCTAGAAAAAGAGTTTTTCTGATTTGTTTTTGTTATTATTATTTCTAAGCTTTTTACTTTATTTTTTGTATTTAAGTTATTGAAAGGATTTGTTCCACTAAAAGTTTAAAAAAAAAGTTATATATATGCAGATCTTCCGCCAGGTTTATGAACGATAAGATCTCTTATATTTTATGTTTTTGGTCAAATACATATTACGTTCTATATGAACATAATAATTTACCCCTTTACCGAAAGTCGGTGGAACAATATTTGTATTATCTCAGACGTTATCGACTACTGTTGACAGTCACTTGGTATTTCCTATGGCGCTTTTAAGCCGACGTTGCACACAGGGGCCAAAACTGGTGATTTCACGGATTAATTAAAAAAAAGTTCATGTACCGTGAAATCTAAAAGTACTCCGTAAATTCTACATCAGTAGGCGAAAAAAATAAATGTCAAATATGTAACGGTGCTTTTGTAGTGACGCGTTAAAATTAAACATTGTGTGAAAAAAGTGAAAAAAATAGGCAAACAAAGCTAAAAACTTTTTGTAATTAAATGCAATTTACCGAAAGTAATTTTAAATTTAACAAATATAACCAGGCAACCAACCATCAATCTGAGTTATTTATTTAAATGTTTTGGATAAATTTGTAAGTGGGCAATAAAGTTATCAATTGGGCCCAATTGAGCAAAGATTTTAACTTTCTTTTAAAGGTTGAACAAATCAGCGTTTTTTAAGAAGAAATTATGCTGTGCATCGGTGCGCCCTAGAAGTTATGCCCGAATTAGTAGCAACAAGCGTTGAGTTTACCAATAAAAACAGTTTCTTGAACACACGCATTAAAAAAACATGTTTAAATATGGTCACCTCCAACAAAACAATTTTTTAAGAACATTTTATGTTTAATATAACCATATTATTGTCACCTGCAACTATATTATGGTTGAATTAGTCCTCCATCAAGCAGCCAAAACTATATTATGGTTGCCTCTAAACATGTTATGGTGTACTGCTTTAAATTTTATTGCTGTTGTTGTTGCCAATGTTTTATGTGTTTTTATCATAGATGATTAAAAAAAAAATAAATTTTTGAGTAATTCGTATTCGAACTCATTCAATGGGAGGCAATTCAGCGGAAGAGTGCGTGATTTAAAAATCAATTGTTTTAATAATTTTTTTTATGAGTGGTACCCATTTCACCCTTCTACACTTTCAAAAATTCAAGTACGAATAACACTAAAACGTACTCAAAACATACCAAAATAGGATTACTTTCGAAAATCAATACCTGAATTTCTTGAAATGAGTATAAAATTCTTAAATCAAGTAAAAAAAAACATAAAAAACTGATAAAAATGTTATAAACAATAGCGATTGCAAATTTCATTTAAAATGTAGAACCAAAAAGATTACAAGAAAAAGGCTCCAAAAAGAATAATAAAACGATTTCTTTTATGTTAAAAGTTATTGCATCAGAAAATTAACTGATGCAATAATTGCCAACATTTGCAGCAGATCTGCGGCATCACTGCATAAAAAAACTTTTGACGTATGAGAGTAATGCCAAGTTTCTTACAAGTGATGCATTTACGAACATTCAACTTTACTAATGAGCAACTGATGCGCAACAACTGCATTTACGAACGTACCCAGAATTCGAATGCCTTATTCAAGTGCTCTTAAGCGAACAAAATTCTTTCCTGCCCGTTTATAAAAGAGTTTTCTTCCAGTATCATCACATATCATTTTTTTTAACTTTAAGCGATTGTTTTCAGCCACTTTGAATGCTGTAACTTTCGGATCTTGCTGCACAGAGCTAATAAGATATCTCGTTTATCTTAAAGTTAATTTTGCAGGGCGTCCAGAACGTGGTTTGGACTAGAGTTTCCAGTTATTTGACTTTTGGTTTTGTTCGCGTAAGGAATTAATCGATTTTTGAATTTTAAAATTTGCTCGATTATTCGAGTAAGGTTTTTAAATTGTTCGAATTACTCGAATAATTCAAATAATTTTATCCAATGGAAAAAAATAAATCTCTACATGAATTGATGCTTTTATTATATTAATAAACACAAAAAAACAATAATACAAACATGAAGTTTAACAATAAACAATAAAATAACAATTCATATCGCTGCGTTATTGCAACATAGTCATATCTGAGAAAATATGCATACCTTCTTTATATGTAAAAATAAAATAAGTATTATATCTCAAACTGAACCGAAGTTATATAATATAATAAAATATATTTCATTAAACCTGTATCTAAAGATTCATTTTGAAAACTGTGCTATTAAATCATATCTTCATAATATCCTAATTAATTTTTTACAATTGTTATCACAAGTAATTTTTGGGAATACAAAATTTTAATTTTAAAAGACTTTGTTAGTCGTGCTGATAAAAACACTAAAATTTATTGTTGAACGGATAACCTATTCCTATTCGCATTTCACTGGTTGCTTAGGCCAGATCGTCAGGAAACTTCATCCAAAAATGTAGAAACCCCAAAGATATTCAACCAAATAAAACTGTTAAGCGTATAAGAATTATAAGCAACAGTTCTACTTGTAACAATATCGAAGTTTAAACAAAAACATCAACAATAAACAGTGAGTTTATCTCTTCTTAAGGCTCAGTTAGCTGGAAGTAACAGTAACCTTACCGTAAAAAGTAAGACCAATAAATTTCTTACAATTGCTTTACACACAACAAAAGGAATCAGCTGATTTGCAACGTTACTGTTACTTCCGGCTAACTGAGCCTTTACATTCCCCACTACAATTGATTGGAATTTCTCCAACATTAATTGTAGTTGTAGGTAGGTTAAGAAAACACCAAATTAAAACAAAAACAACTTGCAAAAGCATGTGGTCAGTTAATCATTGTTCGATTAATCGAGTGGACACTCTAGTTTAGAAACAAAGCCTCCAGTTTCTTTTAAAGAATTAATGACCGTCTGGATAGAAGAGTGCGTTCTCTCGACCATTTGTCCAATTTCTCTAATGTCCTTTCTTGCTTCCAGAGATAAACTATTATTTTTCTTTCATCAAGATTAATTTCTTTTCTTTTTGAGTTCATTGCAAACAAAAATTGCACTTTCAATTAATTTTATAATAGCGTATAGTTATAGGCAGGGAGACCATAAATATGCAATTGCATGTTTTTCATTGTGCCACCAATGAAGGCAGAAACAATATATTTTTTCGTTTTAGAGCTTTTTATGAATTTTGGCATCGATTTGTTAGTGCATATTTTTGCATATTTTACCGTTTGCAGCATGTTTTTTCATAATTTAGTTAAAAGAGTCTTTTTGCAGCATTTTTTAAGTTTTTAGCTCAAATTTTGCCTTTTTGAGGCATATTTTAATACATATTAAATTTTTAAGATGATTACAAGAGCTTTCGCAGCAAAAAAAAAATGTTTTGCGAAATTTTGGCTTTTCTTTTTTAAAATCTGTTTTTCAAATTAAACTTATGGGTCTTACAGCCGTACCTAAACAAGAGCGGAAAGCGTTTTCTAGCTGCCAAAAATTATCATGCCCTTTCAATTTGTATTAAGTCCCAATTTACACTAGGGTAATTTCTTGCCGGACAGACGAAGTTTGATGGCGGCAGGTCGAAAAGTGTGTAGTACATGACTATCTGAACTGGACATTTTTTCATTTCTCTTTCTTACTTTTCGTAGTTTACATACAAGTATTAATTTCTGTCTGACTTCTAATGCTTCATATGTAAACGCTTCAGGTAAGATTAAAAGAGAATTCAAGAAATGTCCCTAGTGTAAATTGGGACACAGCATTCCTAAATAGCGCGGCGACAACGCGTTGTAATTGGAAAATCCGATTTTGACAGCGCGGTTAACTTCAGGTGGCGGCGAAAAAACAGCCGGTATTTTTTTTTGTCTTGCCAGAAATGTCAAAAGTTTTGTTTACATGTGCTTTTTAAAATTGTGTTTTTCAACAAACATTTTGTTTTACAATTCATTAATAAAAAATAAAACAATAAAGAGATTATTAATGAAACTATGAATAGAAATTAAGTACAAACCGTTTTTTAATCACAAAACTAATGATTACCACCATCACTATAACTTTATGGAATTTTTATGTTAAGGTGCTGTTTTAATATTCAAATGCATAAACTGGACGTAGCAAAAAAGGGTTTAGATTATTTTCAAATACAACTTTAAATTCAACCGAATTTGCAATTTAAAACCCACAACAATTGCACATGTTTATGTTATAAAAACTGTTATTTTAATAATTTTTGAAAATAATGAGAATTGTGGTTATTTTGTTGAACTATTTATGGTTTTTAATCAAAATTTTTAATATTTTAATCAGGCTTAAGTTCATCAAATTTAATTTTCATTAAATTATTTTTATGAAGAAAGGAATTTTACAACATGAAAATTAATTAAAATTGTTATTGATAATCATTCATTCTTGACTGACCTGAGATTCGAACCCAGGCGGCTGGTTACCATGACATGTTTCGATCACAACCACTTGATCTCCTCAGATGGATTTGCCGTCTTACACTTGCAGCCATCGATGACTGCTGACGTCAATAGTCAAACATCAATCCTTAAACCAAATTGTATTTTAACCTTTGGTAGATCGAAATTTGCTTTTTTGAATGATTATCCATTTTTAATTGATTTTACATGTTTCTTGAAAATAATTAAATTTCTTTTTATTTTTGACTCAAATGTTTTTATTAATTTAATTCCAAGGATGGCAGATAAATTTTTTCTATAATCCCAAATTTAAAATAAAAATTTCTAAAAATATGCTCTCTTTAAATGAAAATCCACAAATGCATTAATTTTAAAAAATTATTTAGTTTTAAGCTAGCTTTCCCTCAACAATAAATTTCAGTGTATTTATCAAATATGAAAAACTGGGAATTTAGCACGTCATACGGAAATCGTTTAAAATTAAGTTTAATTGGGGATTATTTTATCTTATAAATTTGTATTTTAAATTTATATACATAGTTACAACATTACAACACTAAAACAAAAACGACATTTAACCAATTTGGTAATTATCTTTAAAATGCTAACTAAAAATCTACGTTATTAAGGGAAATCTGATCATTCAGTTAATCTAAAATATTATCCATACATTTTTAATTTCTTGTATGACTATACATAGCTTCGAACTAATTTGATGCTATTGGAAAGCCCGTAAAACGTGAATGGAGCCGCCAGCAAATGAAAAGGATAGGGTATAATTTTTAAAAAGTAAGTTTTAAATTTACTCGGTGTGTCGAGATCACTTTAGAACACACAGAAAACAAATTGGTTAAAAAACGGTTGCAGTAATAAAATATTGATCAAGTTATATAATATATTATTGCAACTATTAAAAATGTGTAACTCTAACTGATATTTAATACTAATGAATATTAAAACGCAATTCTAACCAAAATATGATTCTTTCAATTCGCATGTTAGTTATGATAATTAATTTCATTTAATCCTAAAACTTAATACGAATATTGTCTACCACAACCAAATTAAATGCAGTGCAATACTGAATATTGGTCATTACAATCAGTTATGTGATTTTGTCAATAAATTTTATAATAAAAATGTTTATTTATTTATTGCAGCTAATTATCGATTGTTAGTATAGTTTCAATTCGAGTACAACAAATAAAAATATAATTATTTGGTATTCACAACCAAAAAAAAAACTATGTGTCCCAATAGTTTATTGAGAGTTCCAAGGTATATTTACACAAGGTAAACTCGTTGGCCCATATGTTTGTCAGCTGTTTACCTAAGTTGGAACACCAATGTCAAATTCCGTGTATATGAGCCAAAATTTGTACATGTGTGCGTTAAATTTATATGAAGACAATTTTGACAATTCCGTTCCACTCGGTTATTTTTATAGAGCAGCATGTCTACACTCCCAAATGAGTCTACCTTGTGTAAATATACCTTGGTGAGTTCTAAACTAATTATAAACTAAATTTTCTGTCAAAAGTAAAAAATTAATTTGTAAGACATTTAATCAAATAAGTTTTAATTTCATATTTAAAAAATATTTGGCCTAGATCAACATCGTACATGTGGGCTAACTCTTGAGCACACTCTTTAGACCCCTGCTGCCTGCCTGCTTCATTTGGGTTTAAAAAACAGAGCTGTGTTTCAAGTCCATCATGTTTGCCATTTATCAATTTAGCCCATGCTTTCTCAGTTCCTTAACACTGCCCGCTTGGTCTAATTGGAACTATTTTAGGTGCGATAGCAATTTTTTTATTTAAGGGAGAAGGCCCACGATGTTCTCAACATTGTCTTAACATTTCTCAACCGGTGGACAAAATATATTGATTAAGTCAATCAAATCTTTTGTTAAGAACAACAATTATGTGTTAATGCAGGTGCATCTATCATATATTCGGTTATAAGTATAGGTTTGTTTTCTAAAATCTATACTAACAACCATCAATATCTCTGGTTATAACAGATGGTGTACTAAAATTCAAATGTTGCTATCAAAAATATTATGCTAAGCAACGAAATTTTCAGTAATTGTAACCGAATTGTGTGATAGTACATGCAGCCGACGAAATTCGATTGGCGAAAAATTCGGTTGTGATCACGAATCAGTTTTCTCTGTGAATATTTAAAAATTTTTTAGGCTAAGGAAACGCCATGGATTACGGCATTTCAAAAGAAAAAACGTTTGTTATGGTGTAAAGAGAGACGTTCTGACGTACAAAGGCAATGGGACAGCATTATTTTTAGTGACGAATCGGAGTTTGATGGTTATGTTGGTGATGCTAGAAAAAGGGTGATTCGTTAAAGCACAGAAACTTACAATAAGAATAATTGAAACGCACAGTCAAGTTTCCAAATAGCCTCATGGTATGGGGCAGCGCTGCCAGAAGTAAGATTTTACCTTATTTTTTATGATTTTTTTACCGAAAAAAGATTTTAAGATTTTTTCCCCAAAAACAAGACTTTTTGTTTTGTCTAGACGAAGGTTAGGTTCAATTAAAAAAACCTTCTTTGTTTCCATTTAAACATTTTTAAACTAAATAATACAATTTAGTATAAGAAATAAAATTTTTTGTAATGTTTTTTTTTTTGTTTATTTTATGTATTAAATAAAATATGAATTGTTTTTATTATTTATAATAAAAAAAACTACTTTTTTCCAAAAATAAGATTTTTTCTTCAAAAATAAGATTTTTTTTGGTGAAATTAAGATTTTTTGCTGAAAATTTCTGGCAGCCCTGGTATGGGGTGTTGGAAATCTGCACTTCAATGATGGAACCGTAAAAGCAGAAAAATACGTAAAAATACTGTATATGACATATATATATACAGGGTGGCCCATAATTACAGAAGGGGTTTGAATTGCTTATAACTTTTTTATTATATTTTTTTTCTTTTCTTTTCAGTATTTTGTAAAGAAGGCTTGGAGAATTTAAAATGGAGCAGTACTCAATTGAAGAACGTGCCCAAATTGTTGAGCTTTATTTTTCAAATCAACGATCCATTTTTTTGGCTCAGCGTGATTGTGACTCAGTGATTTTAATTGGCCTCAGACTGTTTCCTTTGGGGTTATTTGAAAGGAAAAGTCTACATTAAAAAGCCTAGAACCATCCAGCAATTAAAAAGCAATATACGCGACAAAATAAACAACATAACACCTGAAGTTACAACATAACACCAGAAGTTTTGCGAAAGGTTATGGAAAATGTGTTGGAAAGAGCACGAAAATGGCCACCACTTGCGAGATATTATTATTCATAACTAAACTAAAAATATTCCCCATTTATATACCGTATTAAAAAAAAATTAATAATTATTTCGTAAATAAAAAGCTATAACGAATTCAAACCCCTTCGTTAATTTTGGGCCACCCTGTAGGATATAATGAATACATTTTTCAACAAGATGGTGCATCATCCCATACAGCTAAAAAATCTCAAAAATGGCTACAATAAAAAGGTATAGATGCTCTTGATTGGCCATCATCTTGTCCAGTCCTCAATCCAATAGAAAATCTCTGGGCTCTTATGAAAAGAAAGCTTCGCAATGATCCTCAACGAACTCTTGCCGGGTAAAGATCCGAAATTCAAGAAATCTGGGACTCAATAACCCCTGAAGATTGTCAAAAATGTATAACACCCAAAGCGAGTCGACTCCGTTTTAAAAAACAAGGGAGATGTAACACAGTTCTAAGTAAGAAAATATGCGACTGTATGAATTATTGGTGGTCAATTTATTTTAATTATAAATAAGAGACTTTCTTTTTAGTTTATATATTTATAATAAATCGAAGAGACCTGCGCTGAACGTCTCAGCCGAGCAACATTAGTTTTTGTAGCCGTTGATGGTAAAATGTTATCAAGCTAACCCGGCGTTTCCACATGCAAGTAATTACTTGCAAGTAGTGTATACGTAATATCAACGAAAACAGCCGATTGGCTGAAAGTACACAAATTGTGTGAATGTTAGTGAAAAAAGTGTGAGTGTATTGAGTTTTTCGAACTTGTACTTGCATGTGGAAACGCTAGGTAACATCTTAATTTAACCTGCGCTAGCAATTTTTGCAACAAATCATTTACGGCGTCAAATTAGATCATCGAATTACTCTGCTGTTTGGTAAACTAACAATATATAATTTATTTTTGATTTGCGTCTGAAAAATTAAAAATAGTCCGGTAAGATCAAATTTAATTTATTAATTCATGGTTTAGAATAAAAAATATTTTGTATTTTAGGTTAATATTTATTTTTAATATTTAATCTTAAATTGCTTTAAATTCAAAATAGCACACTGAATTATGAGGGGTTGTTCACAACAGTCGTATTTTTTCCTGTTATTATTTTAAGACATATGACTTTATGACACCTTGTGAATCCCCCAAATGTATATTTAAGAACAATAAAATTGTCTTATGAAGAATAAGGAAAATATTCCTTCATTAATATTGCATTGTAACAAAATGGTCAGTGTACAAACTTTTCTAAAATGAATCTGCATGGAACAATAAAATCACTTAATTTTTAAGAAACTTAATTATAGAGAACTAATTTTAGTTCTAGTTTGGATTACACTCCCACGTGCAGTGGTTATCCATTTGAGCATGGCTTTATTAACTTATAGCGTTTAGTTCAAAATTGCTTGCATTCTTCATTATAAGAACTATAGTTTTTTTAGCAGACCATAAATGTAAATTAAAGAAAGAGTTTTTTCGCATTTAGTGAAATATGCAGTGAAAACGCCAGTTGGATAAAATGATTAGATACTACTTTACTGGAATTAGGATATTTTTCGAACTTGTGTTTGCAGGGCATGTTTGTACATATGTATAAATGCCTATACATATGTGGTATGTTTATTTAAAATATTTGCTCCTGTAGATTTGGAAGCGTATTTGTATGTTTTTGTGTATATTCTTTCACTGTATTTTTCTGTTACACGTATACATATTTATAGATGCATATAAACATATATATTTACATATATAGACATATATAGATTGTAATTAAAAACTCTAAAATAATATTAAAAAAAATTGCACAAAAAATAAGCAAACAAAAGAAAATGGAACTTTTTCGTTGATAAAAGTCTCCTTTTTATCTATCTATTCCTTTCTTTTGTTTAAAAAAAAATTTAACACAATTTTGAACAGTCGTCTATTTTTATGAGTAAAGTTTCTTTTAACTATTAATATGTAGAATTGAACGTTTTGTCAAAGATGCCGGATAAAAAAAATTGTATCCCAAAATGGGAATGCAATTTTTTATATCGAGCATTTAATTAAGTAAAAACTGATTAGAAACTGTGTAGTTGATTAGGCCCGATCCTACATTTTGCTGGACAATTTGAAAATCACTTAACTATAAGAAAAAATTATTTTAAATTGTTTAAGCTTAAGGTCTTTTTATGTATAACAAATAACTTATATATTTATTTCAATATTTCGCTAACCTTTGGTAAGCATCGTCAGGAAATTAACAAACCTTAATTATGTGCAAGAGTCATTGAAAATATGGACCATCGGATACAGTTATGGCACCGAAAATTTTTTTAATTGTAGTTACAATTAACATCGTGTGTTTTGGTTAGACCACCCCTTATAACGAGCGTTTTTAGGAAATGGGAAATGAGAGTTATGCTTAATTGAGGACAAAAATTTATAGTTTTTGCACACAAAAATAAAGCTTGGACATTTTCTTTAAAGCATATTACCTTTAAAGTGAAGAAAATCGTGGTATTTGTCAAAATTTTGAGAAAACTCAAAAAAAAAGAACAATTAGGCGGTTTAAATTTGCGAAAAATGTTGAGAAATATTGATTATGTCACACGAAAATTTTGATATGTATTAATGTTACCTATCTTGCGAGTATGCACAATTTGACGTTTATTTCCTTCAAAGTATGCGACATTGTTTTGCGTATGTAAACGAACCCCACATGTATTTTACTAAAAATTATTTTTTTTAATAAAAAAGGAAGTAAATATGTATGGACAAAAAACCGGTTGCCGGTTGTGTTATTTTAATTTTTTATTCTTATTTAATATTAAGTTCATACTTTTTGCTGAAATTCTACGTGAAATATGGGCAGCTTACATTAGTTTGCAGTTGTAAAAAATGTTGCGAGAAACATTTCGGAATTTTTTCCCAATATGAACAGAGTACAAGACTATCGACAATGTTTAAAAGACATTCCGCACAAGTATTTTTATATGCGATTTGACAGCATTTCACGTGAAATGTTGAACAGAGTACCAGGCTTAAGCTTTTAAATTATTCTTGAGCCCCAAATTTATATTTTGGACCCACAAATATAGATACGAACATAGTTCCTGTAGTTGAAAATATGCTTAGTTAGTTCCTTTGATTTGATTTGAATCGTAATTATTATAACCCACTTGTAAAAAAGAAATTTAATTTTCAAAAACTATAAAGGAATTCCAACTATAAGCAAATTTGGTAACAAACTTCTTGAAAAGTTAACAAAATTCGAAAAATTAATCCGGCATCTCTACAAATGTTACATTAAATACTTTTTTGTTTTATCAACAAGGAATATTCTCTGCATTTTTGGTGCTTTTTTTGAAAAACGAAAAAAATATAAAAATAAGTAGAAAAGGGAAGAATGTGTGAGTTTCAAAGCCAAAAGCAGAAAGACAACTTGTACAACATTTGCTCGAACATGCTAACGAAAAAATTTACAAAATATTAAATTCACAACTAGGGTTCCTGCGAAAATTCCCGCGAAAAAAATATATGAAAATTCCAAAATACCTATCGGGGTCACCAATTTGTTAGTAATACATACATATAACAATAAAACCAACAATTTGTCATTTTTACAAAAAATATAAAAAATTTATTTAATCAAAAATTTAAATCAAAATTCTAAAACGAACAAAAAAAATATTTTTTCACGTCAAAAACAAATTCAATGAAATACAGATTAATATAAAAAAATTCAATTAAGGTTTTGCAAAGTGTTTTTCTGTAAAGCAAAACCTACCAAAATCCTTTGAAACCGACCAAATTTTTGAAATATTTAAAAACAATTATATCATCATTAAAATGTAAAAGGGCGCTGATTCTTACAACATCTTCCTTTTAAAAGTCCATCTTGTATAAGAAACACCTAATACAGAACAGAATTCCTGAAATTCTTTTATCTAAATATAAATCGGCTAAACAGTTAAGAACACTTTCCTCCTCTGTTTGCCCAGCGACTAGAATAAAAAATACACCATTTGAAAGGTTTTTACTGGCAGAAGTGCACAATATATATTTTATTAAAATCTGTTCTATATTTTCAGAGTTATAAGCAAGGCGAATTTACACCAGGTGACCTTAACTTGATACGTAAGCAACAGCTGATTACTAACCTTGTGTCAAAATGATATACCGTTCATGTGGTTCTGGGGTTAATTTACTAAATTTTATAATTTGCGTTTAAAATGTGAAATTTAAAATTTTATTAAATTATTAAATTTTAAAACAAACAATTTAAAATTAAAAAGAAAATGAAATATTTGTTTAAACTGTTTACTAAAGTGTTGTATTATTTTTGACACAACGTTAAAATATTGTACTGTGTTGTAAACGTTTTCAAAATAAGACCACCTTGTATGAATTCGCCTTGGTTATAAGCGTTCAAATTTGATACTAACACAAATAAAAAATTTGTTTTTTCCAATTATCAAATAATAAAAAAAATAGGGTGGTCGATTATTCGACATTTTCAAGAAACCGGGTTTCAAATATTTCGACTATATAAATCGGCACAGACAAACCAGTTAAGAAAGATATCTTTTTTTGTTGTTTTTTAACCACTCACGTAGAACATAACATATGGACCGGAGGTTGGTCCATCGAAAAATCGATCCACTAAGCCGGAAAAAATTAATGATCGAAACATATTATTATTTCTTCATATTAAAAAAAAATTATGGCCGAATTTCGACCATTAGGAAAACACTTGTTTATGTAATTATTAGAACTTTTATATTGAAATTATACAATATTGTTTTTGTTTTACATGTAATTTAAGCGAACGAAGTCTTCGTTCGAAATCGATGAACAGGCTGTAAGCTCACCAACAGTTCCGTGCATGGCGTGAGCGCCGTTTGTTGCCAATCCGATCAAATTTTTTGTATTTTTGTATATACATACATATTTATATTTTTTAAATTTTTGTGTTTGGTAGAAAAGCTATAAGATTTGCAATTGTCTGTTTTCCGTCCAATGTTCTTAATTTTTTAAAATAAATATAAGTTGCACATTTTTTAAAATCGACCAAATTCAGAGTTGGCCTACTATCCGACAAACCAAAAATATCCGACCAAATTTGGTCGGAAAAGACCATGTTCGGCAACCCTGATGACAAATTATATTTTATTTTCAATGTTATCGATAAATATGTTTGTGTGGTGGATAACTTTTTACTATTTTTTTGTATTAAAAAAAAATTTGAATAAAAGAAAAAGCTTTCGCAATAAAGATTGTATAAACTTTAGTGAATAAAATACATTAAAATTTATTTTAAGCACAATTTTACCACGAACAAAATTTGCCGTACTAGTTATCGATTACTATTATGTTCTAAATGTTATCTTCTTTGTGTTTATTATTATTTTTAAGCAAATGGCATGAAATGGAAACTTATTGATACTGTGAAAAATCACCAATATTTGTATAATAAAAGCTTACTCCTCTTTGAATCCTTTTTAATAAATTCTATTAAATTATCAATAACTCTTTCCATTTTTGCCAAAATTGTTTTTATTCAATAAAAATATTTCCACAACAGCTGAAAAAAAAATAATTTGCCGCCTAAAACGTATTGCATGTAACTTGAATTTAGAAGCGTTTAAAATGCACAAAAAGTATCATACGCATCTATGCATGAACGCATTTTGTGGACCTCCAGCTTTACAGAACATGGGCACTGATCGCATTAAATCTATAATTTTATGAAAATCTATATCTTTCTATCTACATACATATGTACATATATGAAAACGACATAACGTACGACCAAATAAGATAGTGAATCGCCGACTTAAGAAGCAGTAGTGATCATCAAATCAATAAAAAAAGTTTTCGGAATCACAATTTATTTATTAAATCTTTGGCGATGACTATTTTGCTAAAACATTATTTTGATCGATTTCTAAAAAAATAAGCGGCTTTTGTCGAATTCTCACGTTTTAACAGGTTCCATACAAAAGAGGCAACTTATTTTCTTCCTATTAAGCACATTTTACTGTTGACAACGGAAATTAATCCATTATAATAAAATATTCCTGGAAAATATCGAAGGAATAAGACTATTAAAGTACAAAAGCTTTTGAGGATTGTAATTTGACTTAGAATACACATTCGAATAATATAAAAATTTACATTTTAATCATTTTTTTTACAAAATTCTGGCAAATTCCCAAAATCAAAAAATGTTTGAATTGGGAATTGAAAAAAAAACTGAAAACTTTAAAACCCTACTGACTACCAACCTAGCGGATGGATAAATTTTCGCTTTATGTACGTATGGACGGACGCACGGCGAATATGTCGCTCAAACAACAAGTTAAACCAGAGGGAACTTAAACGAATATTCAAATAAAATGGGGTCCGTATTCTCGCCTTTTAGTCGTTCTGTGCTTGGAAGTCTCCCATAAACGATAACGATGGTTGTATAAACATAGTAAATGGATGGGAGTAAAAGCATGTGTATGAATATTTGTGTGTGTGTGTGGAATTGTTATCTGGTATATTTTAATGTTACGTTTATTTTGTACACTGAAAGGTTTTTTAACATTGCTAAATTCAAAAATATCTATGTGTGTTCGTATTGTTACATTCTTTCTTTAATAAGCGCGTTTCGTTTTATTTCCTTTATAATTAAACTTTTAGTTCTTTTAATTGTCAAATCAAAATAAATACACACACTTATTCAACTTAACAAACGTTATTAAAATTAATTATAACTTTCACAAAATGTGTCCAATATTGTTAGTAACGAACTGAACTGTTAACTGAACATTTATGAGCCTGTATTTATTGTTTACAACCAGAAATAGTAGTAGAGTAGTAGATTCAACAACCTTATAGTTGATTCCAGTACATTCTGTTTGAATTATTTTAATTTCTACAATTATCTGAATCAATACAGTGGAGCAAATAACAGTTGAACTAATAAAAATTGTTTAAAAAATATGCCCCAAAAAAACCAAAAATTGCTTATTTGAAAACGAAATATTTAACAATTTAATAATATTTACATTTGAAAAAGCCTTAAATTATAACCCAGCAAACACAGAAACGTATTGCCTGGATAAAAAAAATGATTGCGGTAATAATCTATTTCGGGAAGAAACGTGTCTCGATGGCAATTTTCCCGAGTCAGGGTGTTTGCACCCTGTTTGGAACCGATAAGCAGTCATATGCGCAGCAAAACAAAGTTATCGTATGAGCTTAAATTTCATTTAAGAGAAATTTGTGCCGAATAATCTGCGTTATTATGATTATCGTAGTCGAAAACCAGTCGTTTTTTACTATGTGTGTTATATAATCGTTAAGAACTCTGAATCGACCACGACAACGACTTTCGTAAAATGGCTGACTTTCTATGATTTTAGAGACGGTCGCTTAGTTTGATATGAATATTAACGTTTAAAAGGAACGTAAAGATATTTACGGATGGTCAAATATATAAAAAAAATGCTTAATTCCTAGTTGTGAAGGGATGTGGGAAATGTAAGAAAAGATAAACTCACTGTTTATTGTTGATGTTTTTTTTCAACCTTGATATTGTTAAATGTAGAACTGTTGCTTATAATTCTTATACGCTTAACAGTTTTATTAACAAGCAAATCGTTTTTTAACTACTTGTGTGGTGTTGCGGTAGTATCCATAACAAGCTTTGATAAGTTTAATGAGATTTTAATACTCACTTTGTAATTTTACTCTCAGAGTGGCACTACCAACGAAAAGTTTATTCTTTTATTACTTGGTTTAAGAATTTTGTACTTATTTTAAGACATTCCGGGATTGATTTTCGAAAGTTCTCCTATTTAGGTTTGTTTAAAATACGTTTTAGGGATATTCGTACTTGAATTTTGAGTACGACTCGCAAATAAGTAAGTAAAAAAACAAGTGTTTTTCTTTCTGTATATAATCTTGCCGGATAAATTCTACCTGAATATTTTGCAATTTTTTTGGCCATATATCACGAATAACACGAACAATGTTGTCTTCCAAGACTTCACTTGTTGCAGGCTTCATCATGTTGAAATCGCATTACACCCGCATTAGAGCCTTCGCTATATTTTAAACAAAAAATCGTTGATCATGGTGCGAACTCCGGCTTAAATTTTAAAGAAATAAGGTCCAATGATGACACCTTGTAACTTGGCTTGTAAACTGCAATGAACGGTAAAGTTTTCTGGATGTAATGGAGTCTAGAGGCTTTGTTGTGGATTCAGTCACATTCAATATGCGAAAATTATTTTTAGCAACAATCCCCTTATAAAAAAAGCTAACCACATCGCTAAACGCAATTTTGCGATAAATCGTCGAATCGATAAATAATTTTCAAAGTAAGTTTGTAAAACTTGGTTGCCTTCTTCAGGCGTAAACCTATTTACAATGATTTGGAAAAGTAGACCGAACACAAATTTCCAAAAGTGAGATGCATTATGGCAGTGCGTTTGATAGCTTGCGCGTTCGCAATTTATATAGGGTTTAAAAAAACACCATTTTTTAGATACGTTTTGGAAAATGCATTACATTCTCTCAGTGTACAAGTACAATATCCAAATATGTAGTAACATACATTCTTGTAAAGTATATCCATACCATTGTAAATGAATGTAAACATTTCTTCGTGAACTAATGTAAGTATGTGTGTGTGTATATGTTAAGATAAACTAAATGTCGATAAGAAAAAAGAAGGGTGTGCTTTTAGCCATACAACTCAAGTACACACAACTCAAACACCAAAAATATACATACGAATACCCTGTAGAAAATGTAAATAGTGATTTACTTTTTTACTTTGCCCCCAGTACTACTGACCAACTATAGACCAGACAATGCTTTTTACTACAGACATTCAGCATGTTCTTGAAATTCAATACTGACTATGGACTAGGTAGTTCTTGTGGGACCATATGGGTACATATGGTTACATATAATTTAATTGTTCTATGCTTAACCCATTTGAGTCTTTAAATAAAAATTAACGCTTATAATATTTGTTATAAATCAATTAACTAATTTCTAATGCGTGCATAAATTTTTTATTATACAGAATAAGTTACATATATGGTTTAAATGGTTAATAACTTTTTTATTTATGCGATTATTATTATTTTTTTTTTATGTAGTACAGTATTTATCGCTTATAAGAATTTCATAATATGCTCGTTTTTGTACTTTTAATCGAGAAATGCATTTATAAAAACTCGTTTATGCGCATATACTGTGCTTATACAGAAAACTTGCTTAATTTAATAAGTGTCGTGAAAAAGGCTTTATTACTTGTAGCAAAATGCCCCGGAACAAAGATTAACAAAGAATTATGCATGCCACCCCTTACAGAACCAGAGCAAGAGGCAAACCAAGGTCAAGATGGCTTGTTGGATTCGAAAAAGATTGTTGGAAATACATCAAATTGCCAGGACGTTGCGCCAGATCCTAATGTAAGAAGTAAGTGAACGAGGTTAAGGCCCACGCCGGGCTGTAGCACCAAATGATTATGAAGACTTGCATCAAAAGTGCATGAATAAATTCAAAGTTAAGCTGGAATCACACGATTGCATCGATTGGTACATGAGCCGTTTGGTTGCGCAATCACACGATTCGGGTATTAAAAAGTCTGAAAATTGGTCATTGGGATCGTGTGATCCCAGCTTTAGATCAAAATTTAAAAAACTTAGTTTTGATAAAATAGTAATTGTGCCTAATTGGGGGATATGCCTATAAGTAAATCTTTTACAAGAAACAGTTTCGGCAAAATGTAATTGCACAAGTTTGGATGGTAATAAGCGTTAAATGCTTACACAGAAAGAAAAACCCTATGGATAAATTTAGGCCCTAATTTTGTAAAACACAACGCACGCCAAAGTATTATATTGAAAGCAAAAACAAATTCATAAATATTTTGTAATACTAAAAATTCAAGTACGAATAACACTAAAACGTACCCAGTAAAAACTTCGCCTACAAAATAATGTGTTAAGTAATCAGGAAAACTTGCAAGCACTACTTACAATTCTACTGAAAGAGCCAATGAATTTAACAAGGGATGTCGCAAAATTAACGTTCTAGAAGAAAGCTGCTAAATAATTTGTGAGAGAAGCTATTAATTTTGAAAAAGTTGAAGTTTTTACTGGGTACATTAAACAAACCTAAATGGGATTATTTTCGAAAATCAATCCCGGAATTTCCTTAAATAAGTACAAAATTCTTGAACCAAGTGGAAAAAAGAATAAGCTAAAAGAAAATCGTATTAATAATAAACTTTTAGTTGACTGTGCCACTCTGAGAGTTAAATTACAAAATGAGCGTTTTTATATCATTTAACTCATCAAATTTTTTTGTAGACACGACAACACCACACAAGTGATTAAAAAACGATTTGCTTGTTGTATGTAGAAACAACAAAATCAGCAAAACAAAACGCAAACACATTATTTTCATGTTTAAAAAGTAAAATTTAAAACTCTTGCTTCTCATTTAGTTTATATTTTTATTTTATATGTACATTATGTTTTTAAAGTAAAAACCATATCGGGAATGATGCTGGTGTTTTATAATTGAAATTCTGTAAGGTGTAAAACTGGTAGGTAAATCAATCATAAAAAAATTCTCCTTTTAATTCCACTTTTGATTTTTTTCAAGAACGAATTCGGGATTGAATTAACTTTAGTTCAATCTTAGTTTTACTTTAATCAATCTTTATTTCGGATTATTGCAAGAACGAAATCGGGTTAAATTAATTTTGTAATTCTTAAATCAATCGTATTTTGAGATTAACTCAATCTTAGTTTTACTTAAATCAATCTAATTTTCGGATTATTTAACCTAAAACGGCAAAATGAAACAATGAACTGTGAAAATGAAAAGGTTTAAAAATTTCGCGCACAAGCCCACTAACAAATCGAACAAATAACAAGAAATTGAAAAGTTTTATCCCAGACTTCCTACAGGGAATGTATAAGCTGACAACTTTTTAGATACTCTTATTCCAGTCCATAGATGATACAATGTCGTACGAATGTTAGTTAGAAAACTCTGTCTGTTTAAATGCATGTATGTGTGTACGTGTGACATAGAATCATGAGCATGGGTGTCATTGAAGTTTTGTAAAATTTAACATTTTAGAGAAAAATTCAAGGGTGGGACATTCCAACCACTTGTTTTTTTTAAGGCCAAAGGAAAATACATAACAGAAACGGGAAAAAAGTACAAGAAACGAACAAACAGAAAGTACAAGGAACAAACGTAAAAGGCACAATGTTGGCTCCAAAAAATACACTTACTTTTATCTTGAGCAAAACATAAAATATTTCTAAAAATTTAACAATAATTGAAACGGCTGTTTTCCTCGAATGTTGTAGCGATAGTAGAAGGAATTGTACGAATATCTGTACAAAAAAAAAATAAATAAAATTGAAGAGAAGGGAAGGGAACAAAACTTAAATCGCCACATAACTTAGGATAACAAAACTCATACAAACCCACTACAAAATTATATCAAGGTTGAATACAAAATGCACCCTACTAGCGAACTTTAACAAAACTAATTGTTATTTAAGAATATTTCTTTAAAACGTATGTACTTTAAATTGAAATCTTGTCTTTTATCTTATCTTGTCGTCAATAGCACAGCCTTGCAAAATTTGGAAGAACTCAAAATCCTGGGTCTAACGGGTTGAGTTGCGCTGAGGTCGAATTTGAACTCAGAATTTCTCATTTACATCAGGGTTTCGCGTTATATTCACTTAATATTTAAACCTTAAAATCAAACCCTTAGAAAAGTATACTCTGCTACATGGGATAAAATTTGTTGGACTATTTCATTATTCTACATTTATATTGAGGGCAAATGCGTAGGTTTGTCTGCCTAATTACCGTTGGCGTAAACGCCGAAGTCGTTTTTGGTAGGCAATTCAAGAACACAGGTTGTGTGTCACTGTAATCTATTACAAAAAACGACAAAGGCGCTTGCACTATGTTCGCACTATGAAAGTTTTCTTTCAGAATGTCTGAGTTTACTGCTGAGAGGGGAAGAGAACATGCTGTCCACAGATTAACTAACGATAATTATTATGAAAATTGGAGATGATAGTAAATTTTTCCTGATCGCAGCATGTTTCAAAATGAAACGACCTGTTTCGCTCTTAAAATGTTGTATGGCAGGACCTGTTGTTTCAATCATGTTTCGGGAGTGAAACAGGAATGATGGAGCGAAACACGAATATTGCTGTCCGTGTGAAGATGGCTTATGACCAACTTCATAAAAATTTCATTACCATTTAAGAAACAGAGGAAGAAGAACCATGGCACTCATCCATCATCATCTTAGTGCTAAAAAGAATTTGTTTTAAATAAATTTGTGATTGTTTTAAATAAAATTTATTATTACTATTATAAATAAGTAATAATTACGAATAAATTAATTATTTTAAGATAAATTAAATACTATGAAATACATAAAAGTCACATAAAAGAATAAAAATTAATATTTTGAGGGATTAGCAAAAAATTAAAAAAAAAATTTTGACAGGGTCGTTCCGGGGGGTAGGCTTGGAGCGATACCTCCCACTGCCCATAAAAGTTCAAAAATGTTATTTTTATGGTAAGAAGGTGTTAGTAATCTATTTCTTTTAATATGTATATTTTTTTTAAATATTATTTTATGTAACCGCCCACAAAAGGGGGCGGGGACGAAAGGTGTTATTTTACGATCTCCTGGGTCCAATTTTAGGATTTTTAAAAAGCTTAAAAAAATTAATTTTTCAGAGTTTGGATTAGTTCTTCTAGGAGGAACTTTTTTCTCCTTGGTCCGATTTTATTTATTTTTGAGATTTACCCGCCTAGAACACATATTTCTGCCAAGTTTCATAGGTCTAGGGGTACTCAATAGCTTTTAAGAAACAATATAAGCAAAAACAAAAAGTAATGTCCGGCTAGATTGGCAAAATACCGCGATGTGCGACGTAATCTGTTTTGATAGATTTAGACATGAGTAACGGACATACTTTTTTTCACTATTCACTATGGAATATATATTGTTTCATATCTCTTCTCACTAAAGTTACGGAATATGGGTGCAGGCCAGTATTGGGAAATTTTTACAATTTCTATAAAATTTATAAAGCTTTTTATTTTAAGAGAAGTCTTCAGTCCAGAAAATGTTCGCTGAAATGATTAAATTTTGTTTGCCAAAAATTAAACATTTTTAATATTTTTTCAAACATGCTTCAAATGGTTGTCCAAACAGCAAACACCAATTAATAACACAAAATATTTGTACAAACGTAAAATTTTGCCTTGTTTGCCAAGCAATTTGTGTGGTTAATTTTGCCCTTCAGGAAAAAAAACGTGAACAAATTATTTTGATATTGACTATTTGTCACAAAAATGCTAAATATAAAATGTAATGTGTAATGTCATCCTTAATTTGATGTTAGTATAAAAAGAATTAAGAACTTTATGGTAGAATTACATTAAAGTTATGAAAAAGCATTTTGCGTACGACTGCAGATCTGTTAAATAAAATAAATTTGTTAAGCGAAGCCGCTAGGCTTAAGACCACCAATGCAGAAAAGCTTTATTAGACAAAGCCTGTGTAAGACATTTAATTTAAGAAGGACGGAAATATAGAAAATTTTTACTTAGCGAAGCCGATGTCCGATGGTATATAGGGCTTAATAGGTTAATAATTAAAATATTGATGTGCACCGTTTGAAAGACATCCTTAAGCACTTTCCAATGATATTTATTTTTAAATACCATTACATAAATTAAATTTTAAGAGCCGATATTGAATGTGAACCACACTTAAACGTCAAGTTTTTTTCAGCATTTCATTTGACATTTCTCAATTTCAGGCTAACTCAATTTGAACCATGGAAATATACATAGTCAAGCAACGCGTTAAAGTTATTCAGGCTGATTATGAAAATAGGCGTTCAAATCAAAATGCATATCGTGCACTTCGTGATTTTTTCGGTCAATTTAATCGTCCAAATGTGCATACAATCGGAAAAATCGTGCGAAAATTTGAGTAAACCGGGTCTGTAGGAGATGTGAAAACATCAATGCTTACTCGGACAGCTCGTAATGCAGTAAATATTGCTGCTGCTCGCGATAGTGTGTCTGAAGAGCCGTCCACCTCACGCTCGTCGTTGATGAACATCATGCATTAAGACTTGCATTTACACGCTTGCAAGGTGCAATTGACTGAAGAACTAAAGCCTCTTAACCATTCCGAACGTCGTCAATGATCAGAATGGTGGCAAGGAATGGCAACAGTGGATATTCAATTATCGAAGAAAATCATCTTCAGTGATGACGCACTTGTTCACCTCAGTGGATTCGTCAATAAGCAGAATTGCCACATTTGGGCGAATGATAATCCAAGAGTGATTGTCAAAAAACCAATGCACCTACATAGAGAGATTGTTTGGTGCGGTTTAAGGGATGGCGGCATCATCGGGCCGTATTTTTTCCAAAATAAGGGCGGGTCAAGCAGTTACTGTGAATTGTGTTCACTATCGATATGATGATAATGAACTTTTACTGGCCCGAATTGGAAGATATGGATGTGGACGATATGTGGTTTCAACAGGACGGTGGCACTTGCCACACAGCAAATGAAACAAACAATTCTCTTTTGCGGCACAAATTTAATGGCCGTGTTATCTCACGTGTTGGCGATGTCAATTGGCCGCCAATATCATGTGATTTGACACCGTTGGACTTCTTTCTTTGAGGTTATTTGAAAGAATAGGTGTACGTCGATAAGCCAGCAAAAATTCAAGAGCTAAAGGATAAGTTAATTTGGCACATTAACGGCATAAAACCTCAATTATGCCTAGCGTCATCGAAAATTTGGGCCATCGAATGAAGGTGTGCCGCCGCCATTTGACCGATATTTTGTTCCATACATAATTGAACCATACCAATATTATCTTAACAAAAAGAAATGACAATAATTTCCTAAATAACTTGTGTTTTATTTAAAATCAACATCGGCCCTTAAGATACATAGAACATATTTGATTAAATTTAAAAGGCTTAAGCTTTATAACTTTTTGGCTCAAAATAATTTTTTTAATGAACGCAAAATTAAAGTTGTATCCCCGTATTCACAAAAGATTATAAAATTTAACAACGTTTTTTAAGGAGAATTTTCATAGAAAGTTTGTTTTGTAAACCTTTATTAAATTTAAAATCTTTTAATGAATACAGGCATAAATTATTAAACAAAAAGTTTAAAAAAATTGCTGAGCAAGACGTATTCAGTTTATTTATCAATTTTCAACCGACCTAAATGGTTATATATATCTCCTAGATGTGATCTGAAGGACTAAAATGTAGGCAAAATTATGACAAATTTGATATTTTCGTTGTTACACAGAAAAAAATTACGAAAAATCAATTGTCATATTAAATACCATATTCGTCAATACAATTAACTTTTTAATTGAAAAGGCACCAACAACTAAATTTGTAAATATAAAAAATTATTTTGTTAATTAAAATTGTTAAAACTCAACAAATATTTTTAACAATGAAATTGTAATATTGAATGAAATATTTGTTTACAATTAAATATAATTTTTTATTAACAAAACATTTTGTTGCTAACTAATTTGAAAAAAAGATGATATTAAATGTTATTATTATTTTTTTTAGCAAAATTAAATAACATCACTAATAACATGCACTGGGAGGTTCATACATCAGCTCAAAACGAAATCTTGCCACCATTATCATAAATATTTCAAAATCTTTAATTTATAAAAGAATGGTTAAAATTTCATTATAAATCATTAGAAATTAACGTTACTTACCGTATAGATTGATTGAATTTCGCAAAAATCGTCATATCGTTTATACTTTTAAAGATTTTAGACGGAAATTCAAGATTTTTTTATTTTATATTTTTAATTTTTTGACACAAAATAATTTTTTTATATGATATTAATATTCTACAAATTAAACAAATTGTTATTGTTACAATTTACAAACATGTTAATTAAGAAAATGGTTAAAAATATAAGAAACGTTTTAACAAATTTTCTTAATTACTAAATAACTTTTGATATTTTTTTCTGTGAAGTATTGCAACCCTAATTTGCACTATTTATTAACAATGTTTCTGCGTAAACACATAAAGCGGAGACTCTATTTGCAACACGCCTAGTCTTTGGTCGTGCTACAACGTTAATCAACCAACACATACATATGTGACCTCCTCCGATAAAAGGGGCCTAGAGTGTCATAAAACGGGTTTGGACTTAAGAGTGGATTCTGGTACCTAAATGGGTGTAGAATAATAACAATAACGCGTTTTTCTCAAAACTTAATTTTCACACACTAGGTCCCTTTTCTCGGATAAGGTCACATATAATTGTAATTATAAAGTATCCCACAGTCGACTATTTAGTACAGTTTTACTTGCTTTTCTGTTTTCTTTGACAGCTTTAAATAATATTCATTTAACGTTAGTTTTTCTCCGAACAAAGTTTTTATGTTCGTTTCCATTTTTGTAAAATGGGGTTATTTGTTTATGGGAGAGGGAGAGCAAGGTGAGGTATGAATGTTAATGATTAGAATTTAGTAAAATTTTCTAAAGCTTTAAATAAATATGTATTATAAAATTAAAATTATTGCAATTGACTACTTAAAACTAAATTTAAGGGCAAATAAAATTTTGTTAATGTATATTTAGATATAAATACACTTAAAAAAATAAAGTTTGTATGTTGGTACATTTCAAATTAAGGGACTACACCTTTTCCAGTTGTAATACAGAAAGCATAAATTGTAATTCAGATTTGTCAATTGTAGTTCAGAAAGCGCCAATTGTAAATCTAAAAATTGTCATTTGTAATTCAGAAAGCGTCAATTGTAATTCAGAATATAATAAAAATACAACGAAATATATACCAATTTATTTAGCCCTTTAGTGCACATTTTTATACCCACATCACAATAGTGAAGAGGGTATTATGCATTTGTATAAGAAAATAATGAAGGAATGGTGGAGGAGAATTTAAAAATTGGTTTGTCTAATTTAATAAGTTTAGATATTGTAAAAAAGGGAAGGCCATTTTCAGATGGGCCATTTGTCAAAAATATATTGAGTAAAGTTTTAGGAAAACTTCATTATAAAACAAATTTTATTAAAAAATTACCTTTGTCCCGCAATAGTATAATCCGGCGTTCTCTTTATTTGGGTGCTATTGTGGAATCGACATTGAGGTTGTGAATTTTTTTCATTCTGTATTGATGAGAACACCGATATATATGACATTTGTCAACTTGTAATCTGCATTCGATGCGTTGATTCAGATTACATTGTTTTCGAGTCAATATATTCTGTTGAAACATTTTATGGCAATGTAACCGTCAAATTATTGTTCGATGTCGTCAACGAAAAACTTCTTTACGTTGTTGATTCTAACAAATTAGCCGGAGTTTGTACGGATGGTGCGAACACTATGACAGGCAAACGTAATTGATTTGTAGGCCAGATGAAAAAAAATTAAATTGAGGTTTATACCTTGCATTGTATAATACACCAGGCTGCTCTTGATTCTAAATTTATATCCGAGCATCCGGTCATGGAGGCTACTGAGCGGATAATCAATAGGATACGGGGCGGCATAACTCACTGACTCATAAAAAATTTGTTTCATTTCTAAAAAAATCAAATGCTTCTCACCACGATCTATTAATGTTTACTGATGTACGTTGGTTAAGCCGAGGTAACAGTATTAATAGATTGTTTGAGCTTAGAAATGAAGTATTTGAATTTTTAGAAGCTTAAAATATCGAAATAACCGAAAATGAATATTTAAAAGATTATAAATTTATTTTAGTGTTGGCGTCTGACTGGTGTGAACCGGGTGTTAATGTTTTCCGGCAGTTCTGTCGTGTGCGGCGGCACCACATGCGGTGGTGGCATCTGGTAACACCTCATGTGGTATGTCGTCTGACGTTTTGAATTCGCCTCGTTTTTACATTTTGTTACTTTTTTATAAAACTTTGTATCAGCCAGACGCCGGCTTTGAGCTTTGAACTAAAAAATTAAATAAAAAGTGAACAACTAAATTAAAGGTGAAAATTAAAAGAAAAGTTAAGGATTAACTGAAAATTAAAGATTAAATAAAAGTGAGAAGTAAAGAAAAAACAACCAAAACTAAAAGGTGCGTTTCTTTTCTTTGGGTTACGGTCTTGACCTACCGCAACCAGCGCTTTGCGACCTGCCTCAACCCAAGTTTGAGCTTCCGGGACAGTGCCTATCTACTCCTTCTAGAGCCAGCTACAACCTCCAAGGTAAACGTTTATACCCCAACATTTAGAAATGGCATTTTAACAGACATTTGTAACATTTTGAATGAGCTGAATTTGAAGCTGCAGGGAAAAAATAATAATATTTCTGATATGTTTAAAATTCTTTCAGATTTTAAAACTCAGCTATTTTTACTTGCAGCTCAAATTGATTCAGAAGACTTTTCGGACTTTCCGAAAACTTCTATTATTTACGACAAGGAGAAAATCTTGAAAAAGTTTGAACTTTTGGAAATATTAGAAACGCTTTTTAATAACTTTAATGACATTTTTAAGGATTTTGAAAATATTTAGCATTTTCTGGATATTTTTCAAACCCCTTTTAAATGCGATATATTAAAGTACGAATTTCCAATCCAAACAGAACTTATTATACTTAGACATGAATTAGATTTCCCGGATAATTTTATCAATATAGAATTCTGGAAACATCTGGATGGTACAATATAACCTGAAAATAATTGAAGTGTTTATCTTTATTTCCCTCAACGTATCTTTGCGAACAAATATTTTCAGATTTGAATTATATTTCTCAAAAAAACGCAATAAGCCGAACTCTTCTAGTTCGAGAAATATACTTTTATTGCGTAACTTCAATAAGAGTACCAACATAGAAGATTTCATTACTTTTCAATTGCAAATTGAACAATGATTAATTGAGGGAAAATTTATAAACACTATCCAGATGTCCGCATATTTAAATTATATATCGTCACCTAAAAGACGAAATAACCTATCAGCAGTTTTCAAAAGTTTACAGGAGAGGGAAAAAACGTTATAAAATTGGAACTATTAACGATATTTTTTGTGCGTAACGGTCCTCTAGGTAGAAAAACTTTGTCATTTGTAATATTATATGTTCAAAATTTTGCACACATATGCGTTATGATATAAGGAATAAAAATCCATAAAAAAATCAATTTTGAAATTTTTGCAGATAGGTTATTAGGTCCTATAGATGACGATATGTACATATGTATTATAGATATTTATATATCTATCAATACATTCATCAAGAGTATTACTAAAATAAATACACACATCAAGAGTATTACTAAAATATGTACATTCATTAATATTACATTTCCCTTTTGTTAAACAAAGAAACAGAAAAAAATGACAACACCCGTCACACATGTGCTTTCGTCGCAATCTCGTTGACGACTAAATAAAATGAATAGCAAATGGTTTTCTTCCAGTGTTATTTCGTCACACTCACCAATACTAATACCGTGGGCATCTAGGACCTAGACTCACCTTTAAGTATACCGATCGGCTGCGAATCACTTTCTGAGTCGAATTAACGATGTCCGTCCGACTGTCTGGCTGTCCATTAGGGTGGCACCAAATGCAAAAGTATCGAATATTCGCGCTCCACAAGGCTGATCCTATTCGAATAGTGCTTTAAAATGTTCAGTCCAAATTTGAGCACAATCGGTCAATATTTAGAGGTTGCGATAGTTAATGATTTTTTATGGTGATATTCATTGTTTATTTAAAAATATATAATAAAACAAATTAATGAAGAATTAAAAACACTGTATATTAATTAAAAATTATTACATATTTTATTATTTTTTTAAATTATCGATAGCCATTTTTTCAATATTAGCTTTTAAAACCCCGGGAAAATTTTTTCTATGGTTAAATCGGGTCACCAAAGCATCACCTCGTTCTGCACAGTCATTTACAACTTTTATTTTCTTTCATCGAAATTAAAAGAGCGTCGTCTTTAAACTTTGTAGGATCCTTTGAAAGAAATGACAGTGTCTTCTCTTGTCCATCATTGCATAGTAAGTTAAAAACCCTTATTTTAACAAACTTGTTTCGGTAACTGGTTTCTTTTCCTCGTCTGTGCGATCAAATTGATTTTGAGACATACATATTTTTATGGAATAGAACGCCTTCTTCATCCAACGAGCAAGATACCACGCGCCTTGTTCATAAAATTTTACTTTAATTGTTCCTGCTTTATTTGCACCAGCAAAAACATTTAGACAAAGCGTAAGGATTTCAAGGTTATCGTTCCTTGGCTGTTGACTTTTAATGGCATCGGTATAATATGCATACATTTGCTGTTGGAGTTGAAGCAAGTCACTTGAATGAAATAGAGTATCATCTCCGACTTTGAAGTTTTCTTTATCATTATTTGGCCATTGATTCTTAAATCTTTTAAATAGTTGCACTTCGGGTCCTCCGCTTCGGCCAAAATACTCTTTAAAACATAAGATAGCATGACCTCAAACATATGATGGCGACAAGCAATCCTTATTAAGTATTTATTTAATCCTTTTTCAATTAAAGTACATGCACCTAGCTTTAAAACAGTATTGGAGGCGGTAGTGTCCAATCTGTACAGGCATCCAAACAAGCGTTAGCATGTTCTACACCGGTTCCTTTTGTGATCTTCGGAACTGCTTAAAGTTTTTCATTTCCATTGCCACTGATGAGTATAGCAACGCTATCGACTTTTTTGTTTTCAGCAGAAATATCGGGGAATAAGTTGCTGTCCCAGTGCAATACAACTGAATATTATCAGCTTCTGATATATTTTTTCGGATATCGTTTCTAATTCGTTGCATTGTGGTATGTGATATGGATATTCCGGATACAGGTGTACCTAACACTTGAACTGCAGCTCCAACAAAAGACATGCTATACCGATCAGAAAGTTTTACACGGTCAATAGATCCAGTAAAGTCGATTGTAGAAACAGATTTCATTTTTATGGGTTTTGTTATATTATGTTTTTCGCGAAACTTTACTTCTTCTTCGTGCAATTAATCTGCCTCACTGTCGGAATTTTCAACATAATCCTTCAGCGTAGATAATCTAGCCACTACATAAATAGCTCTTCGACTTTCAATGTTACTCAATTTCCTTTCTTTCTCTTTCGACTTTTTGTCTATTCCCGTTATGCTGCAACTCATAATCACCCCTATCGTGACTAATTTTCCCTCGAAATTATTCCCCTTTTCACATATTTGCGATCATGAAAAACTCCCATGAAAAATGGTAATTCAAATGAGAATAATAACGTCAAAAAATGTTCACGTGAAAAAATTCCCCTTATTTCATTGATTTTTAATTTTTTATAATCTTTCTTCTTCTTTTTTACATTCACTGGAACTGTTAGCATGAATAATTTTTCACAGGAGATTCACGATTGTTTTTTCCCTTCGAGGGGAATGAAATTTCATGGGAACAAAAATTCCACATGTTATTTTCGATAGGGTGATTATTTTACCTCCGCATTATAAGAAACAATTTGTCCTCCTCATTCTTGATTTTCTTTACCTAATGCATCTTTTGTGGCAGCGTCTAATATTATATTTAACTCTGCTTTGAACATGACTTCTTTTGCCCGACTGATTTTGAGATTGTTTTTTCGACTCTTCTTCATAATGTTATATTGACCTAAAAGCTAACGAATTATTCTTACGATCAAATCAATTCTTTGATTAGGAAGCTTTGCTTATTCCCAAATCTCGGTCACTGTATTTGCCGTTTCTCGAATACTAATCGTTTCAGTTCTCTTTTTTCCCAAGTGATAAAAATTTAACAGTTTAAGCACATCGTTTTTTGATGGAAGTCTTGCCGGACCGAAACGTTAAATGTTATTCCCAATTAGCCACGTTCCTGGTTAGCTTCTCCTTAATCTCAAGGATTTAGTGACAGACATTTCTTATGTTAGCTAAACCAACATAGCACGAAAGTGCTATACTATATATATGTAAGTGCAAAACTTACATTATTAGAAATCACTGATATTTTACAAAAATTCAATTCAAATTGCGCACAACCTTCGCGCCTTAATTGAATGAACGAAAAATAAGAAATCCTGAAATTTGCTAACATATACTACGTTTATACGCACCACTTATTCGCAAATAAATATATTGCAAGTAGAGAAAAATGACGCATATACAGTGAATTAAATTTTTATTTGCGAATAGCTAACTCACGAAAACAATTCGTGATTAACGACACTATTTGCAAATAAGATTTAAAGCATTGCCACACTTTTAACCGTTTTGCGTCTTTATTTCGATGTGGCACATCCATATGACAACAAAAGTAAAATTAATTCAAAATTGTGGAAATAAAATTCACAAATACACAACAATTTTTTATTTTTTCATTATTCATTTAAAAATAAAAAGTTTATATGTATAAAAACAGTGCTACAAAATTTATAAATTTTCTATCCGGCATCACATAAAAATAAGAATTTTCTGTAAGAAAATCTAACTATACCCTGCAAATAATAGGACCAGTCCAAACACGCGTGTAAAGAGTAGCCCACAAGGGACTAGGACTAGTCCAAAAGTAACCCAAACGTATGGAAAAAACATGGTCTATTTAACATTGCGATGTCCTAGGGCAGGACCATATAACCCATCTTTGGACTACAGAGGAGTAGGTTTAAAACTACTCCATTGTGTACACAAGAGGATTAGTTTTAACTTCGTTTAAAAACGAAAACATGTCGTTAAAAAACGAAGATATGTCGTCTAGCTACAAACACTTTTTAACAATGAATTGGTCCATGCTTGCATTACATCGGACCAGTCCATGGAGTAGTCCATTAAATCAAAATAAAAAATGTGACTACTCGCTCATTCATTTCTTGTAGGGTAGTGAATCACATAGTGGTTAGTGCAAACATCAAAATGTGTGGTTAAAGTTAACACTTTTGATAGTGTTAAAAGTTAGTAACACCACGGTAAACAGTTTTATATTTCTCTCTAGTCAAATTGATATATCGTGGCAACTCTGCCAAGAGAAACATCAAAATAGGATAAAATAACAAAGAAGAATACAAAAAACAAAACAAAAACCTTTTAATTTAGAGATTTAAAATGATATTGTGCAAAGTGCGTAAATAATTACTAATTTTTATTATTATATTAATTTATTAACTTAATTTTAATTAAATTAATTTTTTAATTTTATTTGATAAGAATATTATAAATAAATAGGATAAATAAATAAGAAGCTCAACGGAAAATTGGTATGTGATAAGAAGTGGATAAATTGTAGGCTAAATACCTTAAAGCCATATCATTTATCGACTAGACAGGTACAAAGAAAAATAAACACTTTTCTAAGCGGATTTAACCACACCAAAAATGTTGGTGTTAATAAACCACAATTTGTTTTGTTTAAAATAACAGCTGACTGAAACAGCTGGCTTTTAACACCAGCAGATGTCGTTAAAAGTGTTAAGCTGGGATCACACGATTGCCGCAAATGCACCAATATGACACAATTATTATTGTGCTTTATTGACGCACAATAATGAAATTGCCCCAACCAAATTTTCTGAAATCACACGATTGCCCTGTTTTATACAAATTTAATTGCCGCTAGTTGGTACAAAGCGAAATGGTTACAACGATTGCCGCAGAACAGTCACACGATTGTTCTTACTTATGTATGTATATTAACTGCGAAAACAGCTGTTGTGGTAGCTTTTTTATTTGTTTGAAAGTTCTTGTTGGATTGTTCATTGAAAAAAATTAAATGATAAATGATACAAATCATATACTTAAACAAATTATTGTTGAATAGTTTTATTTAATTTTTTAAGATATTCTAAAAATTAACAGCCTGTTCAACAATTTCATATGTTTAGGTTCGAATAGAAATATCTTTAATAAAAATATTCGCACAGAACAGCTCAATAGATACTTAAAATAATTAATTAAAAAAATTTAAATGCAAAATAAATAAATACATACATATTTATTTTCATTACCTAATAAAAGAAACACAAAAAAGTAAATCTAATAAAAAAGGCAAATATTGGCGCGTATTGTGTTGTTTGATTGCCGCACAAGAACACAATAAATATTGGTGCATTTTTGTCATTTTTATTGACGCGCGGTTGCATAGCAAACAGTCACACGATTGCCGCACCAGGGTTGCATTTGATTGGTAAAAGTAAGCACAATATTTTCCTTGATTGGTACATGAGCCATTTGGTTGTGCGGTCACACGATTGGGGTATTAAAAAGTGTGAAAATTGGTGCATTGCGGCAATCGTGTAATCCCAGCTTTAAGGCCTAACTTTAATATGCTTAGGCTGGCTTAAGCTACTGTCAAAAACTAACGAAAAGCCTGTCAAATGCTTAAGCAAATTATTGTGGACTTTTGGATGACTATATTGTACTTTATGAACTTAAATAACTTTTGCATTACATCGGACCAGTCCATGGAGTAGTCCATTTCATGAAATTGGATCAGGTGGTCCAATAATATTTGCAGGGAACATGCACTTGCATGTGGAACCGGGTGGTATTGAAATAAGTGGCAGTGTTACCATATACTATTATTTATCTTATTTTAAAAATTTTGTTGTGAAAAGATTTGAAAAGTTTTAATGAAACTTTTTTGCATTAAATTTATTAATTATTGTCAAAGAAAATAAATTATTTTTTGTTTTCTATTTTGTCAACAAGAAAAAAAATATTTTTAAAAGGTACAAACACTATACAGACAGACACTGTATTGAAAACTTTTTTTAATTCGTTATGTATACGAAGTCAAAAACGGAATTTTTAAGTATTTTAAATATTTTATTTTATGTAAATTTCATTCACATATATTCTATTCTGCCACTTGTCTTAATACAAAATTATTTTTTTCTTTATTCGTAGAAGTTATGACAGTTTTAAAAATAGAATTATCATTCTAATGAAAATAATTTAATGAACTTAATCTTAATAATTTACTAAGGTAATTGTTTGCAATAAAATATTTAAAATACTTAAAAAATCCAAAATAATTAATAAAGTTCGACTAAAAATCAAAGCATTTAGCCTTATTCCGGCTGTCGTTGTCGTAATCAATCAAGTAGTTTCTTGTAAGAGATTAAAGAAACACACCATCTTTTTCTACACGGAATAAGTTGTTTTGAAAAGTAATTGTCATATTTTCAAAATAAATTCTACCAACACCTTATTACTGGTTACATTAAAATATAATTTTGAATACTGATTACATATTTAAAAATATTGGTTACCTATTATCCATTTTTTTTTTTTTTTTTTGTTCAAATTGTTTTCTTTCGTTTGAAAAGTTTAAATAAAAGTGTTCCTCATTACAAGCAGTGTTGCCAGAAGTAGGGGAAATCCCTACATGTAGGTTTTTTTGATACTAAAATAGAAGCGTAGGGAAAATCGGGCAGATTTTTTATAATCTTCAATATGTAGGACTTTTTCGTCATATCGCATTATTTATGAAATAAACATTACTAAAAACAAATTTTACTAATATTTTCTTGTCCAAAACGGTTAAAAATTTTTATTTTCCCTGAAATCGCTTAAAAATATATGTTTGTAGTTTAAAAAGTTGGTGACACTACTATGTAGGTAAATGTTTTTTCTAAGATAACTTGTAAAACAAAGTATTGGGGCATCTAAACAATTGTTTGCTGAAATGGACATCAATGCCTTAGTGACAAAAAAGAATTTATCTTAGGAAAAAATACAAACAAAATTTTAACATCAAGTTACTTTCCCTCGAATTGGAAACTAGCTAAAAATCGTTCCAATACCCAAAACAGGTTCCGATTTTAGACCAATATCCATTCTTCCATTTCTCTCTAAAGTATTTGAACGTATTATGCCTAACCTGTTTCTTGGATAACAATAACTTGCCAACAGATCGTAAATCTGGGTTGAGAAAGAACAACAGCTACATAACAGCCTGAATTGACGTTACGGAGGAGATTAGAAAGAAACTTGATGATGGCGAGACTACATTTTTAATACTTTTGGATCTTTCAAAAGCATTTAATACCGTGAATCATAACATTCTTAATTACAAACTCAACAATTTTTTTTAATTTCTCTTCGACCGCTACTCAGCTATTGTCAACATACTTGGGTAACAGATATCAGTATGTTGAAACTGGAATCCAGAAAACCAGGGCACTGCCTGTAACAAGAGGGGTACCTCAGGGGTCTATTGTTGGGCCACTATTATTCTCACTATACTCTAATGGAATCCCAGCCATCCTAACAAATTGTAATGTAAGAATGTCCGCGGATGCCGTTTAACTTTATACCAGTTGTAATAATGCCTTAATTGGCCAGTGTATTATAACCAGGGCTGTGGAGTCGGAGTTGAGGTTTTTGTGCCGGAGTCGGAGTCGTAGTACCCACAAAAACTCGCGACTCCTACTCCAAAGTTTTTCGGCATAAAAAATTTATAAAAATTTTCCAAAATAAAAATTATCTTCCAAATGACAGGCGATGGACTGAGTGCTCTTCATATAAATTTTACTACATAATCAATCGCCTGTCATTTGGAAACAGCACATTAATGTTTTGGTACCGTAATTTCTTTTGAAAAACTCTAATTTTTAGAAGGCCGTACGGTAAGGAAAAAATACAAGTTAACATCACTGAGTCTCATATACATTTAGCATCAAGATTATAGTCGGAGTCGTGAGTCGGAGTCGGAGTCACACTTAAAAAATTTCAGCGTTTGGAGTCGGAGTTAGTACTTTTTCGGACGACTCCACAGCCCTGATTATTACTGTTAATCAGCAACTTCAACGTATTTATCAGTGGGCAACGGTAAATGGTTTGGAAATAAATCCTAAAAAATCTAAATGCATAGTTATTTAAACGCGCCTTAATAAATAAAATATTTTTCCCAACGAAAATTATTTTGATAATAAACTGACAAGTGCACGGCCTAAAAAAACCGACTTGCAACCTGCTTTATATTTTTTTGCGAAAACAATATAGCAAGTTGTTTTTATTTTGTTTTTTTTAACCTGCTTACAACTACAATTAATGTTGGAAGAATTCCAATCAATTGTTGTGGGGAATGTAAGAGGCAGTGTTGCCATTAGGATACGAAAGATACATTTTTCGTATCTTTTGATGACTTCGGGTACCATGTATAATCCTGACATTTTACGTATCTTTGGAATCTGTACGCAAAATGTACAGAAGTTTTAGCCAACTAAAACTTATTAAGACTGATCATCGTTGCCGGCTCAATATTGCTCAATATTACGATGATTACTAGCAGTGTAAAGTTGTTCTGAAAAAATATAAACATCTTTTTTATTTTCAGGAAATTTATATGAATTTTTTTTATTTATTAGTTTTTACAAAGATGAATTTGTTTTGATAACATCTAATGATAGTTACATACATATAATTAATTTTAAAGTTTGCTTACTGTAATTTTAAAAAATTACACTCGAAAGTGGATTACTTCAGCAGTTTTGGTGTTTTGCGTTTAAACATACATACATGTTTTATTCGTTTTCAATTAGAGTAGTAGGGGTTGGTGAAATTAAAACGAATCGACTTTTTTTTCTAATATGTTAAACAAGAAAAAAATTTTGTTTTTAGTATAGAATTTTCTATTTCTAATTTAATCAAAATATGTTTCTGTGGCGTTTTGACAAAACATCTTAAGTCAAATTAAGAAAGTTGAAAAAAATGCTGTTAATTATACGAATTTTCCTTCAAAAAACATTTTTGTTTACGATTTTAAATTTTGTTTTATAAACGAAATTTTTCTTTAATTTCGGTTAATTTTATTATTTGATAAAAATTATTTTTTCACAGAGTTTTTTTTAACTTTTTTTGCTATCTTATCGCGACTTAAGATGTTTTGTCAAAATGCCACAGGTATGTATACATAAAACGCAAAAGGACTTAACTAACCCAAAATTTAAGATCGACTTTTTTATATTGATTTTGATGTAATTATAATTAATTTTTTAACGCTTTTTATGTTATTTTCCGACGAATTGTTTTTTTTTATCGATTTAGTAAATATTAGGATTTGCTATCATGCGGCGGCTTGCAAATTAGCGATCTTTAGTTCAACTAAAGCGGTTTTGAACAAAAACTTCGAATACACAAAAACATGTGGATTTGAGAACACCAATTTCTAGAATATACCTGATCATTTTTTTTAAAATATTCATTAAATATGAAATTAAAATGCTATGTTAAACGTTAAAAATGCATTTTCAATTTTTTTTCAATATGTATCTTTTTGGGAAAAAGCGTATCTTTTTGGAAACTAAAATGTATCTTTCTCGAAATTTCACTGGCAACACTGGTAAGAGGAGATAAACTCACTACTTATTGTTGATGTTTTTGTTTAAACTTTGATATTGTTACAAGTAGAACGGTTGCTTATAATTCTTATACGCTTGACAGTTTTATTTGGTTTAATATCTTTACTTTTTCTAAAATCTTTTTGGATGAAGTTTCTTGACGATCTGGCCTAAGCAACCAGTGAAATGCGCATAGGAATAACTTATTCCATCAACAATAAATTTCAGTGTTTTTATCAAGAATAAAAACTGGGAATTAATAGGGTATTCATTTAATCGACATTTTGCTTTAATCGGTTAATCGCTCGATTAATTAACCGAGGTTTTGGTTTAATCGGTTTATTTTGGTTTAAATCGGTTAACCGATTAATTAAGTTTTTTTATTAATAAGATTTTTCAATATATAGAAATGCATTAATTGTTTATTATTTGGAGTTTATTATTATTAAAAAAAAATAATAACATACCAAACATAACAATTCTTGAACTAAAACGAGCAAACAAAAAAACAATTCATAAATACATATGTATGTATGTATGTAATATGCATTTTTTCAATTAATACACAAGGTGTTCTATAAAGTCATATCGTCATAATATCCTCCTTTTTGCAGCACAAATCCATGATGGTCGCAAGGCGTATCTCTCTCTACCACACGGCGTTAAAATCTCAATTTACATAATTAGTGGATTTAACAGGTTCGAATATTAAACCGACGATATATATTTCTTGTAATTATTTTAAGAGATAATACTTTATGACTACCTTGTGAATCCCCCAAATATTGTATTTATAAAAAAATAAACTGAGATAATTTTATTACTTACTAGCTTAACCCGGTGCGCTTCGCTACACTGCTTTAACCACTTTATCGGTTGAGAGATATTTAATATATGCATCCTATGGAATGTAGTTCCCCCTTGCGCCTACCCGCTTTATTTTTATTTTCAAAGTGAAGTATACCATAAGAGTGACTTCTACAAAGTTTGAACTTTCTCACTATAACAGTTTTTAAGATATCCGATATTAAACATTGGCGTCCTATGGTGGGTAACAGTTCCCCCGCTGCTATTTTATTTCAATTTTGGGGCTCAGAAAATCCTACTACCAAAAGTTCAACAAATTGCTTGCAGCGGCTCTTATTAATATTTCTTTCTATGAGGGGTTCTGCTCCTCCTCTGGCTACCCCGCCCATTTCTATATTGAAATTTATAGTTTACCATAATAGTAGCTTTAACAACGTTTGAAGACTCTCCCTTTAATAGTTCTTCAGTTGAGCGATATTTAATGTATGCATCCTATGGGAGGTATTTCCCCCCCTGCGCCTATCCGCTTTATTTTTATTTTCAAAAGTGTAGAATACCATAAGAGTGACTTCTAGAAAGTTTGAACATTCCCACTATAACAGTTCTTAAGATATGCGATATTAAACATTGGCGTCCTATGATGGGCATCACTTCCTCCGCTGCTATTTTATTCCAATTTTGGGGCTCAGAAGATCCTACTACCAAAAGTTCAACAAAATGCGTGCAGTTGCTCTTATTTATATGTCTTCTATGAGGGGTACTGCTGCTCCCCTGTCTACCCCGCACATTTTTATATTGAAATTTATAGTTTACTATAATAGTGGCTTTAACCACATTTGAAGACTCTCCCTTTAATAGTTCTACAGTTGAGCGATATTTAATGTATGCATCCTATGGGAGGTATTTCCCCCCCTGCGCCTACCCGCTTTATTTTTATTTTCAAAAGTGAAGTATACCATAAGAGTGACTTCTAGAAAGTTTGAACATTCTCACTATTACAGTTCTTAAGATATGCGATGGTAAACATTGGCGTCCTATGGGGAAACCCACTTCCCCCGCTGCTACTTTATTTCAATTTCGGGGCTCAGAAGATCCTACTACCAAAAGTTCAACAAAATGCGTGCAGTGGCTCTTATTTATATTTCTATCTATGAGGGGTACTGCTCCTCCCCTGTTTACCCTGCCCATTTTTATTCTGAAATTTATAGTTTGCCATAGTAGTAGCTTTAACCACATTTGAAGACTCCCCCTTTAATAGTTCTTCAGTTAAGCGATATTTAATATATGCATCCTATGGGAGGTTTCCCCCCCCCCCTCCCCTACCCGCTTTATTTTTATTTTCAAAAGTGTAGTATACCATAAGAGTGTCTTCCACAAAGTTTGAACATTCTCACTATAACAGTTCATAAGATATGCGATATTAAGCATTGGCGTCCTATGGGGGGAACCACTTCCCCCGCTGATATTTTGTTTCAATTTTGGGGCTCAGAAGATCCTACTACAAAAAGTTTAGCAAAATGCGTCCAGCGGCTCTTAAGATATGCGATAATTAATATTGCCATCCTATGGGGGTATCAATTCCCCTGCCCCTATCGAAAAAATAAGTAGCCTATTTTATTTTTAGGGCTCACGTGATGTTACTGTAAAAATTTCAGGAAAATCGGTTCAGTAGTTTCGGAGTCTATAAGCCAACAAACAAACAAACAAACAAACAAACAAACAAACAAACAAACAAACAAACAAACAAACAAACAAACAAACAAACAAACAAACAAACAAACAAACAAACAAACAAACAAACAAACAAACAAACAAACAAACAAACAAACAAACAAACAAACAAACAAACAAACAAACAAACAAACAAACAAACAAACAAACAAACAAACAAACAAACAAACAAACAAACAAACAAACAAACAAACAAACAAACAAACAAACAAACAAACAAACAAACAAACAAACAAACAAACAAACAAACAAACAAACAAACAAACAAACAAACAAACAAACAAACAAACAAACAAACAAACAAACAAACAAACAAACAAACAAACAAACAAACAAACAAACAAACAAACAAACAAACAAACAAACAAACAAACAAACAAACAAACAAACAAACAAACAAACAAACAAACAAACAAACAAACAAACAAACAAACAAACAAACAAACAAACAAACAAACAAACAAACAAACAAACAAACAAACAAACAAACAAACAAACAAACAAACAAACAAACAAACAAACAAACAAACAAACAAACAAACAAACAAACAAACAAACAAACAAACAAACAAACAAACAAACAAACAAACAAACAAACAAACAAACAAACAAACAAACAAACAAACAAACAAACAAACAAACAAACAAACAAACAAACAAACAAACAAACAAACAAACAAACAAACAAACAAACAAACAAACAAACAAACAAACAAACAAACAAACAAACAAACAAACAAACAAACAAACAAACAAACAAACAAACAAACAAACAAACAAACAAACAAACAAACAAACAAACAAACAAACAAACAAACAAACAAACAAACAAACAAACAAACAAACAAACAAACAAACAAACAAACAAACAAACAAACAAACAAACAAACATACAAAAATTTTTTATATATAGATAGATAGATAGATTTCAATATTTAAAGGAGTTCTTATAAAATAATCTTTTAGAAAAGTAATTTGGTTTCAATGTTTAAGATTGGAGCGATTCTTGTCTTTAGTTTTTGTTTTCATCTCGGCTGTAGGGCCTTTCTTAAGATAATCTACTGAACATGAGAGTTTTAGTTTTTTTAGATAAGCTAATATATACCCACAGACCTGCCCATCTGCACGGCAAACTTTGTATTGCAGATATAAGCAGGATAAAAAGAATTAGATCGTTTGGATACAAAAGTTAAATTTCGGAGTGGCATGCTTACATATTCTCAGTATCTCTCTGGAATTCAATACCCCATAGCTTTCAGCTTTTAAGTAACGCACGAAAATTTAAGGAAAATATTTTTAAACTGTTTTCAGCATAACAATTTGAAACATAATTATCTGAGATTAAAGTACATACATATGTTTAAATTATTTAATTCTGTTTGATTTTAATTGGTTTTGCTTTATATATAAAATTTTAATTAGTTATTAAGTTGTTAATTAATTAATGATTTATAATTTAACACATTCTCAGTTTCATACTGCAAAATAAATGGAGAAATTCAATTAAATAAATAAATAAAAAAAAACTAAATGGTGAACGGTATAGGAACATGATTCGAAATTTTTTCATACTCAATTACGTGGCATTAATCTTGCTAATATGTGGTTCCAACAGAATGGAACCACATGCCACACAGGGGGCGCTACAATTGATTTACTCAAAGAAACTTTTGATGAAATAATAATTTCACGTAATGGCCCAATTCATTGGCCACCAAGATCGTGTAATTACCCTCTTGAATTATTTTCTTTGGGGTTATATTAAGTCCCTTGTCCACGTCGATAAGCCACAAACAATTGAACACCTGGAAATCAACATTCGAAAAGTTATCGACAAAATATTACTGCAAATGCTGCTAAAAGTTGTTGAAAATTGGTGTTCCAGATTGTGCGTTCTACGTGCCAACCGTGGCATGAATCATGGCAGAAATTAAATTTAAACATTAATTTCATACAATTATCTTTCCAATAAAGCCCGTTTCATTGATATTAAAAATATATTTCCTCTTTTTATTATGATTTAAACTTGTGTTACTCTATAAAAAAAAACACCCTTTATAAGTCCTCCGATTCCTTATCCGACAATATCAATTGCTCCTCATTGCTCTCCACAGGAAATTCTTCACGAATACAGTTGCTTATGTCAGTATTTGTGAAGAGATGTTCCGTACCAATTTGAGCTACAAGTGAACCAACCATTAGTTAAAAGATCTTCGTTTTCTTCCCGAATTAAATTTGTAAATTATTTAAGAGAACTACTGCATTTAAACAAGGGATTCCAGGATTTTTGGACATTTGATTCTGTTTCTTTGTCCCAGGACGTATCCAGAAAGGCAAAAAGACGTAACTAACAAAATTATAATTTTACAAAATATTACATGTGTAAAAGTGGAAGAAAAAGCAATTTTTTGATTTTGACTGCAGCTTTTTAAATCCTGGTTAAATGTCAGAAAAACATGCTTTAATAAGTCGTCCATTGAAATCATCAAACTATTTTCAAAGCACACAATTTCATTACATTTTGTTAGAAAAAAAATGTGAGATTACGTCGATTTGCATTTATAAAATAAACTTAAGGCCTCGTTACTCTTACGTCAATGTTGCGGATACGTAAACGTTGCGGTCGACTTGAAATGTTGGTAGTTAGTGCCGGTTCACACACGTCAAGTTTGACCTGTCAAGTCTTGAGTTTTTAGGAGAGAGGGGAAAAGATATCGCATTCTCTTTTCCCTTCTCTCCTAAAAGCTCAAGACTTGACGGCTAAGACTTGAAGAGTGTGAACCAGCACTTACTACAAAAACGTTTCATATGTTGTTGAGGTGTATTCGTGTACCCGTACATATGTATGTGTGTAAATCATTATTTGTTTTGATTTTGCTCACAGTCTTGTTCCAAAACATGTTGCTAACATTCTTGTTTAAAATCGCCAATACATACCGATACCGGCGCTTTTGTACAAAAATTAAAATACTTTATACATATCTGTGGCATTTTGACAAAACATCTTAAGTCGTGATAACATAGCAAAAAGCTTTAAAAAAACTCGCTGAAAAAATAATTTTTATCAAATAATAAAACATTTAAAAAATCAAACTTAAAGAAAAATTTCGTTTATAATACAAAATTTTAAAAATGTAAACAAAAATGTTTTTTGAATGAAAATTCGTATGTTTAACAACATTTTTTTTAACTTTTTGAATTTGACTTAAGATGTTTTGTCAAAATGCCACAGATATACAGTGCCAGTTTGGATTTCTGGATAATTCGGATTACACACCATCGGATAAGCGAGCTGGCACTGTATATTTACATATCCAGCACTAAAATTGCTTTGAAAAATTTAATTTTTTATCTAGTTTTTATTGCACCTGAGAATCAAGTTTTGGAGTTATGGACCTTAAAATATATTTAGCCGTTATTTATATCTTTTTAAATGAAACTTGATATCACCAATATGTGTTAACCAAAAATTTAAAAAAAAATTATTTTATTGTAAACTTAATTTAATTTCCTAAAGATGCTAACCAAAGGTTAGCGCAATAATGAGAAAAATAAATAAATATAATATATTTTTTTAAAAAAGACCTCAAGCTTAAATAATTCGAAATAATTATGAAAAAAGAAAGGTCAAATAAAAATAAATAATATATATATTTAATATAATAAGGTTAAGGCGAATATTCGGAACTATGCGCTGATTTTTTTCTATTTGCATTGTCCAAAATGTATGCAAATAATTATTTTATAATAAAATCAATAATCGAATCAGCTGTTTAATGTTTTGGCTCATTTGTTTACATCTATTAATTAAATTTTTATTTAATAATTTTATAAATTATGATTTTTGCGTTAAAATATTGTTAAAACTTTTGTTGTAAATGTAAATGAAAACTATAGAAAAGAAAATAAGAAGTGGAAATACAGTAAACATACTAATGTGCAATATGAAATAAATACCATCGTTGTATAACTTGCATTTGTTGTTTATATTTGTGAAATTTTATTGTTTTGTAAATATATAAAGCGAATTTAGTTAAAATACGAAAATATTTCTTGTTTCAAACTTATAAATAAATAAATTGACCATAGAAAGAGTGAGAAAAAGGCTTTTGCAAATTTGCAGCAGCCCGCTGCCGGAAACATGCAAAAATACTATTTTAACATTTATCAATTTTATTATCTATGGAAATAATCTAACTGTTAGACAAAATAAAATAAAAAATTAAACCTAATATGTATTTTCTTCGACCTTTATTATTTTAATATATAAATATAAAATTAAACTTTTAACAACAATATTTATTTCCAACGAATAAACAAGAGCTGTAAGCTGCTTCTTTTATTTTCAATAAAAATCCGATAACTTTGGTTTCTGTGACACATAAAGCCAACATTAATTTCAGTTCGAACAAAAAACCCATAACATTGGATTTGATTACATCAAATTTAAATTAACGTTTTTATGAGAATCAGATTAATAATATTTAAAAGTAAACCGCTGGTTAATAAGTTTTGTTGACAACACTGCTTCAAAAAAAATACAATTCTTAACAGCTGATACGTAAAAACGGAGAGAAATTTTAATATTATCAGGTTCATCCGCAACGTTACGTTTACGTAAGAGTACCTATTTGCACAGTAGCTTGGTAAGGAAAACGGAACAGCTGGGGTTTAATCACCGCATTGAATTTTTTGCATACGATAGACACTGGCGTATCGAATCGTATGCGGTGATTAGACCCCTGATTAGCAACGTATACGTTTTCGTAAGAGTAACGAGGCCTTTACTTGTAGTTACGTTCCTTTGTTTTTTGTTAATAAAAGAGTCATTTTTGATTGCAGAAGTGTAAAATTTTGTCAACACATATAGTTAAATGGCATTCATAATTATCAATCAAAAACTCCATTATGAATTTTTTGTTAGTTATTCCTTTTTGCATTTTAGCTAACGAGTTGTTTTTTGTAATGTTATTTGTTCAAGTTGATTACGTTTTGATCTAACGGCTGAAAAAGCGTAGTGCAATTGGGAGGCACTTTTTAGCTTCTCAACTGGGTAATGCGTCGCGTTTTTCAAAAGCAAAAAAACTTTTTGCGGTAGAATTCTCTGACCTAAATAAATGTTTACATAAGAAAAATTTAGTTTTACCAAATGTAAAAAATTAATTTACGTGTGAAACAAATTCGCAATGGAACCAGTCCTTAAAAATCAATGACGTCATCCAAGCGTTTTTACCGGATTTGCTTTGACTTTTCTGTTGTATTCTCATTACATGTGAAATGAGCTGGATTTGGATGCTCCATGAGTACAATTTTACTGTTGAAGTGAATGCACAAATTAATTTAAGTTCCCATTAAAATTTGTATCAAAGTCATAACACTTGGTTTAAAATGGGTTCTTCCTGGGAGATTTTTATTAAAATTTTCGTTTTTTATTTATTTGTATGTTCAAATCCTGTACAACAAGAGTTAATCTTATAATTAGAGTACAGGAAAGTATTATTGTTAGTTAACTTAAATTAAGACGGCAAATGCAAGTATACATATTTAGACATAATTAACTAAAAATTGTTAAAGAATATAATAATATTTGTGATTTTCTAATGTGTAAAATGTTTATATAAATAAGACTTAAAGCTAGTTGCGTTGCTATTAAGTTGTTGTGTACGAGGAAGATTATTCCAGAGACGCGCCGAATGTAGGAAAAACTGCCATTCGGATACAAGAGAACGGTGGAATGGAATTATGATCTTTTTTCCCCTAACTGATCTGGCAAACCTAATCTTATCAATGAGATATTGTGGCGTATCCGAATAAATGATTTTATGCAGAAATAAAAGCACACGTATGTTAAGAAGGTTGTTAAACGAGACTCCATATAGTTTTGAAGAAAAGTGGGATACATGATCATATCTTCTCAGTCCATATACATATCTAATAACTAGGGTGATCGATTATTCGACTTTTTTCAATAACCGGTTTTCGAATATTCCGAATAGTTGATATTTTAAAAAAACCGGTTTTCGGTTAAGCATTTTGAAAATAACCGGTTAACCGGTTTTAATTCGAATTCATAAAAATACAAAAATCAAATTTGTTTTTGTAATAAAAAGTTAATTGAATAAAAACAAAACAATTCACGAAGGTAAGGAACCAACAAAATACATAAATATATATGTTCCCGTCGATCATATAGAGAGCATAGTGCCTCAATACATAGATATGACTTAAGGTATGTTTAGACCACAAATATTTGACGAAAAAATCAAAAAAAAAAAGCGTGACCACTAAATTGATTAAACTTAAGCATTATTTTAAACAATTTCTAGTTATTTGCTAAACTTTATGTCTAAGAAGATAAATGTATTTATGTATAATGTAGTGAGGAAACCGTTAGATAATGTTTGCTCTTAAGAAAACTAGTGTTTACGTTAGGAGTCAAATATTAAAAAGGTGTTTAAAAATATAGGAATTTAATAAATATATTATTTAACATATTTTCCCAAATTTATTGTAAATGAGTTTTAATTTGTTGCTGGTTAAGCATGTCTATATGAAGCAGCAAACTTCAGCCATATTTTTGAAAAGTGGCAAACAAAACCTCTTATCCAGGATTAAATATTTCAATTTTTATTTTTGTTTCAGCATTATAGAAATAATAGTAATATGAACATCCTTTTTATATGAAATATCTGTCGATCACACAATTTAAACCGTCCCAGAATATTTTTGATTCCTTTAATTTTATTTTAAGTTCTTGCACAGAAAGAAAAACACTCGGGATAAATCAAGTTTTTTGGGATTACTTTAAGTACGAGTCGTACTCAAAAATTCAAGTACGAATAACACTTAAACGTACTCAAAACAATCCTAAATGGGATTACTTTTGAAAATTAATTTCTTTTCAAAGTTTTTTTTTTTAAATTTGAACTCATGCTACTCATTTAGTTTATATTTTTGGTTAAATATGTACATAAGATTTCTAAAATAAAAACCATATCGGGCATGATGTTGGTGTTTTATAATTCTGTAATGTGTAATACGGGTAAGTAAATCATTTCATTATCATTTTTTCTTTGTAATTTCTTTTTTTTTTTTGTTTTTTTCAATCATGAATACGGGATAAAATCAACTTTATATTACTTGAATCAAGCTCATTTTGAGATTGATTCAATCTTAGTTTTACTTAAATCAATCTCATTTTCGGATTATTTCAAGGATGAAAACGGGATTGAATATGGATAATTTAAGTATTTTGGGATTAAAAATCCGTACTTGAATCAATCTTTCTGTACTTGATTCGAGAAAATCCGTACTCACCGTACTATTAATACCGCTCCGGATTGATTTGAGTACGGATTAGGGTGATCGATCGAATAGTATTCGACCGGTTTTAACCGGTTATTTTAGTTTTGCACAAGTCGAATATTTTAAAATGTCCATTTTTCGAATATCGAATAAACCGGTTATTTTAGTAAAATAAACCGGTTACTTTATTAATGTGTAATTTATATACGTTTTCCTTACTTTTGTTATAAATGTACCCGTAATTTAAGTATTTTTCTAATTGAATATTTGGCAAACTTAAACTTTTTATAAAAAATGTCAAAACAAAATGAAACAAAAGTCAAAAAAACATCATGAGCTTATATAAGCGTGTGTTCTTGTAACAAAAAACAAAAACAATTTAAAGTACTACAAAAAAAGTTCAGCTTTAAAAGTATTATAAATACTATATATCTATATATCTATATATGTATATAAAAATGAAAAATGTTTGTATGTTTGTGTGTTTGTGTGTTTGTTTGTTTGTTTGTTGGCTTATAGACTCCGAAACTACTGAACCGATTTTCTTGAAATTTTTACAGTAACATCACGTGAGCCCTAAAAATAAAATAGGCTACTTATTTTTTCGATAGGGGCAGGGGAATTGGTACCCCCCATAGGATGCCAATATTTATTATCGCATATCTTAAGAGCCGCTGGCGGCATTTTGCTGAACTTTTTGTAGTAGGATCTTCTGAGCCCCGAAATTGAAATAAAATAGCAGCGGGGGTATTTGAATCCCCCATAGGACGCCAATGTTTAACATCGCATATCTTAAGAACTGTTATAGTGAGAATGTTCAAACTTTCTAGAAGTCACTCTTATGGTATACTACACTTATGAAAATAAAAATAAAGCGGGTAGGCGCAGGGGGGGAAATACCTCCCATAGGATGCATATATTAAATATCGCTTAACTGAAGAACTATTAAAGGGGGAGTCTTCAAACGTGGTTAAAGCTACTACTATGGCAAACTATAAATTTCAGTATAAAAATGGGCGGGGTAAACAGGGGAGGAGCAGTACCCCTCATAGATAGAAATATAAATAAGAGCCACTGCACGCATTTTGTTGAACTTTTGGTAGTAGGATCTTCTGAGCCCCGAAATTGAAATAAAGTAGCAGCGGGGGAAGTGGTTTTCCCCATAGGACCCCAATGTTTACCATCGCATATCTTAAGAACTGTAATAGTGAGAATGTTCAAACTTTCTAGAAGTCACTCTTATGGTATACTTCACTTTTGAAAATAAAAATAAAAATAAAGCGGGTAGGTGCAGGGGGGGAAATACCTCCCATAGGATGCATACATTAAATATCGCTCAACTGAAGAACTATTAAAGGGAGAGTCTTCAAACGTGGTTAAAGCCACTATTATAGTAAACTATAAATTTCAATATAAAAATGTGCGGGGTAGACAGGGGAGCAGAAGTACCCCTCATAGAAGACATATAAATAAGAGCAACTGCACGCATTTTGTTGAACTTTTGGTAGTAGGATCTTCTCAGCCCCAAAATTGGAATAAAATAGCAGCGGAGGAAATGATGCCCATCATAGGACGCCAATGTTTAATATCGCATATCTTAAGAACTGTAATAGTGAGAATGTTCAAACTTTCTAGAAGTCACTCTTATGGTATACTACACTTTTGAAAATAAAAATAAAGCGGATAGGCGCAGGGGGGAAATACCTCCCATAGGATGCATACATTAAATATCGCTCAACTGAAGAACTATTAAAGGGAGAGTCTTCAAACGTAGTTAAAGCTACTATTATGGTAAACTATAAATTTCAATATAGAAATGGGCGGGGTAGCCAGAGGAGGAGCAGTACCCCTCATAGATAGAAATATTAATAAGAGCCGCTGCAAGCAATTTGTTGAACTTTTGGTAGTAGGATTATCTGAGCCCCAAAGTTGAAATAAAATAGCAGCGGGGGAAGTGTTACCCACCATAGGACGCCAATGTTTAATATCGGATATCTTAAAAACTGTTATAGTAAGAAAGTTCAAACTTTGTAGAAGTCACTCTTATGGTATACTTCACTTTGAAAATAAAAATAAAGCGGGTAGGCGCAGGGGGGAACTACCTTCCATAGGATGCATATATTAAATATCTCTCAACCGATAAAGTGGTTAAAGCAGTGTAGCGAAGCGCACCGGGTTAAGCTAGTATCTTTATAAAGATGCCATCTCTGGTGATTTTTCGAACTGACTTAAATGAAAATTGTGCTTAAATGGCCCTAAAACGATAAGTTGCAAATGTTCTTTAACGTCACGACTTATTAATCACTTTTAATTAGACTACAAGCTTGACATAAATATACGCCAAGTAAAACTTGACCCTGTTCCAAGTAGTTTTTAAGAGACTGCAAATAATACTTTACAAAAATATGCTGCCAATAATGAATGAAAAACTCTTAAGTAGTTCTAGCATATCTTCATGCTTAAAACAAGAACATATTGGCGGAATCAACGATATGGGAAAATTCATTAGTTTTATTTATTAAAATACCAAGAACTTAAAATAAAATTGAAGGAATCACAAATGTCCTGGAAGGGTTAAAATTGTGTGATCGACGAATTGACAGATATTTCACATAAAAAGCATGTTCGTATTACTATTGTTTCTATAATGCTGAAAATTCAAAAATATGGCTGAAGTTGACTGCTTCATATAGACATGCTTGCTTAACCAGCAACAAATTAAAACTCACTTACAATAAATTTGGAAGAATTTTTCAAATAATAAATTTTTTAAATTCCTATATTTTTAAAACAAAAGTTTTGCAAAAATTCTAAAGCTATATTCACACATATTAAATATTTGACTCCTAACGTAACCACCAGTTTTCTTAAAGAATTGTTTGCTTTTGCAAAACGTTTGCCTAGAGCAAACATTATTTAACGGTTTCTTAACTACATTATACATAAATGCAATTATCATCTTAGATATACATAAAGTTTAGCAAAAAACTAGAAATTGTTTAAAATAATGCTTAAGTTTAATCAATTAACTGGTCACGCTTTTTTTTGATTTTATCGTCAAATATTTGTGGTCTGAAAATACCTTAAGTCATATCTATGTATTGAGGCCCTATGCTCCTTATGGGATCGTCGGGAACTTACTATATGTATTTTGTTGGTTCCTTATCTTGAATTGTTTTGTTTTTATTCTAATTAACTTTTTATTACAAAAACTAATTTGATTTTTGTATTTTTATGTATTCGAATTAAAACCGGTTAACCGGTTATTTTTAAAATGCTTAACCGAAAACCGGTTTTTTTAAAATAGCAACTATTCGGAATATTCGAAAACCGGTTATTGAAAAATGTCGAATAATCGATCACCCTAGTACGGATGGATTGATTTTTTTTTTGAGTGTGGTGTTTTAATAAATAAAACTGATTAATTTTCCCATATCGTTGATTCCGCCGGTATATACTTGTTTTAAGCATATGCTAGAACTTCTTAAGAATTTTTCATTCATTATTGGCAGCATATTTTAGTAAAGTATTATTTGCAGTATCTTAAAAACTACTTGGAACAAGGACAAGATTTACTTGGGGTATATTTCTGTCAAGCTTGTTAACTAATTAAAAGTTTAATTAATAAGTCGTGACGTTGAAGAACCTTTACAACTTATCATTTTAGTGCTGTAAGCGCAACATAGTCTTTTAAATCAGTTCGATATTATCACCAGAGATGGCATATTTTTTAAAATATATATAATATTTATAATACTGTCAAATTGCTAATTACTTTTTAAGCTGACCTTTTTTTGCAGTACTTTAAATTGTTTTTGGTTTTTGTCACAAGAACACACTCTTATATAAACGATTTGTATTTACATTACTCATAATGTTTTTTTGACTTTTGTTTTGACATTTTTTATAAAAAGTTAAATTTTGCCAAATATTCAATTAGAAAAATACTTAAATTACGGGTTCATTTATAAGAAAAGTAAGGAAAACGTATATAAATTACACATTACTTAAGTAACCGGGTTATTTTACTTAAATAACCGGTTTATTCGATATTCGAAAAATGGGCATTTTGAAATATTCGACTTGGGCAAAACTTAAATAACCGGTTAAAACCGGTCGAATACTATTCGATCGATCACCCTACTAATAACATTGTTGTATAAGACATTAAGCTTACCCTTGCTTATTGAGTCACAGCTGGCAAAAAGTTCACAACCGTAGATTAAATTGGGAATAATGTAAGATTTTGCAAGAAGTAGTCTTATATTTAATGGAGTATAATGCTTTGAGGCCCAAAGACATCTTAGCTTTGTGTACGTCTGCCCCACAAGTGCGTTAATATGGTTATTCCAAGTAAGATTATTATTAAAAACTAATCCAAGGTTTTTGGCAGCATTTACTATAGTGACTTTTTCACCATCTATCAAAATATCAACGTCGGCAATATGTTTCATTGTTTTCCTACGAATAATGATACACTTTGATTTGCGAGGGTTTAAACAAAGCCCATTTGCAGTTGCCCAGATATAGATCTTATTAAGATCGTCATTAAGTTTCATTATATTTTCAGCGATAGAAATGACTGGACTGCTTAAATACAACTGCACATCATCTGCGTACATATGCATTTTGCAGTGCGAAAGCTGATTTGGTAAATCAAATTAAAATCATATATTCTTCAACCGCAAGGCGGGAATTAAAAGTTCAGAAAATAAAATTTGGTAATTAATTTGTAGGTGGCCATGCAAAAAAACCTAAACTGGCAAATTGCGTTTTTTTTTAATTTTCTTGCGAAAACAATGACATGAAGCAATTTGTTTTTTTAATTTTGTTATTTCTTTAACAACTAACAGCTGCATTTCGAGTTGGGAATAGCCAATTGAGATGTTAGAAAAGGTAAACTCACTGTTTATAGTTGGTGTTTTGTCTAAATTTTGTTAACATTGCACACAAGACTTGAATGTTTGTAATTCCTAATCACTTAAAAGTTTTGTTTGTATAATATCTTTAGCTTTTCCAAAGTATTTGCAAAAAGGTTTCTTGATGATCTGGCCTAAGCAACCAGTGAAATGCGCATAGGGAACCAGCATATCCCCCAACAATAAATTTCAGTGCATTCATCAAAAAAAAATTGAAGATGTAGCACATCATAACTAATGAAAAACATTTTAAAATATGTATTGTATGTCCTTAAAAGTTTCCTTAATATTCTGCAAATAGAATTTATCAGCCGAGTTTTGAAGCAGAAACTACAGCTAAAAGTTTAAATTTAATTTTTGGAAATTTTTAAAACTTTTTCGAAAATTCTGCGGTGTCACGAATTTTTTTTTTATTTTGTGAACCTGTCGAGAAAATATCTATATAAAAGTAAAATTTGATTAAAATGCACTAATAAACAATGGACTTTTTGGGAATAAAGGCAAACTTGGGGCCTTATTGTTGTATTCGCCATCCAACATTCCAATGTAAATTGTATTGTGTTTTCCATTAATAACGAATGCCGTTATTTGGCTCTTGATTGGTATTATATCGCAATTTAATACTTTTTTATTTAAAAAAATGTTATAACTTGTAAAAATTAATATATTTAAAAAAAAGACAAAATTTATGAGACAAAAATATGTAAAATACGTTTTCTTTTTAAATGTCTTTCCCATTTACTTTAAAGAATATGCAGGGTCCGCCAAATAACTTTTTTTTTGAAAATGCTATAAAAAAAACTACTGAATATTTTCTCAAATTTCTTGTTTTATTTGAAAGTACAATCCTTCCGGTTAATAATGGAAAATAATTTCATTCAAATGGCTGCCTCGGCTGGCCATGCAATGAACAATATCGATTGTGTGCAGCTGTATTTCACTAATGGCTTCAAGAATATTGTCCTTTAATGCGTCAATTGTCTCTGGCTTGTCGGCGTAACACTTATCTTTGACGGCACCCCACAAATAAAATCCAACGGTGTCAAATCGTAGCTCCGAGGTGGCCAAACGACATCAGCTCTGCGACTGATAATGCGATCTTCAAAAACAGGGCGCAAAACATCGAGTGTATCTTCGGCTGTGTGGCACGTAGCGCCGTCCTGTTGAAACCAAATGTTGCCAATATCGTCCTTTTCAATTTGTGTGAACAAAAATTCGTTCAACATGGCCCGATAACGATCGCCATTGACTGTAACGGCCACTCCTTGTGCATTTTCGAAGAAAACTGGCCCAATTATGCCTAGTCACATTTTTCACGTTGGTGTCAAGAAAATGAGTACTCGCTTATTCATTTCTTGTAGGGTATAGACACTAATAATATTGTTGTTTCTTTTCAATCAATTCGGTAAAGCATAAGAAATCAAGTGAACAAGCAACTGAAGTAAATGAACCCTTGAACTAAATGAATTGAACTAAGTGAACTGACTGAAAAAGACTGACTGACGCAAAAGACCCAAGTGACTTAAGTGAACTACTGAACTAGATGAACGAACTAGTTCACTTTTTTTAAATGAACTCTAATGACAAGTCACCTAAATGAACGGTTAAGCCCAAGACTAGATAAAACTAATTATCTGTCAACTCAGACATGAGCTAAGTGTTACCATTCACGAAATAAGCGCAAGTTGAATAAAAAAACGTTAGATGGCGGACCCGTTAAATGACCTAACCTACTGTGAGCGTCAAAATAAAGTGCACAGCTTGTTTTCCAATATAAAAATATAATGCCAAATTTGATCAGACTTCAAGCTTGCTGTCATCTGTGAAAAATGCGTTGCTCCAAAAATTGACGAAAGCAAGTTGGACAAAAAAAACCGTGATAAAAGGTAGAAATAAGAAATATGTACATATCTATAGTCAAGCGTGATAGGGTCGGAGCCCAATAGTCGCTCGATATCAAGTCAACTAAACATCTGGGAGCATTACAACAGCAAATCAAAATTCCGCAGTTTCTTTTTTTCTGATCTTTTTTTTAATCCTTATTTCTTTTAGTTTTTTCTCCTTGCCGTTATTTTTTTAGTTCATATTTGGCTAAAAATTAATTTATAAAAAAATAGTAAAAATTTATTTTTATAGATGTTGTTTTTTTAATGATAAAAGGCCAAACAGAACTATTTTTGAAAACTTCTTCTTGACCATAGTATAATAAGTACCAGGCATGTTTATTAGGGAGATTTTTCTTTATTTACCCTGTAATATCAAGATAGTTTATTTGATTTTTGACGCTTGTTTTAATTTTTTCCATATTTTCTTTTGTTTGATGTTATATGCGTTTTGAAATTGAGAACAAAATTTCTAATGACTATACATACCAAGGTATATTTACACAAGGTAGGCTCATTTGGGAGTGTAGACATGCTGCTCTATAAAAATAACCGAGTGGAACGGAATTGTCAAAATTGTCTTCATATAAATTTAACGCACACATGTACAAATTTTGGCTCATATACACGGAATTTGACATTGGTGTTCCAACTTAGGTAAACAGCTGACACACATATGGGCCAACGAGTTTACCTTGTGTAAATATACCTTGATACATACCGTGTATATGAGCCAAAATTTGTACATGTGTGCGTTAAATTTATATGAAGACAATTTTGACAATTCCGTTCCACTCGGTTATTTTTATAGAGCAGCATGTCTACACTCCCAAATGAGTCTACCTTGTGTAAATATACCTTGCCTTGTACTTATTCTACTATGTTATTGACATACTGTATAAAGTACTGTCAAGGCGAATTTAACTACAGGTAGTGTCGAAACTACAACAATCCAAAAACAACAGAAAGGACATAGGGTTTTTTGCAATGTAACCCCGGGTCTCCACGTAGCAATATTCATTGCGGCAAACGCCAAATTTGATTGCTCCATTAAATTTGCGACGTATAGACCGCATATTGCCATGAGTGGCAATCCATTGCGCAATGATTGCTCTTCTGATTGTTTAAGCAATTATTGCAAGGCGAATTAACTACAGGTGGTGTCGAAACGGCATCTGATTTTGACAGTTCGAGCTAATTTGTTTTGAATTGTTAGTGTTTTGCTAAGAATGGTTGACATTTCGAGCCGTAAACACTAACAATGCAATGCAAAAAACACTATGTTGTTTCTGTTGCTATTGGATTGTTGTAGTTCCGACACCACCTGTAGTTGAATTCGCCTTGCAATTATTGCTTAGCAATCTGCTGTCAAATCAGTTGTCATTTATCTGTTTATCATTTCTGTGTACGGTTGTTTATTAATTTTGTGTTTATTTTTGAAAAAATCAATCAAGAAAAAGAAGCCAAGCGGACATTTTAGAACAATTTGATATATGTATGTATGTAAACTTTATATTTTTAAATAAACGTCAATATCAACAAAAGCAAACGGCGAATTTGTTTTTTTTTATATTTTTATTTTTTCAATAGAACAATACAAGTTTTAGGTTTTTTTTCAAACGCAAATAAACAAAAAAGTATTACAAAACACGCTACGGCAATTACAATTTAATTAATTTAATACAAAACCTTATACAACTACTCGCGCTGGAAATTGCAATTTTATGGCAAAGCAATTTCAAGTGTTCTCCAGCAATATAATTAGCAATTATTGCTACATTGTACTGTCATTGTTCTGCCGACGTTTTTGCTTGTACTTAGCTATAAAAATTGCTACGTAGAGACCCAGCATAGGTGCTTATAGCTCGAAATGTCAACCAAACGAATAAGCTCGAACTGTTAAAATCAGATGCTGATTCGACTCCCAGGGCTGCCAGGTACTTTTTTCCTTGTCCCCAAAAAATTAAAAAAAAAATATCCCCAAATTAAAAAATAAAACTTAAAAAGTTAATAATTTTTTTCTTTTTGTTTTTTTTTCTGACCAAATTTAAAATTTTTTTAAAAAAAATTAAGAAAAATATTGATAAGTGATTCCAGTGAGGAATTACAAGCAAAACATATTGTTTTTATTGAAGACAAATGAGCCAGTTTATAAGAGTTTGGAGCTTGTTCAATCGGTTTAACCTTATAATCAACATTAAAAATACATATATTCGTCATGCGTTTAATACTTCGATGCATCATAACTACTAACCATAAGCCTAACATTCTTTTTCCCAATCTTTATTAACCCTCGGTATAAAGTGTTTTTGTCGCTAAATGGTATAACCAGGTCTGTGCAGACCTACATGGGATTTGTATGGAAATGCATAGTCAGGTGTCCTAAAAGTATCTATAAATGCAGTTTATGCTTGGAAAACCACATAAAGAACAATAATAACGCATTTTTATACATTTTTATTATCTATTTACGGTATTTTATTAATAATATGTAAAGAAATACATTTTAAATACGGCATTCAATGCAGGAGTACCTGGCACGTGAATGTTGTTGGCATACCAGCTGTTTGCAATGCATGCAATGAAAGCGTGTTTTTCGCTGGTTTTTATCAAACCTAAAACACAGCGAGCACGAGGGTCTGCTGGCAGAGGATACGACATAAGCTGTAGCCCGTTTCTGTATTTTTCGCTTCGTAAAATTTTCCGCATGAAACCAGTGAATCGGGACAGAAACAGTGCAAAATCAAGGCGAATTCAAACAGGTAAACTCATCTCGTCAGCCGTTCATCAGCTGTTTCCACGGCGAATTAAAAAATATGGTGAAACGTCAAAATATGATTTTGATTTTAGAAAAAGTTGAATGAAAAGTGTTAAAAATATTATTTTTATAATAAAAAAATTTCAAAACTGCGAATGATTGAAGTGAATTTATTAATTTCTTTTATAAAAAAGTGATAATTTTAATTTGCAATAAAAAAATTTTGACAACCAACCAGAAAATTGTATAAACAAAATACATGGGGCTTTTTGTAGTTGTAGAGATGAGTTTACCTGTTTTATTCGCCTTGTGCAAAATGAAACAATAAATGGTTTTTCTCACACAAGTGTTTCTGTATCTTTCCGTTGCGAGAATTATCTGTCATTTCAATAATTTTCCAGCAATTATTGGAAGGATGTGAGAAAAAGTGTTTCTGTAACAATATTTTGCGAAAAGTTTCTTACAAGAACTGTCAAAATAAGTCGCATTTGAAATTGGTGCGAGAAATACAAAATATAGATATTTTAAATTTAAAATATGTTTATATACTATTTTTGTAATATAAATAAAAAATAAAAAACATTTTAATTATGAATGCGTAATTTAAATGATGAAAATAAATAAAACACCATTGTGATATTTTGTTAATTAAATTATTTTAAGCCCTACAAGAAATGCATAACCAAAACTAAAAAAATTACTATTACTATTACACAATATTGGTCAACACTACCGGTCATATAACTAGTAAAATGACCGGTAGTCTTCTTGTAGGGAGCCTTTCCTTGTTTTGGTTTTATTCAGGGCTGCCAGACAAATTTGTGTGAAAATCGTCAATTTTTTGAGAAAAATAAAAAGGTCGTCTTTTTGTTTAAAAAAAAAATGGGACAATTTAAAATTAATTATAAACAAATATTGTTCGATTTTTTATTACAACAAAATCAAACAAAGACGTAGTCAAAGTTCATGGGTATTTTATACATACATATGTATGTACATATAAATTGTCTTTTGTTCGAACTTAATTTTTTAATTTACATATATATATTTTATTAAGCTTGAGGTCTATTTTTTATAAAATTATTTATTTTCTTTGATCCGATAACAATTTAAAATTGTTTCTTCCCTGAAGAAGTCTCACAAAGGCGTGACAAAATATCATATTAAAAATAAATTTTAACAAAAAATAAAATAAATATTTTTATAAAAACAAAAAGAAGTCAAGCTTAATAAAATAAACATACAAACTTATTTAAAATAGATATATACAAATACCAAGAAATTAAAAAATTTTAAATTAATTCCGCTTAGATAACAGTAAAATAAATATTTATGGTTTTTATTTTTGCGAAAAACCAAGGATTCATAGTGACGACGTTGTTTTAAATTTGTATCGTATGTGTCCAAATAGGATATAATTGAAATTTAAAAATATCGGTTCACAAATGGCTGAGATATGAGTGAAAAACACGCCTCCAATTTTTACCCATAAATCTATAATTTACCTATTCTTATAACTATTAACTTTATTTTTTATTTTTCACCTGAAATATACGTAGTAGAATACCTGGTAGTTGAAATCGAAATTGCCGAAATATGGTTTTGGCATAAAAGTGTCCATATAAGCTAAGAATATCAAATATGTATATAAATTTGTTGTTGCTTTCTACAGAAATTCATATTGTCTTTTTAAATTTTCAATGCCACAAAATATGAAGTGTTTGAAATTTAAAAATTCGATATGAATTTTTATAGAAAGCTACAATAAAGTTATAAAATACTGTTGATTTTGTTTTTGCTTTCATCACTTTTTAGAAAAAATCAGCAAATCGGCACGTTTTCGGAGCAAAAATCGTTGAAATGAAGATAAATCGTCAAATCTGGCAGCCCTGTTTTAATTATATTTATTTCTTTTGTTGACGTTTCGCTTTCATTTGACATTTAATTCTGGAAATATTCCAGTTAAAACTGAATCTGTTTTGTCTGTTTTCGCATTTAAATACAGAAACACTTTTTTCTCGCAAATCGAGAAACGATGGAATTTTTTGTTTCACACTTCATGTGAAAAATTTTACGATGCGAGAAATACAGAAACGAGCTACTGGTTGGTCATCTATGGGCGGGCCTGCAGCTACCTGCAAAAAAACAAAGTTGATAATGGATTTAGAATTTGAACTCAATGAAAGAATAAATGAAATACTTACCTCTACACCGAATAACGCCTTGGACTGTTTCACATGTTGGAAGCCTCTTACAATAGGGTTTGTTGCTCTTTGTTCCATGTAAGGGATCACCAGCTGTTCGGACAATTCCATAAGAAACATACGTCTTCTATCTGTTCTCTTTACATACCCAAATTTATCATGAATGACAAATGCAGCCAATGCCGCAACGTCCAGCATATTGAAAAACAGGGCTAAAGGCCATCGAGTTGTGCCCCTTTTGCAGGTGTAACCACCAAGCATCTGGTCCATGGTCTCCACTCCTGCTTTATATTTATTATAGTCCAATATTTGAAACGGCTTCTGTGCTGGTTTCGATGAGTCGACGGTGGAATTATAGTGTTCCGTGGATATGAGAACCACTGCTTTTTTTTTTGGCACATATGAGCATAGTGCGACATTATTGTTGTGGTAACCGAATAATTTGCTGTTAACCTCTCTTTTAGGGTCCAACATCTCCTTCGGTATGCAGGCATTGTTTTTTCTTATGGTTCCTACAGAAGCCAACCGTTTTGTCATCAACATCGTGGCCAAATCATATGATGAAAAAAAGTTGTCTGCATATATTGTTCGACCAGAACCACTATACTTTTCCACCAATTTGAGAACAACGTTCTCGCCAAGGTTTACCGCGTGCGGCCTCGGTACGGAAACAATTGCTCATCCACAGTTATTTGGGCACCCGGAACATATCGACGCTCTAAGTTGTTCATGAGCGTGTTCCAAATATTGTCGATGGCGGCCGATTTGCTTTCTACAAGTCGAGCGGGTCTCGTTATACCATTATCAAATCGAATATATTTTAGAATATTTTTATATCGAATAGCAGACATCGTCGCCCTGTAGATAGGGTTTCCATTGTGTCCCCACAATTCATGACTAGGCTGAACGTTTGACCCAAATATGCCGGCAAACAAGGTAAGGCAATAAAAAACGTACATTTCTATTTCGGTTACAGGTTTCATCCACTCTCGTGCTGTCTGGTCAGGATTCAGCTCAGACCATTTACGACACATCTCCTGGACCTTACGGTTTGTTTCACGAACAATTATGCTGACGATCTCGGGTGTTAGAAGAGATTTAAATATGGAGATCGGGTTTCGCATAGTGCCTCTAACGGGGCCTTCACGACCCACAGTAACGCAGTTATGTGCACGAGTTCTACCAGATGCCGGCGGAGTGCTTGACCAAATCTTACCATCCTTTGACATATACGATGTAGACGAGCTCAACGTTCATACCGACGGCTTCAAGCGCTTCGGGTAAAGCTGCAGTGTCTTCATACAAATTTTGCAGTTCCTCATCATCGTCATATAGACTCTCCGTTTCAATAGACATATCTGCTTCAGTATCGGAAGCCGCATCATCTAACAACGGCACATAATCTGGATCTGTATTGTCGTCGCCTTCGAAAGGAGTACTGTCCTCGGGCTGTTCATCATCACCGACCATCCACAATGCTAAATTTTCTTGCATTTCACTTCTCTGTTCATCTGGTAAACTTAAAAATCTTGAGGTGCGGTTCACCACGTCCATCATATCATCTATAGTAAATGCCGATGCCATTTTTTTATTTTTACACTTCAAAATATGTTAGTATACTAACGCGTTTTTGTTTATTTTTCTTATATATTATATATAAAATCCCATTCAATAACGGTTTTTATCTGCTGTCCACCATTCATTCCATACAAATTACATGTAGGTCTGCACAGACCTGGTTATACCATTTGAACCAAAATATTTGTAAGCCCGGATTAACCCGAACCAGGATCCACAATCGCTCTAATTTTTGCTCATTGTGTTCTGAGATTGTTGCTCCAGGAAGTCATGGAAGGATTTATCTCTAACATGAAAACCAAAAAAGTTATTCACACTTTTATAGGCAAAAAGTCTGCACAGACCTGGTTATACCTCCAAGGGTTAAATTGTCTTTCATATTGACTTATTTTTGGGGAAGACATACATATTTGCTTGAAAATTGTCTTTAAAATCAAAAATTTTATGTGTTGTCCACAGTTTTAGATTCTATGTTTAATTTCCTTTTTTTAAGATCTCAGTCAAGAATATAACATAAGTTTATAAAGTACCTTTTAAACACTTAACAAAAAGGGTAATCTTAATTAGGACCCTTTAACCCTGCGGCCACACGATCAAGTTGTTCTTGATTGTCTTTTACATATACAAAAATTGATAGCTGTGACGTAGGCTGCACTCAATTTGTAAGCAATTTACTTTCGTGATGTCATCAAAAAACAATTTGTAAAGACAAACATGTAATCAGCTGTTAAATTTAAAGCAGAATTTCCAAACAAATGGAAAGGTGAAATTGAAAGCAATCTCGTGGTCAATATAAAAAGTGTGAGTGTGTTAGTAAAAAAGTGAGAGTGTATTGCAAATTGAAAGGAATTGAAAGGCAAAACTTGATCGTGTGGCCACCAAGTAAACTGTATAAGAGTAAGATAAAAGTTTTGTTACTTTTTTCATATTTTATTTATTTATTCGCTTGCAGAAATTGTCAAAAGACGTTAAAACATCAAGCTCAGCGCCCCTGTAGTGCGATTCTGTAAATAATTTTAACAATAGTTGTCATTGTTAAAACATTGAACAAGCAAATTAACGATTTTGCTATTCGGTAACATTTTAAACAACAATTGTTATCGTTAAGTCAGCTGTTTCTAACAAGTAAACGACAACTTTTTAAGCTTTGTTCACATTATGTGTATTTGTCATGCGGAATGTCACTTTTCTATCCACATGTGATTTCATGTGTAGGTAAGTCAAAATTTGAGTTTTACATAAGGTTTGTAATTTACATGTTCACATGTTGGTATGTAACGTACAAAATAAAAAAAAAAACATTTTTAATAATTAATTTGTGTATTCTTTATCTGTTTTATTATTTATTTACTATTATAATATATGTATATGTATTAAAATTTAAATTATGTTTGCCGCCACAAACAATTTTGTTAATAAAAAACAGCTGATGTCAGATGCTTTGTCACTTGAAAATAGAACTCGTTCTAAATCAAAAATGTCATGTGTACTGTACACAGAGAAATAACACATGACATTGTTTGAGGGGTTCAGACAATATGTTCAAAATATCTTTAGTGTTGTTTATTTATTGTTAAATGTCGAAAAATTAAAAATTTAGTTTAAAGAAATATAATAACTTGAAAATGGCTATTAAATAATTTGCATTTAATTTAATAGAAAAATGTTTGGCTTATTTTCTTAAAACAACGTAAAAATAAAAAAAAATTCTGTTTAGTTTTAATAATTTTATTTGTTTTTTTTTAATCCTCTTTGTGTTATTCGTTATTTTGCCATTTTTTATGCCACTTGACGTTAATTTTTATCTATGTATGTTGACAATTATAACAACTGTTGTTACAGAATCCCACTGCTGTTAATAGTTCTAACCAGGGCTACCATTGCAAATTTTCGAAAAGGGCCGCAAAAAGTGGATTTTGCAGAAAAAGGGGTCAACAAGGGGTATTTCAATAAAAATAGGGTCAAGTTTCTTAAAAGCAGTATTCCCCATTTTATTAAATATAATAAGACCAAGTTTTTTATAAAAAACTAAAAATATTTATTGAAGCTGCTTAAAAAAAACTTAATATTTTTATGGAATGCACTTTCCTGTTTTAAACACCTGACAAAAATGTTCTGTAAACCGAATCGTTTTTAAAAACGAGAAATTTCTAAAACCGAATAAATCGCTTTTTGGTGTTCTGCAAATTACTCGTATTGATATGATTCGAAATTAGGGTCGAATTTTTAGTTAATCGTCAAAGTCAGCTGTTGATTAAAAAATTCATAATTTGAAAATAAAAAGAAAGATATAAAAATGCCCGGAGCGTTTGTGTTAAGCTACAATTCCATAAAAAAACGTAAAATACGCCAATTAAACATTTAATTTTGCCGCGTTCAAAAATTGTTTGTGGTTTATTTTGCAAAAACATATGTTCTACAATTCTAGAGTTGCCAGACAAATGATTGTATTTTATTGCTAAATAATAGTGTGTAATAAAAGAACATTCAAGGTAATTGAACCTTCAGATATATTTGGTCTTTATTTTTTATCGCAAATATTATAAATTTAATTTATTATAATATACAAATACTGAGTTTGTACTAGACAAACTTTGACAGCTACATTTTCACAAACAGTGGTGACTCTACTTTTTCGAAAATAAGAAAAAATGGTGATCGCCATGTTAAAAATAAATTGTGTTTTTGCAAAATTTAATGTATAATGTTTACTATTATTACAAGAGTATTGTTTATTCAAATGCCTTTTATATTCTCTATAAAAAAAGTGTTTTGTTCATTAAACTTTTTTTGTCACTTTTAAAGCAAAAATATGCAAAAGTTTTAGGTTGTTTTTAAAATATATTTTTTCAAATTCAAATATATTAAAATGCATATAATTTTAATAGAATAAATAAAAAAGACTTCATATTTTATATTGCAATTGTTTTTTTGTTATTTTTGTAGTCATTTATTAAAATAATTACACATTCGATTTCCTTTCGACTAGGTTTGTTTACTCGGTTTCAAAACGAGAAAAATTATATTAATTCGGTTTACAGAACACCAAAAAATGTGAATTCGTTTTAAAACGAGAAATTTTCTCGGATTCGGTTTACAGAACAGGGCCAAATACTTTTTATGTTATGTTCCGACATTTTCTTGACAAAAAAAAAACAAAATGTGAGTGCACAAAATAGGTGTAAATGATACAAAAGGATAATTTAAAAAACGGTCATAATAGGTTTCAAGACCGTCGGAAAGGGGTCAAATTAATACCTTAGTATCACAATGATAACGCTGGCTCTAACGACACCAAAGTGTAGTTTTCGCCACATCACTACCTCATTAGACACATATACCAAATTCACAATCCAATTCATAAACAATGCCCAACCAGCAACAATTTTCGCTGCAGGCTACAGTAGATTTTTTGCCTCATCACCTCTTCACCACTAGCATCGAATCAAACACAGAATCACATATTAAATTCACAAACCAGTTCGTCAACAATACCCAAACGCAACAAATCTCGCTGCATACTGTCATTGGTAAAGCCACTACAAGACTCTAGATGGCGCTTAATGAACAAACAATAAACCTAAACCGGTAATTCATTTGCGGTTTTTAAAAATACAAGTAAATTTAATTTAAGCACTAAATTTTTTGTATGTGTTTTCAGTTTTTTTGCGTGCATTTCTTATTAGTTTTACCACACGTTCAACCACTTGTGTTGTGAAAACCGCACATTTAAATCGAAAACATCTTCCTTTCAATGTTGTAACAGTAACTAATCGGAAATAAAGAATTAGTCTGAATTATCATTAAAAATAAATTTAAATTTTTAAAGTAAAAAGCAACCAAAATATCGGACAGGGAAAAATTTCGACCATTGCTTATCTTGCTTTGTACATATTTAAGTGCAGCATATCAGTATATATGTAAATACATATATTGTCCTTTAGGGGTTAATAATTAAGCAGCAGAGTACTAATTTTATACCAACTATGAAGGCAAAATGTACTTTTAAGACCACGCTCATACCATTTTTGTAGACGTTACATTTTTATACTTTCATATTAATTTTGTTTAATATATCGTCACCTCAAATACGAAACATCGTATTATCACTTTTCAAAAGATTACAGGAGAAGCAAAACTTCGCTATAAAATGAAAACTACTTGCAATTTTGGAACAAAAATTCAATTCTGGATTAAAATCCAACTAGAAATTCGTAACGAAAGAATAAAATCTTTTCTTTTTAGAACATTTTATGTATAAAATTATAAATTTTTTTAAATAAAATAACGTATCATCAATTTTATTTTGTTTGAAAACACAAAAATTTGTTTGAAAAACAAGAACGTACAGCTTTGTGATTTGGATTGAAGGCTATTTATTTCAGAATTTGGATAAGTAATCTTTTTGAACTTTTCCTTTGTTTTGTAGGAATTTAAAATAAACCTTTAAGCCGTGTATGTGCTCCTAAAACTTATGAACCGCTAGACCGATTGACACCAAACTTGGAAAATAATAGTTTAGCCTGGAGCCAGGTTTCTCTTCAGTTTTATCCCGATATGTAGCGCTGTTGTCGTGAAATTTAAATTTTCTCAATTTCAGGTACGGTTTATCTGAAATTTACAAAATATTTTTATTAAACCAAAATAAGTTTACTGATAAAATAGATAACGGTGGAAAGCGCTGGGGTCAAGTTATTAACAAAACTGCAGCGCCGGGACCAAACAGCTAGTAATTTATACATATTTCCTTTTTTATTGCAGGTTTTTTTCGTATTTGTGTAAATAAATTGTTACAGAATTTTTTTTTTATAAATTGCTTCGCGATGCATTAGAGATTCGCATTGACATCCAAGATGAAATATTCATACTTATACGAAACATGTCACATAAAGTACTTTTAACGCAGATCGAAGCGAAGAAAGTTAGGCAACTCCCATCTTTTTGCGCGCTTTGACATTCTGCTGGTATAATTTTTTTTTATTTATTTATTTTTAACAAGCTATTCGTGCGTGTTGTCAAAGTGTTTATTGTGGCATACAGCTTTTGCGTTACGCTTTTCTGTTAAAGTAAAAAACGTCACGCAAAGCGATGAAGTTTTATCTGGCATGACCTTAACGGCGAAGCTGGGTCCACGCGTGTTTTTTAAATAACTAAAACAGCTGTGTGTTTTTTTTCTTTTCTTTTGTAAACAACATAAAATGTACAAACCATTTTTAAACACAAGCCATCGAAAAAATGTTTAAAAAAAAAATACACAAGTTACGGAAACATACTATTTGCACAATGATACACATGTATGCTATTCTTAAATAATTCCGCATGAAATCTTTATTTGCTTTAAGCTCAAATTTGACGTCACGTTTTGATGGCAAAAAAACACAATTCAATTGGTTTCAATTGTTAAGTCGTTTTGGCTAGTCATCTACAATCAAGTACAAATGTTGGGTTTGAACAGCTGTTTTGTATGGTTATGATTATTTCACGTCTAGTTTAAGCTTTTTTATACTCTTCACCACAGGTGAAAAAGGGTATAAATAAGTTTGTCATTGCGTTTGTAATTTCTACAATATCGATCTTAGACCCTATACGGGGTCTAAGATCTCGTCAAGTCTCAAGACTTGACGAGACAAACTTGACGTGTGTGAACCAGCACTAAGACTCGTGAGGTTTCAAGTTCGAGTCCTGGTTGCCCCATATTTAAAAAAAACCTTTTTTTTATCGTACCATTCACCACAGGTGATTTTTATTTAATTTGTTTATGTCCTAAAAACGATGTTAAAATAACCTATAAAGCTTTTCGATATTTGCATTTTATTGGCAATGACACAATGTTTTATTTTAGTTCGGAAAGCATATGCATAGGTACATACATAAAATAGTTGTATGTAATTTAATTCAATCGTACGTACCCAGCGGTAAAACTCAGAAGACCTTCTTACTTCAGGCCTTTTAAAAGGCCTGCTTAAAAATTGTTTTGATTAAATTCCTATTCTTATCTAACTGCTATAGAATGCCTCATAGAAGGCCTCGGCTCTTTGGTGTAAAAGATAAGATACACCTTCCACACTCGCTTCTATGAGAAGGGAGTAGAGAAGGAGTAACATTTTTTGTATTGTTATTTTTTTTGCACAAGCAAAAGCAAAACAATTATTTTTTTTATCCCGTTGCCATTCTTATGTACCTTCTAAAGAAGCGAGAGCGGAAGGCCTTCTCCGCAATGACAACGTGTGTAAAAAAGATATGAGTATGGAATGGAGCGAGAAGGCCTTGTATATCCAAAAGAAGGAGTACAGAGGCCTTCTAGAAGGCATCCGTACCCCTTCTTTTTCCCGCTGGGTATTGCAAATACATACATATGTATGTATGTACATGTGTATGTATGTATGGGCAAAAGTTATTAATGTATGTAGGATTTGCTTTAGTAGATGTTGTTGTTTGTGTTTTTTTTAGAAGATGTTGCTACGTTTTAACTCTTCTTGCATTTTTCTTGGTTGTGTTGTTTTTTGTTGTTTTTAACATTATTTATATAACTTTTAGTTCTTATCTCACCATGGTGAAGGGTATATAAGATTCGGCATAGCCAAATATAGCATTCTTACTTGTTTTTCTTATGTTTTGCCAAGAAATGAAATAAAGGAGAAATAATACTACATGTGGATTAAAATGTGCTTTTCTTTTCGGTGTATGGGCTGGACGCCGCGCACAGTGCTTTGTCCTCATCTAATGATGGGACAAAAATAGGAGTTGTCGTAGACTTTTGAAATTGGGTATGCCAAAAAAAAATATCTTGGTTAAGAAAAATTTAATTGCTTAAAAAAATTGGACCAAGGACTCGCCTACCTCCCATATATGCCAAAAATATAAATTTTAATAGGACACTCACAATATTCTGTACGTTAAATTAACTGAATTTGTAATATAAAATAAGTGAAAATTCAGTTAAAAACCGGTCTACTTATTTTTCATTTATTTTTAACGAAAAGTTCTTTTAATTTTTACTGACAAAAATTCAACCCCATGTTCCGTAAAAACAAAAAAATTTTCATTAATTTTGTATAAATTAACTATCAAAAAATTAACTGAATATTCCGTAAAAACAAAGAAATATTCAGTTGTTTTATAAAATTCAGTAATTTTTGTTTACTCCACAAAAGAGCCGAATTTCTAAAAAACACCAGACAGACAGACAGACAGACACCTGTCCGCTTGTTTTTCTAAAGAGAAAGAGAGATCATTATTGTTTACTTACCCTGTTCGCTTGTTTTACTTTTGTTGTACTGACCTCGTTTGTTTACAGAAGAACTCACAATCTTAAGATACCAGCAGCATGACCGATATGGTTTCGCAATTATTTTACTTTAAACATTTGATATATTTAACCAAATCATTTAAACAAATAGAAAATGAGAATTTGTTACACAAAACAAGCACATCGGTTTTTAAAGATAAGTAAAAACTAATTTTTTGTAGTAAAATAACATAAAATAACTGAATATTCCTTTGTTTTTACGGAGTATGTAGTTAATTTTTTGACAGTTAATTTATTTAAAATAACTGAATATGCCATTGTTTGTAACGTATTATTCAGTTAATTTTTTGATAGTTAATTTATATAAAACAACTGAAAATTGATTTTGTTTTTACGGAATTCGCTGTTGAATTTTTGACCATAAAAATTAAATGAACTTTTCGTTACTTTAAATTACATTTTGATTTAATTTTACATAATGAAGAATTTAACTTAATCAACGGACAATATTAACGGCAACTGAAAATCCGTATTAATATGCACTTAGTTTTTAAAATAACTGTTAGAATTAGTTAAAAATAAATTTGCTTGGAATTTTAAATGTTTATTTATTTAAAAATAACTGAACGGAATACTTCTTAAATAAACTACAGTCCGTTACTGTACTAATATTGTGAGTGTATGTAGCTACATACATAATTGATCTTAAAAAAATAATGAAATGAAATACAATCTTTCTGTTAATATTAATTGTGATTGCAGCAAGAACTCTTGGTCCTGCCATATGTATATCCTTAATTGTAAAAACTCTATAACTTTTGCAAAAATAATCTGATTGTAATGAAACTGGGTATATTTTTTTATTTGAGATTTATTATTGTTTCACGCATACAACAAGATATAAAAAATATTTTAGATTATAGTAGGGATAACAGGTAGTTATACAATAAATTGTTTATAACATGGTACTTATTTTTTTTTATATATAAAACAATTAACAAAAGTGTTGAAAAAAAATAAATAATAATAAATGAAAGGGGGGGGGGGGGGTGCTTTAATACCATGGCCTTAGCTCACATTAGTAATATTAGAAAATGGTTTTATCTCTCATTTCAGTTTTGAAGAACTTTTGCATTTTACATTAATTAATAGTTTTCTTATTTTTAAATTAAGAGGTAATGATTTGCCCTTTTACTAAAGTTAAGTATTGAAATCAGGCTTCGCATATTAAAGTTGCTCTGCGTGGCGGCCTGCGGCCGTGCTTACAGGTTTTCTCTTCCAGTAGGACGCGGCAGGTGGCTTCGCCGAATAAAGTTTTCCTGCGTGCGTCACAAGAATAAAAAATGTCTTTTCCCGGAAACAATAAACACTAAAGTATTGGAATCTGGCTTCGCGAAAATATGGCTTTATCTCTCATTTGCGAAAAAAAATATGGCTATATCTCTCATTTCGCAAAATTTTAGATATGACCTTACCTCTCAATGATTGGGCAATAAGGCCATTATGGCTTTATCTCCCATTCAATTAAGCAATAAAGCCATCATGGCCTTATCTCCCATGGTTTTAAAGCACCCCCCAAATGAAATACAATAACATGACTAATTTAAAAACATGCATAAAAAGAAAATTTTAAAACATAAAAAGATTGAAAAATTATTAATATTAAGAAAACAGTTTTATAATTTCATTTTTGAAAATATTCGCATTGCTGATTATTTGAATTCTGTTCCACAAACGGATAGCATTAATGAAAAACTGCCGCTCTGAAACCTGACACTTGTATCTAATACTTGTTAGTTTACACCCGCGCGCGGGTGTTCGATTTAAGAATTTAGGGCGACAAAAATCATAACTTTGTAAATAATTAAGATAGAGTCCTAATTTTTTGTACAGGTGATTCTTGTGTGTAACAAAACAATTAGGTGAGCAATTATACCGTTCCGCTTACTGCGTCTGCTACTTGTCATATTTAAATCTGTCCGACCATCCGTCCGTTTGGTTAGAGCAGAAAAACATAATTTTTCAAATTAAATTTATTTATATATTTGGGGTATTCATAAAGTATGTACTTTAAATTTATGTATACATATATTTTACAATAATAAAAGTAAAACAAATTTCATAAATTAACAATAATATAAAAAGTAATAGTAACTTATTCCGAGTTGCGGCTATCATATTCATCATCTGACTCTTCAATATTTATAACAGTATTTTGCAGTAATTTCAAAATTTCTGGAGTTAATTGTCCTCGCTTTATTCTTGAGGCTTTACTCAAATTACATATATATGGATCTGATGACATTAGCAGTCTATTTATTAGATCAGAGTTGGTATCTTTCCGAGATATTTTTCGCGTTAATTGCAACCTGTAGCGTCTAGTGTCTTAATTTCTCGACTCTTGAGCTTCCTCTGACAATTGCCCAATGGGGAGGATGCAATTTTGAATAATTATTTTGCCATGCCAAAGAACTTTGTGCACACTAACCGGCATATAATACCATGGATATAATTTTAAATAAATCTCTCTGGTTTCTGTTGCATATTGGTCAAAAGCTACCGTATTAATTGAATATCCACACGCTAAGCATTCCAAAATAACATGAAATCGCCTTAAGAGTTTTAAATCTATACCAGTTATTTCGGCAGATTCTACGGCATTTCTAAAAAAGCGCCTAGCTGTATTTCCGTCATTGGTGTTTCCTGTCGTCTGCTTTGGCATATCTATAAGCAATCCCATTTTCGATTTAAACTTTTCTTGTATAGAAAGTTTTCGTTGTTGAAGCTTTCGTTTATTATCTATGCCTCTTGCTTGCCATGTTTTTATATCCATTCTATAAGCTATGTGTATAGAGTTTTTTTCCCGGAGTTTTTCGATTCCCGGAAAAACGGGAAACATTTTTAAATTTCCCGGGATCCCGGGATCCCGCTCCATATAAATAATACAAAGTAAATTTGTTTTAAATTAATGAAAAAAACTTTTTTTTTAAAAAGCGTAAGGGAACTTGTTTACAAACTAAGTAAAAGAAATGCCTAAATACTCCCAAGAATTAATTAAAGCTTGAAAGGGGAACTTGAATTATTATTACCTTACGCTTTTATATGTAAATTTTTCGTATAATTATGCTCTAGATACAAGATAAAAAGATAACATAAACCTAACAATTTTATTCATAAAACAATAATAAAAACAAACAAAAATTATGGTACTCAAGTTTTGAGATCAAAAAGTAAATTTATAAAATAGATTAAATATTTTAAATAAATATGTTTTATAAATATATTAACATTTTTTAACAGCTTAGGAAATAACATTAAGACACACTCAATGCGTTTAGAAAGTCGGCAAAGAGTATATTTCTTATTTTATTTACTTATTGCCATGTTTCCGAAACATTTCGTTCACTTTTTTACCGAGATTGGACAAATGTTATAGGTTGTTGCATATTTCTAATTCGCAATCCGAAGAAATTTTTCTTTTTTATAAACAACGTCTATATCAGCCAAATGTATGACAAGGTTGATGCAAAAAATATCATCAAACGGACTTCTTCTTACAAGATCCACCTGTAATCTTTAGGACAATGTGTTTTTAAAATTGTATGTTGTAGTATCTTACACGAGTTTCCATAGTTTTTTTTATTTCGGTTTTCCAGCACTTCCCAGTTATATAAGCCGTCACAAAATGAAACAAATTTATGTTTATCACCTTATAAACATATCGTCATATCTCAAAATTTTTTTTTAATTTTAAGTTAATTAAGCAAAGTGTTCCTTCTAGTTTCTCGTAACAAAACATCGGTTTTTATCTCAAACTAAACCGAAGTTATAGCAAAATATATGTATCTTTAAATCGGTACATTTTAACTTTAATCGCATTTTGCCATTTTGTAGATATGACCTGCTGCAATAATTTATTAATTATCAACTGTTGCACGGCACATTCTGCTTTTGGTAGATTTATTGCGTCAGAAAACATTGATCTAATCGACAACCCATCAACAGATGCTTATTTTTAGAGAATATAAAACTTAATTTCAAAGTATAAATAGCTTTTATCTGAAACTATGAGGAACTTTTATTTCCCGGGATCCCGCAACAAAAATCCCGGGAAAACGGGAAAGAAAATAATTGAAATCTCGGGAAAAACCCCTATATATGTAGTAAACATTCCATGAACCTAATCAATGAATGCAATGGCGACAAACCAAATTCTAAAACTTCGGGGTCTAATGTTTTTTGTAAAAAAGCAGAGGAATTATTTATCTTAGAAGGTTTAGCTTTACAAACATAACAAATTTGTGATGAATTGTACTTTGATAAAGCTGTGCATATTTTTCCATCAACCATACATAAAACTAATTTGGGTTTAACATAAACAACCTTTTGGATATTGTTTGTTAATAAAATAACCTCCGTAGGACGTAAAATTGCAATTTGATTTCTAATATTTTGCACTTCTGTATTTATTAAAGCAGTGGTTTCTTTAGCAAATAATAGTTTAATAGGACGACAATAACGTGAAGAATTAGGTGTTGGATTTTGATAAACGATTGATTTCTCTTTTTTCTCATTGATAAAATACAATTAAATTGGTACTACAGAAATAATAAATAAATGTTCATCGCTATTGCCTTTTCTAATTCTTCCATCCCATCACATCCCCATTTACACAATAATGAAATTTTGTGGCAAGTTCCTAGTTTATCAGTGACTACGTCATTGTATGATGCACACAATCTTAAAATTGTGTGGTCCATTAAGGACTGCAAGTTTACTTCAGCATATGATTCTGTTACCTTTATATTTTCTGGATAGCACAATGTTTTCGAAGCTCGAACTAATTCGTAAGAAGGATAAAGGCCGCGGTTAATATGTTTTGTATCCAAATCCAAGATCATTGCCAATGCTTCATCAGGCGATATAGATTTTTGCGTTTTTTCTTCTAACCTAATTTTTTTTATATGAGAACCTCTTTCTGGAGAAGCAATAGCTATCTCTTTCACTATTTTCGCTGAATTACGCTTACCAGCTGATCCCATTTGCATTTCTACTGCCATGAATAATTGTTCATTACTTTCAACATTTGCCAGATTTTTTGATTTTTTCTCCTTACTTCTTTGACTGCAGTCTTTAAAGTTTTTATTTGGCCTGCCTCTGCCTCTAGTATTACTCTGTGCAACAGAATTTGATGTGAAATATGAATAATCAATTGCGCATGCTAACCAATCGTTATTATTATATAAAAATCGTGGGTTTGTTCTGTTGCCACTTTTTTTCAAATTTTGTGCACAAGTTTGAAGCGAGAAGCTTTAATTTATCAAATTGTATAGTTGCTGCTGAAGAACCACAAAAATTTGACGAAATAAAATCAACTATACAGTCAGCGCTGCCAGAAGTAAGATTTTACCTTATTTTTTAAGATTTTTTAACCGAAAAAAGAATTTAAGATTTTTTCCCCAAAAACAAGACTTTTTTTATGTCTAGACGAAGGTTAGGTTCAATAAAAAAAAACCTTCCTTGTTCCCATTTAAACATTTTTAAACGAAATAAAACAATTTAGTATAAGAAATTAAATTTTTTTGTTATATTTTTTTTTTGTTTATTTTATGTTTTAAATAAAATATGAATTGTTTTTATTATTTATAATAAAAAAAACTACTTTTTTCAAATATAAGATTTTTTTTCAAAAATAAGATTTTTTCTTCAAAAGTAAGATTTTTTTTTGGTGAAATTAAGATTTTTTGCTGAAAATTTCTGGCAGCCCTGTATACAGTCATGCCGGTTTTGTTTTAAAGAAGACAGCCATACATTAAAAACGTCTCTGCGGGTAATTAAAACCGAGCTCATATTGTACTTTTGAAAAATATTTTAATGGGGCAGCTTAGGGCAGAAATTTTTTTTAAAGTCTATAACAGCAAGTTTGGAAGATTACAGAAACGTTTCTGGATGTGCTGAAACGGATGGAAATCAAAAGATATCGTCTGACAAAGTTAGTTTGTTTGTTAATTATTGTAAAAAAAAAAACTTTCTTAGCTTAACACTTTTTAAAAAACTTACCATTAATTACAAAATAATGAATTTTTGAGTGTTTGTTTTAAAAGTTACAACAATTTAATACAAATAAAAAAAAATTGTAATATCGCTTCTACAACGCTTTCTATTTACTTTTGAATTTGCATAAAATACGCATAGAATTTTTGTATTTTTATTTGTTTTTCTTTTAACATGTCATTCAGAGTACCGTTATAAGCATACAAGTTGAAAGATATACAAGAATCATGTAATTTTAAGCTAGTCTGGGTCTTCGCTTGCAAACAATGTGGTCAATTTAAATTTTGAATTAACTTAATTTTTTATTTTTGTCGTCCTAGTTTTTGAAATCGAACACTGTGCCGCGGTTCGATCTTACAAATTGCAAACTGTTGTACAAGTATGATGGTGTTTTAAGATATATGATTTTGTGCAGTAGTATTAAAGTTTTGCTGTCAATTAGATTTGAGAAAGTCATGCCATACAATTGTTTTGAAAAAGTAGTTATATGATCACGTCTGCGAAGACAAAAAACGTATCTGGTTATGTTGTTAAATGCTACCTTTAACTTTCGGGTACTATGTGAGACACAATGTCCAAAAATTTCGCTTCCGTAAAGTAAGCAGGGCATCAAGTACAATCAGCATTCTTATTTTATAAGTTTTACATACAATAGAGTTAACATGATTCGACCAACTTAATGTTTGATTGAATACAAGCCCCAGGTTTTTTGATGAGGTGACTAGATCAATTGTTTGTCCATTTATCATTACGTCAATATTGGGAATACGTAAATTCGTTTTTTTGTGAATTATAATAAATTTTGATTTTCTAAGATTTAAACAACGGCCGTTGTCAGATGCCCATGAAGAAACATTATTTACATCTAAATTTAGAGCATCAACACTTTGTTGTAGTGACTTAATGGGTGAACTTAGGTAGAGCTGTACATCATCCGCGTACATGTGAAATTTGCAATATGAAATACAGTAAGGTAAGTCATTAGCATACATCGAAAATAGCAATGGTCCTAAGATTGAGCTTTGTGGTACTCCTTTTGTGACTGGTAGAGCAGCAGAGTAATAATTTCTTAGGAAGACAGATTGAAAACGGTTTGTGACGTATGATTTTATTAGTGAAACCGCAGTACTGGAAAAAATTAAACTGTTGTCTTAGTTTCTTACAAAGCACAAAATTATCAACTCTGTCAAACGCCTTTGAGTGATCTAGAAGAACCAACATCGTTACCATTCCATTATCAATATCACTGCGAATATCTTCGGAGACATCAATGAGCGCAGATACACAACTGTGTTTTTGACGAAATCTAGATTGGCTTATGGACAATTTTTTCAAAAATTTTAGAGAGAAATATATATATGTATATATATATATATATATATGTATATTAGAGCGACTCAAGTTGTATGGAAGCAAAATTCGTGTTCGATGTGCCCTCCTAAAAATGAACCTTGGACTTTTTTAAGATGGCATTTTAAATATTTCGGCTCCAGCTTTGACCTCTCGTTATCTGGACCAGTTTGAAAAAGGGTATATTTTTGCATGTTTTGTTAATTTGAGAATCTGTTTCCTTACCAACATATACAAATTGCGTATCGTAAGAAAGGTTTTTTTAAGATAGCGGATTTAGTTTCTAGATCATGTATGGATGAAAATAGAACTAAAGAAAGAAAAAAGAAATGATCCACGACTTAAAAAAAAAATCCTAAGACAATAAGAAAGTACAAATATTCGATAAAAAATGGCAAAATTAGCGGAAATTCGCAAAAATAGCCGTATGATAGAAAAGTTTGATATCTATTAAAAATCATTAGAGCTCTAAAGAATCAGAAAACTTAGACGAAAAGTTTCGTCTATCAGACACATGGCTTAAATTCGCAAATTGCCGCTAATTTAGAAATTTTTATGGAATTTTTGCTATTCCTTATAGTTTTGGGACTTTTAATCAATTTTATGGCTTGTTTGAAATATTAAAAATGTTCGCGAAGAGGTCAAAGCTGGAGCCGAAATATTTAAAATGTCATCTTAAAAAAGTCCAAGGTTCATTTTTAGGAGGGTACATCGAGCACTTTTTTGGTGAGTCGCTCTAATGATAATGACTATCCAATATTAAATAAAGACGTAATTGCGTTTCAAATTAAAATTGTTGAGAAACAACATTTAAAGCCTTTATTTCAATTTCTTACTTAACAAAAATTTTAAGTCTTTTCTTATTAAAAAAATTCTTTTATTCATCTGATCTGCGGGGTTACCATCAGACTGTAAATAAAGCTTTAAGAAAGTGATGGCACAAGAATACTTGTGTCGTGATTTTCTTTACATATATACAGTCGAACTTTCCTATAACGAATTTGCATGGGACCACAAAATCACTTGATTTTTAAGAAAGTTTATTACTTTTAGAATTTATTCTATGAGCTAAATTTCAGTTATGTATTTTATAAAGCTTTTTTGTAATAGTCGTATTACTTAAATTTTTCAGAAATGACTTTATACACTACCAGACTATTATAAAAAAGCTTTATAAAATACATAACTGAAATTTAGCTCATAGAATAAATTCGAAAAATAAGAAAAAAAAAATGTTGAATATAACATAAAGTAACCTTCGGAAGGAAATAATTCCCAGTTTCTATTTGAAAGTTTATTACACAAAATTAATGTTATTTCCACTTTTATTAAAAAATAATGAGGCTGTTCTAGTTTGGGTTACATTCCCACGTGCAGTAGTTATCCATTTGAGAATTGCTTTATTTGTTTCCCTACACATACAGGTTTTAAGGCTCTTGCGTTTAGTGTTTAATTGCTTGCATTCTACATTTTAAGAATTAAGGTTGCTTTAGTCGACCGTAAATGTTGTGCAATGCAATGTAACGTACTGTATTTTCTGTAATGCGTAATTATTATTTGACAATTTTTAGTCTTTTGAATAAAAAATTATATTGCACAAATCAATTTTAAAACTATTTAAGGTGTGCGCTCGCATTTCTAGGTCAAGTAATAATTGGCCCTTTAGTGGTATATTTTTTTACTAGTTCTAAACATATTTTTTTTATTTATTTTTTAAAAACATAATAGTATGTTCCTTTCGAATTACAGGTAACCCTCGATTTACGCGGTTTGCTGGGACCGAAGAAATTATATATTTTTTTTATAATTTTATTTTTACTTTTTCAAAATAAAAGGATATTGCTATATAATGAAATGTAGAAAGCATTGTTATTATATTTTTATAAAATAATTGAATTGAAAGAGAACAAAAACAATACTTGAAATATATTCGAATATTTAAAATCAAAAATATAAAAAAATTATGGCAACTGTACGTAAAATAGTCAAAAACAAATTAAACTTTTTAATAGTTATTAGAATCCTTAAAATAAAATACAAAAAAATAATTCACTGAATTTAGGAAAATTATAAATAAAAACGATAAAGTAGTGCAAAAAACATTTTATTTTTTATTAATTTTTTATAAATATGTATGCACTTGTGCAGTTCTATTTTAGCACACAGATGATAAAATTTCTTGAATCGCAGTGCTGCATTTGAGAGTATTTTATTAAAATCGCGTAAAAGAAAACGCGTAATTCAAAAAATGGTTGCTATTATTGATCCGTGTTATATCTAAATCGCGTAAATGGAGTACCGTACAAATCAAGGGATACCTGTAGTTATAATCTAGACTAAAACTTTTACGACATTTAAAAAATTTTCCAAAAACATTAATAAGTGATTGTTTTGCCTTCTACACACTATTTGACATTTCAATCTTTACCCAATCGTCACCAAACTTCATATAAAATGTTGGCTTTAAAGTTCACTTTTATTTTTTTGAACACCTCTTATACACATGAAGTGGTCCAGGAAAATGAAAATTTTGGACTTTTTGTACATAATGGAATTATTGACAGATTAACTTTAAACTTATCAGATATTTTTTTTAATAAAAACGAAACTTTTTTTTGCCCGGTGCTCATTGATATCAAGTGATGTTGCAAAAACAGCCACTCTAATGTGTATGTAACACATACTATGTGTGCATTAAACTTAGTTGTCTTATATAGAAAAATTTATCTCAAATTTTTTATTTCCCCAATGTAAACCCCAAATAAAATTTTCTGTCCCTTTTAGCAACAAGAAAACCCCTAATTTGGGGTCAAACCCCCTAAACTGGCAGCCCTGACTCATAGCTTTTTTACCAAACACAAATTTTTTTTTATTGTTGATGAAACTATGGATGTGACATTGATATGTATGACGTTAGTAGCAAGTTACTTTGACGGTGTTAGTTTTAAAAAGGATAGTTTTGTCATCTTATTCGAGCTTACTAAGTCAGGTGCCGTTTAATTTTTTCTACTTTTGGCAACAAACGGCGCTCACGCCATGGCTGGAACTGTTGTTAAGCTTATAGCCTGGTCATCGATTTCGAACGAAGACTTCGTTCGCTTAAATTATATGTCAAACAAAAATAATATTGTATAATTTGTTTTCGTTTTAAATGTAAGTTAAGCGAACGAAGTCTCCGTTCAGATATCGACGAACAGGCAGTTAATCTTACTTAGCAATGCAACAAATATTAAGGTTATTTTTGGTAATATTTAAAGTTTTTTCACAAAGTCCTTAAAGAATAACATAAATATGTAATTTCAGGAATTCTGTTCTGTATTAGGTGTTTCTTATACAAGATGGACTTCTTAAGGGAAGATGTTGTAAGAATCATACAACAGTGGGATGCTTTTATACTGTATTTTGAATCGTGTTTTTATAAAGTCAATGGTATAAGATCCGCAGAACTTGCAGAAAGTATAGGTGAGTTCCAAAACGTCGGTTGCAGAGCAAGTTATCAACGCGTAAACAATAAACTATTTGATACATTTTTTACGTTGTCTGCAAAGTATTATTATTAGGATGTTTTGGAGCTCAGCCTATGTGTTATAAAGTTTAATACTTTTTTTAAGAATTGTACAAACTTAAGTGAATAAATTTTGATTCACATTTTATAAGTGGTCTATATGTGTTATTGCATACGTTCAATGAATTATTCTAGTTTATAAGCGGTACTAAATGAATTTTTATATACATTTTGTTAAAGTATCATACAGTACATAACCATTAATTTTAAAAGTATTTCTTGAGGATATACTGTATGATACCAAGGACCCTCGAGATAGAGCTTGTGGAGGTTCTGCCATTTTGATAAAAAAAAACTCGAGTCAAACACTACTTAATGTGTGATCATCGTGAGGATTATCTGCAAGCAACAAACGTTTGTGTTGAAGAGCTAAATCGAATCATTGTAATTTCATCTTTAAACTCTCCACCTAGATTTTCAATATCAGAAAGCCAATATTGTGAATATTATAAGTCACTAGGACCCTGTTTTCTGGCCGCTGGCGATTATAATGCTAAACTTACCTTCTGAGGGTCACGACTTATAACACCAAAGGGTCGTGTTTTGTTAAATGCAATCTCTAAAATGGATTTAAATTTGGTCGCGAGCGGACATCCAACATATTGGCCTACTGATCAGCAAAAAATTCCAGATGTTATAGATTTTGGCGTGGTTAAAAACATCCCATCAGAAATTATTCATGTTGAAGCTTCCTTAGAATTATCCTCCGACCACACCGACCTACAGTTGTGACCATAATGAACCCCAATAGATTTGTATCTCCGACTGGTTATTTTGCGACGTTAGCCACACAAATTAATTGGTTAAAATATAAAAAATATCTCAGTACCCATTGCACAGAAAATATTCCGCTTAGAACACCGGAGAATGTAGATCGCTCTATAGTTTATTTTGACAGTTTTCTGAAACTAGCTGTTCAACAATCTAGTACTGCCCCCCAAAAAACAGAAAATATTCAAATATTTTCCACAGATATCGAGCGCATTTTGTCTGAAAAAAGGAGAGCTCGAAGAGAGTGGCAATTGCACAGATACCCTCAACTTAAGAAATTACTAAAAGAGTGTACAAAAAGGCTTAGAAAGTTACTATAGACTCAGAAAATGGATTCTCTAGAAAAATATCTTAAGGAACTTGATGAAACTCCACAATCAGACTACTCATTATGGCGTGCAGCTAGAAATCTAAAAAGACCAGTTATATCTAAGCCACCATTAAGAAACTTGAATGGTAGTTGGGCAAGAAACGATATTGAAAAAGGAAATCTGTTTGTGAGTCACTTGAAAAACGTATTTACACCAAATATATCTAATGATATTGCGGTCGAGTTACCATCTGTTGCTGCTAGAGCAGCTATTCTCATAAGATTTGAAACAAGAGATATCGAAAAGGCTATTTGTGACTTAAACAATAAGAAGGCACCTGGTATTGAAAGGATCAGTAATAAAATGCTTCTAGAGCTACCTCGCATAGCAAAGAAAATTATTCTTTTTATTTTTAATGCTATTTTACGGCTTGAGTACTACCCTCAAGAATGGAAGGTTTCCTTAGTTACCATGATACCAAAGCCAGGTAAAGATCATACAAAAGTTGAGTCATGTAGGCCTATTAGCTTATTATCAAATATGTCAAAGCTGTTTGAGAAATTATTAGTTTCAAAATTAACACTAATTTTAAATGACAATAGATGTATTCCAAACCATCAGTTTGGATTAAGAAGAAAACACAGCACAATTGAACAAACTCATCGAATAGTAAATGTCATAAAAAGCATTTGAAGAAAAAAAATATTGCTCAGCACTCTTCATCGATGTTTCGCAAGCTTTTGATAAAGTCTGGCAAGAAGGCTTATTACATAAATTGAAGCAAAATTTACCAGCAAACACACACAAGCTGTTAGAAAGCTACTTAGTCGGCCGTCAATTTATTATTAAAGAAGGAAATTTCTTTAGTTCACCTCAGCCAATTGGTGCTGGAGTTCCACAAGGCAGCATCCTGAGCCCTCTATTATACTTAATTTATACTTCGGACATGCCAACAAACAACTACAACCAAACTTCAACATTTGCAGACGATACAGCTTTTCTAAGCGTCCATCAAACCCGTTATGAAGCATCTCGCTACTTACAGGATCATATATATCAACTAGAAATATGGCTAAGACAATGGAGGATAATGGTTAATGAGCAAAACTGCGTACATATAACATTCACCTTGCGCCGGGAATCTTGCCCCCCTATTACAATCAATAATCAAATAATTCCTCAACATTCGCATGTAAAATATCTCGGTTTACATCTGGATAGGCGATTAACGTGGAAATGCCATATAGAGGCAAAATTAACTCAAATGAAACTAAAAGCCATTCAAATTCATTGGCTTATTGGAAGAAATTCTGTCCTTAGTCTCGATTGCAAGCTTCTACTTTACAACTCTATCTTAAAGCCTATCTGGTGCTACGGTATTCAACTATGGGGCACTGCCTCGGCCTCTAACATCGAAAAATTCAAAGGCGTCAAAATAAACTTCTTCGCATAATTACAGCCGCTCCCTGGTACGTTAAAAACTCAAACATTCATAAGGATCCCAATGTGTCATTAGTAAAAACTATGATTACAAAATATGCAGTAAAATATTTAAAATGGCTTGAACAACACTTAAATCCACAAGCTCGAAATATTTTAAATCATGGCGGCCACACTCGCTTAAGAAGAAGAGACACTGCAGCACGTACCCAACTAAATGAGCGATAAGCACCTATATATGTGAACAGAACCCTTGAAGAAGAAACAATTTTTGTCTGGCACTGGCAGGACATAAATAAAGAAATAGGATAAGATTAGATTAATTACACTATGCGACAGTCAAAATCGGGAAGGGTTCAAACTACCCGGGAAAGTTATATCGGTAAAAAGAAGTTATACGTGTCCCGGCGTTTCGCTGGGTCATGTCTAGGAATCGAGGTATATCGATTTGAAAAATGGGCTTAAAATAACTCAAGTAAATTTCTTCTTAAACACGTCGGTATATAAATCTGTCAAATCGGTTAAAAAATGGCTGAGTTATAACCGAAATACTAAATCCCCAAAAATTACTCTTTCTATACCCTTCACCGAAGGATTTTATAAAAATGTTGATGTTTTTTAGCCCATTTTTCAAATCGATATATCTCGATTCCTAGACGTGACACATATAACTTCTTTTTTACCGATATAACTTTCCCCGATAGTTTTAACCCTTCCCGATCACTGACCCCTAAATTTGTCGCACAGTGTTATTGTTAGTTCATATTTAATATATGAAGATTCAATAAATAAATAATGAAAAAAAAATTTTGTTTAACCTTAACCTGACCAGCAAATAAATTTTTAACTGATACCTATTTACAATATTTCACTTTTTTAACTTGGCCTCACCCAAATTCAGTTCTGCCCATCCAGAAATACTTAATTTTGATGAGGAGAAGAGAGACATATTCTGTTGCTCTCTTTCATTTGAGTGAAACAACATTTACTTTGTTAACTACTTTGTTATTTTCTCGTCCACAAATACAGCACGCTCTAATTGAAATGTCGGATGACTTTGCGTCAATAGTCAAAAAGGTAACACACGACGAAAAAAATACCAAGTAAAATTAACATGGAAAAATGTTGATTGAGAATCATAGTAAAGTTCTGCAAAAGTATGCCCATTATTTCATATTAATTTTAAATGAAAAATATTAAAATAATCTTAAGTCACGCTTATTTAATATTATTCACTGTTAAAAAAAATATTAATATATAAATAAATATGGATTCAATATGGAATCCATTAAAAAGTCTGTTTTATATTAAAATCAAAAGTTTATCTTGTTAAATAAACATGCATACATAGTTAAGTATGTTAATTTTTTTTATTTTCATTCTTAAAATATGTTATAAAAAGAATACAATTCCCGTATTATTTTTTTAATTAAAATTATTTAGTTAAATAGTACATCAAGTTTTCAAAGTAGAATGATGACGAAAACCATATCGGGCGATTCATCTGATGCTTCTGATTCTGATACTCTAAAGCTTCTTCACACTGCTATAACACACTCAAACCAATTTGATTCTACTTGAAATTCACTTTGTTTCAACTTGAAATAACTTTCATTCAACATGATTCGGATTGTTATTTCAATATAAATGACATTTTGCTCTAACTTTACTGCAATGTTAAATTAATTTTGTCATTTTTTTAACAGGGAAATCTTATTAAAAAACGACGTTTAAAATTCTTGCGTTTTGAGTCTTCGATTTCTAGCACACCCATGATAATCTCGTGTTATCACATAAAACAGTTCTATAAACGAAAAACACTCTTTCAACATCAGAAGATGTAACTGGACCATATTTGAAAACTAAAAGTTCAGATGGAGTCAATAAATTCATCCGTCTCACTTTCATTAAAACAAAATTGTGAAAAAATCGATTAAAACACTTTTTTAAAATTGAAATGCCAAGCCATATAGATTTTTCAGGAGTATTGAATAAATAACCACACGTATTACGATCTAAAACATTTTTAAACTTTTCAACAAAATCATTTTTACTGACATCTTGTACTATTTTTTTAGCACTGTCAATTAAGCCAAAGCTTTCATTCATAGAAATCCCTTTCGTTTGTAACTTCAAGAGGCTTGAGCAGATGCATTGAAAGTTTCTGATTTTTGCATTATTCAGTTAGCATTTCGAATAGTTTCTGCCTCATATTCGCTTAGCTTATTTAAACATTTTTTTCTAGGTTGCAAAAAGGTATTCTTTGGCAAGCTGGACCAAAAATTGCTTTTTAAAAAAATTATTGAAGAAATCGCAAAAATGGCATATCGATGCCTTACTTCCTCAACCTCTTAACTTAAAGAAATACGGTTTTGACTTTTTCATATCAAACGATTGCTATTTTTGTGTTCTATTACTGCAACAACTTATTATTTCAATACTTTGTCTCAATTCTGTAAATATTGATAAATTATATTCACGTATCTCATTTACTCCTATTTTCATTACTGCGTCAAACTCTTGTCTTAATATGTGCAGTTGTTAAACAGTTAAGAATTTTAAAAATTTCGTCTTTGCGTACATTTAGTCTGGAACGTTGTTTAAGAGGTGATATTCAAATGTTAATGGTGGACTTGCAAGCAGTACTATAAAACAAAACTGTGTGCGCCCCAATTCAAAATTTTTAAAGAGTATTTTACTAGCAGACTGTCAAAGCGCGCAAAAAGATGAGAGTTGCCTAACTTTTCGTTTCGCTATGCGTTAAGAGTACTTTATGTGACATGTTTCGTATAAGTATGAATATTTCATCTTGGGTGTCAAAGCGAATCTCTAACGCAACGCGAAGCTAAATGTTTTTTCTGACATGGCCTTAACAGTCTCATTAAAGATAATACTTGTACGAGTTCTTCTTTTGCCAGCTATAATATTTTGTGTTGATACCGTGCAATCGTCATCAGTTCTTTTGAAGTTAAGAAGTTAGTTCTTGGATAAGTTGATTGAATTTTATATTAAGTGACATACAGAAATATTAAACCATTTATTCTATTACATATATGTATTAGAAAGGTTATTCTGCAAAATTTAATAGTTTTTCCAAAGTGTATGGTTTTATAAAACAAGAAACCTTTTTAACACGAACTATGGCAAAACAAATGTTATATACGAAATATGTCAGGAATTATACAAGATATCACAACAGCCTCCAATATTCCGACTCTCAATAGCCAGATTAGAAGCAAGCAAATCTATAGATTTTCAACAAATGCATGTTATTTTTCAAAAATCCGAAAACAAGACGATAAACTAATATAATGCCATGCTGCCGCGTCCGTAAAATATAACATAAGTACGTGTGTACAGTGCGTTCCTCTTAAGGGGGTTAACACAAAATTAATATATTTTCAGTAGAGACAAAAACATGTTTTGTGCCGTGTGTACCCCACTGGCGGGGCAATTAAAACCCTGATTAGTATGAAAAGAAACATACAGTGCCAGATGGGCAAATTGGCAAAAATTGAATGGTAGTGGTATGTAATACTACTAAAGTTATCAACTGACAAAGTGAAGTAGGTTGCATTTGGGTGCAAATTGCAATGGCCAACAACACGAAGATGGAACAAAATGTCCCTATATCCGTCCTTTTGGTCTAAGACGGCGTAAGAAGGAGTGGCACCTGAAATTGTGATCCGTAAAAATCGGGTAATTGGAAGTACTGGCAGTTTACTTAAAGAGAAAAAAAAAGGAACACGGTAAGTTAAGGAAAAATATAGAATGTGACGAGGGTGTAAAGGAATATGGATCGGTTCTTAATGTGTTTATTTTTCATACAGTGTACGAAGCTACGGTATTGCTGGGACAAAGGAAGCAGGAGTTTGGGAAGCTCAGTATCACGCGAAAGGCAGGTGCAGAGACTTATTGACACAGCCACTTTTCGGAAAGTGCACTATTGAGGCGATAGGACGAATCCACCATGTCCACTTACAACAAGACACGTGCCGACCAACAAAGATAAGGGTAAACCCTCCGAACACAAATTGCCGCAACACCGTGAACAACCCCACTATAGTATGCTAATTACGCTTTATTGCAACACGTTTGAAGGAAAACTGTATATACACCAAAGTTCCAACTTTATGACGCTCACAACACGTACCGCAGTACGGGGAGAAGGCCACCGAAGTAAGTAACAAGTGCGTCAGTTAAAAATCTAGTAAAGTGCTAGTATAAGATTTCCAGAACTTATACTAAAAGAAAAAGTGCGTCAGAATTAAACTTAAAACAAATAAATCGCAACATTCGTTTGATAAAGCTAACCTAACCCTAGCTAAAATAAATGTGCAACTACGGTTAAAACGTAAAGCTAGCAAATAGCAACGAATGAAAGCTGCAATACTTACACCTAGCAGATAGCGTTTTACAAAACTGACATCAAAAACAACAATGGCCACTAAAGTCAAAAATCACATCTGGTAAAATTGTCAACAGTGCTGAAGCCTTCATCCCTACAAATCGGAAAAAACAGCCGATAGAACGTACATCGACGAAAATATCGACAGCAAAAGTATTTCAACATTATCAACAGCGAATACAACCTCCAAAGTGCTGACGACAACATTCGTTGAATCGGAATCAACACCTTAAGAAAGCGAAACAATAACAACATCTATAGCAAATGGGAACACATCACCACGACACAAGTTCCACCCACCGCTTCATCTGTAACCGAGTGATTACCACCTTACCATTTATAGGCACAAAAATAAAACTACATCACCGGCTACTAGCCGACATCATATAGCGCCCGGACATTAACATCGAGGGGATATCACCAGATAAGTAAAAGTAGCGATTTAGTGGAATTTTGTATTGATAGTTTGTATAATATCAAAGATATAAAATAGTTTACATTTACCGTGACCCCGAATAAATAAGATTTTCATTTGATATGTATTTTAAAGTCTGACGTTTAACTAAGTCTATGTTCACACTTAGCACATAGTTGACGCACACACGTTGCCACTTGTTTTGAAAATTAGCGAGTTTTAATTCTTATATATTAATTTATATTTCCTTTCGCGTTTTGGTATTGTGCGTTAAATATTTGCTAGATTTGGACTTAACTTAGGAGGTAGGGCCACGTTTGGTCAAGTTGTCGTGCTAGGTTTACCATCGCTTATTGATTGGTAGTTTATCCTAATTGAATCTCGGTTCACACGGTACAATTTTTTTTAGTTTTCTTTTGACCATTTCTTTTGCCTAATTAAAACAAGAAATGGCCACTTATATTTGACCACGCATGTTTTGGGCATGCAAATTTAAAAATTTCGGCAGTAAATACTCAGCTCAATTTGGAGCATAAATTTAGTTTCAAACACGTTTGCAATTAATTATTTTAGTTTTCTTTTGACCATTTCTTTTGCCTAATTAAAACAAGAAATGGCCAACTATATTTGACCACGCATGTTTTGGGCATGCAAATTTAAAAATTTCGGCAGTTAATCCTCCGCTCGATTTGGAGCTTTAATTCATTACGTTTTAAGAAAAACAAAAAACCCAATAATACATTTTTTTAAATTTATAAAAATACAAAACCTAAAACATTTCAGTTTGAGTTTGAAATCATCTTGTTAACAATAAACACCTAAGAAACAAGATGAATTTGAATTTAAACTGGTTTGTTAGTAATCATATCCAATCATTAATTGACTTCAAAATTTAAAACTGTTCTTTTATCCAAAAATAAAAACCCGAAAATTTATTCAAATTCAAAGTTATGACAGTTTGAGAACAACTGGAAAAAAAACAAAATAAATTCGAACTTGAATCAGTATGATAACAAAGGAAAAAGAAACAAAACATAAATTAATTCAAAATCGAATTTATAACAGTTTGAGAATAAAAACAACAAAATAAATTTGAATCTAGAACAGTGGGCCAACTAAGGAAAAAATTAAAAACAAAGTCCAAATCTAAATTGCGAGCTGCGTTATAACAAATGGAAAATAAGAATGAAATGGTTAAAGTTAAACCATTTAGAAACTATTGGCGAAAATTAAATTGATTTAAGTGTGAATTGAATTTAAAATTAAATTAATTTAAATTTGAATTGGATTTGAAATTGAATTAATTTAAATTTGAAAAGAAAAGAAATAGAAGTGATGATAATTTGAATCTAAGACAATTGGGTAACGATAGAAGAAAATGAAATTAATTTTTAATTTGAATTTGAAGTATTCTGGTAGTTAAGCAAAGACATAGAAAGAATTACGAGTTAAGTTTAAAACCATTTGTCAACCGGTGGATGAAACCAAGATCAACTCAAATTTCGATTTATGATAGTTTGGAGAACAACAAAGTAAAGTTTAATTTGAATTTAAAATAGTGCGATAAAAAAAAAAAAAGAAAGATATCGTTTCATAATTCAAATTCAATTTTATAACCGCTTGTGCACCAACGAAAATAAAACCACCTGGATTTAGATAACAATTTCAAATATTTTGCTAACGAATGAAAGTCAAAACCGAAGTAAGTCAAATTCAAATATAAAACTTGTGTTTCCCAATGGTAATGATTTAGAAAAACAAAATAAATTACAATTAAGTTATAACCGGTTGTTAACAATTACAAATAACAGCAAAATAAATTTAAGTTTATACTACCAACCGTTTACTAACGAAGAAAAATAAATTTAAATTTGAATATATAATAGTTTTCCTTAGTTGACTACTAAACTAAAGCCCAACAGAAATCACTATGAATTTGTCTTCAGAACAGCTTGGTCTGATGGGATAGAAAAACAAAGTTGATTCAAATTTAAAAACAAGGAAATTTTGAAATCGAATTAAGAACAATATAATATTATATTATAATAAATATAATACTAAAACCAATTCATAACCATTAATGAAAACCCATAGAACTAAGTTAAATTTACACTCAGAATAAGAGATTAAACAAAATCTTCGTACATTTTAATACAACTATATAGTATATATTTATTTACTATTATTTAAGAATTTTTTTTGATACCAACAAATATATAAGTGAATCAGTATGGCAGGTCCAGTTTCTAATGTAATATGAAGTTCGAACTTAGGGAACAGTTTTATTAGCCTTTGGGCGTAAGATACTTGAATTGTATTAATATTTAAGAACAAAAGAAAAAAAATAATAAGCTTGAATATATTTGAATTTTTATGAACGAATTTGAAGATGTTTTGCTAATAATTTAACACGGCTATAAAGGTAGGTATCGAGTGGTGATGCATAAAAGGGGTAGCCTTTGTAATGTCAACGGTTACCATGGTTTAGGGGAGGGTATATTTAATCGTAGGCAATAACACCTTGTCCTACAGGGAAGAAACGGCAGGTTAGTTTTATACACTGACACAAAAGTTGTATTGTGTCGCTTTCACTATTATTCCAACGTACCACCGCCCAGGCCCGACGAGCCATAGCCGTGCATATTTGTCTAAGTTGTCAGTGTGGTAGTAATAGTGAAGCTAACACGTCCATCGTTTAGTCAGTCTGGCCATCTGCCAGCTGAGCAACACAGGGTAAGGGTAAGAATATTTAGAACCTTGGTGTGAAACGGGACCGCGATGAATTTGTTAAACAGTACAGAATAAATGGCGCCCAACGTGGGGCACGGCCTTGATTAGGTAGATAGTTTACTAGTATAGGTATTCAAGATTGGCCAACTTTAGGCACAACCTTGAGTAGTTATATGGTTTACTGGTATATGTAGTCAAGATTATCCACATTTAGGAACGGACTTGAGGTTATCATTCGGTATTTATGGGATTGAAATTTTACGTGATTTAAGAAAGCTTTGGTGAGTCCGATTAGTCACCAATGTAATAATTAGTATGCCACCGGGGCTTGATTAATAAAGAGACTTTAGCTGAGATTTCGTTAGTCTTACAGATTTGATTTAGGGATTCTTTAATAGCAACGATTCTTTGGCAATAGTTTAGGAGTAAATTTAGGTGAGGCCTAGCTTAGATAATTTTAAATTAAAGTTTGTTTGCCACTTTGTTTTTACTGCTTAATTTCCGACAGATACTCGATATAACCAACAGTTTAACCTAGCTCGTTCTGCGTTTCTTCCTAATTTTTTTTTTAATCACCATCTCAATACCATCTTAGCCATCAGAACATTTTTGATTACATTTATATTTTTGATTAACGAAGTAACATATCAGTAGAATTTACTTACTGATATACGACATAACGCTTACTGGATTTGACTTGGAAATCCAATCCCTTTTGAATTTATTTGGTTTTTGTTTACCGTTTGGAAAAATTTATTTAATACGTCTATTTTTTTCATTACATATTATATTTTTGTTATTTTTGTCCATTTTACCCGATTTGAATTCAGAATCGGATTACCTAAATTTATTTTATTTCAGCATACCTTTTGAAATTTTTTTTTCTCAGTATACACGCAGAGAAAAAACATGATTAATGAGTGGTCACTACCACCATTTTTATTTATATTAGCCAAATATGTTTACCCTAATAAATTTATTATAGTCCTAATATAACTTGAACAAATATTTTTTGTCCTTAACATTTTTAAATTCACTATAATAATATTATATGGTGTTTTACACCTAAAAAGTTACTCTGATCTAGCTAAACATTTTAAAATATGTGAAATGTTTGCTAGTAAAATATTTTTATTTTCAACTTACAATTAAAATCATAATATAAGTTGCACACAAAAGTTATGTTTAATACTATAATTAATGTTTGCTTTAAAATACATTTTCTAAATTAACAAACATTTATGGTCAGTGTGTATTATTTATACGCGAGCGTCAGTTAGAATGATTACAAAATAAATAAAACTTTTTTCGGGGAGAAAAAGGCCACGCTGCCTTTCAAAACTAACGGAATAAATTATTATATGTTTATCGAAACAGGTAAGATTTTTATATATACATAATTATAAAAATACATACATACATTCATAAATATGCAATTACTTTGTCTTTCTTGCAGCCAACAAAAGCAACAACATTAAAACCGGCATAGAAATTAGACGCAAAATTTTGTCATTAGCCCCGAATATTTTCCAATAAAAAAATAAAAGGTTAGTTTGTGTTATTTTTACTAGTCTTGAATGTATGTATGTATGTATTCAATTAAATTTTTTTACATATGCTAAGTATGTATATGTACATAAATATGTATTTTTAATAAAAAATAAATTTTTAAAATAAAATTGTTTATTGGTTTTATTGTGAGAACCATATAACATTGTGAAAAAGACATTTTGCATGGTGTTGGGATATAAAGAAACAGGGTTGAAGATATTGTTTACGTTTTTCTTCTGAACATAATAATATGTTTGGGGCAATAATTAGCTATTTACGTTATGTCTAAACATATATTGTTGCTTAAGACGTGTTTAACACAATCATAATCACAAACATTAATGATAGTTTGCGATTGTGATTGTATCAACCATGTTTTTTCCTTGCGTGTAGTTAATAATACTTAGTTTTCCATGGAATTTGTTTTTACATGCTCTATGCATCATTGACAATTGTCTGATTCGACCTGAAATCAGATTTACTGAATTAATTTTTTGGTGAATATCTTTACTAAGTATAGAGTATCATACTTTAATTTTGTTGATAATAGTTATATTCCTTGATTGGAGTACAGTACTTTTACCGGATTCGTCTTTAACATTTGATTTTTCGATCTTATTTTGTCTTGCGTAGTTTTCAAAGAATTCATTCGCTAAGTATAGACCTTTTTACTTAAATTGTCGTTTTATTATTTTTTTTACCGGATATACGTCACATTTAGTGACATTTACCTGATTTGACTTGGGAATTCGATTTTCCGAGTTGAGTTCGTTTTGTTTATCTTTCGAGAACCTAGTTATAAGATCAGTAGCTGTTGCTTTATTTTCGCGGATATTCGTTTTACCTGATTTACGTTACACTTTGATTTTGCGTTTAAGTCTTAGAAGGTTACTTTTAAATTGGTTTGCATTTAAGATAGTTTTGTTGAATAGGATAGGCATTGACTTTTATAGAATTGTTTTTATTTAGAGTCAAAAATGGTAGGGACACGGTCTACTAGTAAGAACGACGATCCAATCGTTACCACTACTGTGATGACGACGACAACCAATACTACATCAGTAAATACTGCTGGTGCAATTCCTAGACGACCGGATTTGAACGCGACAATTATGGAAGCACAGAGAGCAGAAGATTTAGATGCAAGTGGAGGAAGTTTTTCCGCCAATAGCTCTATTACAACCCCACCGTTTAGTAGTATCAGTGCTCGAGGAGTAAGGGAAGCATTTAGACACAGAATGTTCCTTTAAGACCACCGCCAAATTACGTCAGTCGTCCAGAACCTAGTCGATCTGAAAGAAGTATAACTCATGAAGATCTAAGGAATTTTGAGGATAGACTATTGGACTTAGTACCAAGAATAATTCAGCAAAGCTTACATGGCTCTTCTCAGCAGCCACAAGAGAATCTTTCACAACCAAGAGATAGTAATCATTTTCCAGACTTAAGTCAGCCACCTCCATCATTCTTTAATCCACCTCAAAGACAGTTACAAGTTCGGCAATGGCCTAATGTATCTTATAACCCAAATATAAATTTCCCTAGTGAGTTTCCTACTCATCTAGAAGTTCCTACTACGTCGTTACCAACAAGTCAGAGACAGACATCACATGGTGCAAGTCTACGTATTGACAAATGGGGTATTGTGTTTGACGGTACAACACGTACAACCAGCATCGAAGATTTTGATTTTCGAGTAGAAACCCTACAGTCTGACTATGGATGTGAATGGAAAGATGTTTTGAAATCTTTTCATCATTTGTTAAGTGGACCAGCACTTGAGTGGTTTTGGGACCACAGAAGATTTAATAATGTGTCTAGATGGAGAGAATTTAAAGCAGCGTTAATTTCACAGTTTCATCGTTTTGACAGTGATTTTGACATACAAAGAAAAATACTAGATAGGATACAACAAAATCAGGAGACTTTTGATGATTTTTATAACGTGGTAATTCGTTTACGTAACCAGCTTCGTAGTCCAATTAGTGAGAGAGATTTAGTTAGCATAATGAAAGGAAATCTCAGAGCACCTATGGCTCAATTATTGTTTTCAGTTCAAGTTGTCAGTTTGGCACATTTCGCCAAGGAATGTCGTCGTGCTGAAAATCTGTTAGGTACTCATCGCAATTTCAACAATAGATTCCCTGCTAGATCGGTTAATGAGATAGAGTGTGAAGTAGTCACAACGGATGATACTCCGGAGGTAGAGGCATTATCTACAGTTCCAAGAAAATTAATCTGTTGGAATTGTAAAGTTGAAGGTCACACATTTATGGATTGTGCTGAGGAAAAGAGAAATTTGTTTTGCTACAAATGCGGACTTGAAAACACAGTTACGCCACGATGTCCAGTATGCCAGGGAAACCCAAAGGCGAACTTGTCTCGTGTTGGGATGGAGACACGTTCCAGGGCACCGTATCCCAAGCAGCAATAAGAATTTGTGAACCCGATATACGTCATGAAGAATCTCACACGAAGATTTTACAAAAAGTTACCCAGCAAGAACATTTAAACCAGATTTACCCACGAAAACCATTACACGTACGGATGGAAGAATATGAGAAAGCCAAAGAAAGAATTTTTGGACCAACTAAAAAAATTCTAAGAGCAAGAAACAGGTATAAAGAAAGAAAACGAGTCAGATTTGAGATTTCGGCAGCAAGTATTTATGAAGGATCAGATACAAGGATCTACACCACCATCGATATAAACGGACAACCTATACAAGGATTATTAGACAGCGGAGCATCAATAACAGTACTTGGAAATAATTGTTTGGATTTGATCGAAAAGGCTAAACTGGTTATTTATCCATTTGAATCTGAAATAAGAACAGCAGATGGGAGGTTGAATCCTATAGTTGGTCGTATTAGGTCGAATATTTTGTTTGGTAAAGTTAGTAAGCCGATAGATTTCTTTTTAGTTCCGTCTCTCAAGTTACCACTTTATTTAGGTCTAGATTTTATGAAGGCATTTAACTTGATAAGATTTAATGTAGATAGTATGGATACCTGCTCAATAGGGGTCGAGAATGATTCGTTTCCAAGAATGCATGTTTTGAATGTACAACAGCGGGGATCATTAGAAACTGTTATAGATTCGTTCCCTTGTTTTACGCGCAAAGGGGTAGGTAAGACTTCACTGGAAACTCATCACATCGATACAGGAGCGGCTGTTCCAATTAAGGAAAAACATTACCCAGTGTCACCAGCGGTGCAGAAATAAATGTACGGAGAGCTGGATAGGATGCTGTCATTAGGAGTAATTGAGCCGAGTGAAAGCCCGTGGAACAATCGAGTAACCTTTGTGCAGAAAGGAGATAAAGTAAGAATTTGTTTGGATGCGCGACGGCTTAATGATTTGACGGTTAAGGATGCATATCCACTCCCACACATCGAGGGACTCTTAAGTCGGTTGGGTGGTACCCATTTTATATCCAGCATTGATCTGAAGGATGCGTTCTGGCAGATACCCCTGGCAGAACAGAGCCGAGAGAAAACAGCCTTTACTGTGCCTGAAAGACCCTTGTACCATTTCACGGTCATGCCTTTTGGGTTGTGCAATGCTGCCCAAAGGTTATGCCGCTTAATGGACAAGGTGATTCCAGCGCGACTTAGGGAGAAGGTGTTTGTCTATTTAGATGATCTGCTGGTGGTATCTCCAGACTTTGAGGAACATGTTCGGATTTTGGCCGAGGTGGCCGATTGTCTAAATAAGGCTGGATTAACCATCAATGTTAGCAAATCTAAGTTTGGATGTGCGGAATTAAAATATCTAGGTTATATCGTGGGAGGAGGACAATTGAAACCCGACCCAGAAAAGATTCAGGCAATTATTAATTTTCAGTATCCAAAAACACCGAAACAGGTACGCAGTTTCTTAGGTACTACAGGTTGGTACCGCCGATTTATCGCGGATTTCGCTACTCTTACATCGCCCATCAGCGATACTTTGAAAAAGGGCAAGAAATTTTCGTTTCCCGACGAAGCTAAAGAAGCTTTTGGCAAGTTAAAAGAATGTCTGACTGCAAGCCCAGTCTTAACACATCCGGATTTTAACAAACCATTTTATATACAATGCGATGCATCTGATGTTGGTATGGGTGCGGTATTTTTTCAAGAAGATTCTGAGAGTGGAGAACACCCGATCGCATATTTTTCAAAAAAGTTTACACCGGCTCAGAAAAACTATTCAGTGACTGAGCGTGAATATTTAGCAGTTATCACTGCCGTAAAACGTTTTCGACCTTATGTGGAGCTTATGAACTTTGTAGTGATTACCGATCATTCATCTTTAAAATGGCTGATGTCACAACGTGATTTAAGTGGTCGTCTTGCTCGATGGAGCTTACAACTTCAAACTTTCTCATTCGAGATTCGTCATCGAAAAGGAGCCAAGAATATAGTGCCAGATACTTTGTCAAGATTTTCAATGGATGAAATCGAACTATTTGACAACAGGTTGATAGACTTAACTTTACCAGAATTTAGTAGCCCAGATTATAAGGATTTAATAGAAACCGTTGAGAATAATCAGACTAGTCTTCCCGATATTAAAGTGGTCGATAATTTTGTGTATAAGCGCACAATTAGGTATGACGGGGATATTGATCGAGAAAACCACGCTTGGAAATTATGGATTCCGTCAGGGCTAACAGAGAAAATCATATCAAAAGCCCATGAACCACCGAATGTTGCTCACGGAGGCATAGGAAAAACTATACATCGTATAAGGGAATATTTTTACTGGCCACATTTAAACGTTCAAGTGAGAGAATATATTAATCGTTGCGATACATGCAAGGAATGTAAGCCTGCAAATAGTGTTTTGAAACCACCTATGCGAAAGCAACCCGATGCATGTAGACCGTTTCAGCGTGTATACATTGACTTTTTAGGTCCTTATGCCCACTCTAAAAGAGGCAATTGTTTCATATTTATCGTGCTTGACTATTTTTCAAAGTTTGTTTTACTAAAAGCGATGTCTAAAGCTACAGCGAAGAATGTTATCAACTTTTTAATACAGGAGGTTTTCTACAAATTTGGATGTCCGGAAACGCTTGTTTCCGATAATGGGCAACAGTTTGTCAGTAAAGATTTTGCAGAGCTAATGGAATGTTTCGGAATTGAACATATACGTACAGCGAATTACGCGCCACAAGCCAACGCTTCTGAAAGAGTGAACCAATCAGTTTTAGCAGCCATACGTTCGTATTTGGAATCGAATCAGAATGATTGGGATCTACATCTTTGCGTGATAGAATGCGCTTTAAGATCGGCCGTACATTCAGCTACAGGCGTGACACCTTACTTTCTACTGTTCGGAACAAACATGATAACTCATGCATCAACTTACAAATTAGCTAAGAAATTAGATTTGTTGGAAGAGCCAGAAAACCGTTGGGAAAACCGAAGTGAATTTTTGGAAATAGTTCGTGACAATGTGAAACAACAGCTACACAAAAGCTATACAGCCAATGCAAAACGTTATAACGTGAGATGTCGGGAGACAAAATTCAAACCTGGTCAGGAGGTGTTCCGACGTAATTTTCAACTTTCAGACTTTTCCAAACAAATCTCGGCGAAATTGTGCAAAAAGTTTGTAAAATGTCGAATCTTAAAGCCAGTTGGAAATAATCTTTATGAAGTTGAAAACCTGCAAGGAAAATTCCAGGGGGTATACCACGCAAAAGATTTAAAAGTCTGAGATGATAACTTTTGAGCAATAGTTTGAAATTTATCATATTAGCAAATTTAATTTGCTAATATGATAAAAATCTTCCACCACCTGTGAGGATGTGTGCCGTGTGTACCCCACTGGCGGGGCAATTAAAACCCTGATTAGTATGAAAAGAAACATACAGTGCCAGATGGGCAAATTGGCAAAAATTGAATGGTAGTGGTATGTAATACTACTAAAGTTATCAACTGACAAAGTGAAGTAGGTTGCAGTTGGGTGCAAATTGCAATGGCCAACAACACGAAGATGGAACAAAATGTCCCTATATCCGTCCTTTTGGTCTAAGACGGCGTAAGAAGGAGTGGCACCTGAAATTGTGATCCGTAAAAATCGGGTAATTGGAAGTACTGGCAGTTTACTTAAAGAGAAAAAAAAAGGAACACGGTAAGTTAAGGAAAAATATAGAATGTGACGAGGGTGTAAAGGAATATGGATCGGTTCTTAATGTGTTTATTTTTCATACAGTGTACGAAGCTACGGTATTGCTGGGACAAAGGAAGCAGGAGTTTGGGAAGCTCAGTATCACGCGAAAGGCAGGTGCAGAGACTTATTGACACAGCCACTTTTCGGAAAGTGCACTATTGAGGCGATAGGACGAATCCACCATGTCCACTTACAACAAGACACGTGCCGACCAACAAAGATAAGGGTAAACCCTCCGAACACAAATTGCCGCAACACCGTGAACAACCCCACTATAGTATGCTAATTACGCTTTATTGCAACACGTTTGAAGGAAAACTATATATACACCAAAGTTCCAACTTTATGACGCTCACAACACGTACCGCAGTACGGGGAGAAGGCCACCGAAGTAAGTAACAAGTGCGTCAGTTAAAAATCTAGTAAAGTGCTAGTATAAGATTTCCAGAACTTATACTAAAAGAAAAAGTGCGTCAGTATTAAACTTAAAACAAATAAATCGCAACATTCGTTTGATAAAGCTAACCTAACCCTAGCTAAAATAAATGTGCAACTACGGTTAAAACGTAAAGCTAGCAAATAGCAACGAATGAAAGCTGCAATACTTACACCTAGCAGATAGCGTTTTACAAAACTGACATCAAAAACAACAATGGCCACTAAAGTCAAAAATCACATCTGGTAAAATTGTCAACAGTGCTGAAGCCTTCATCCCTACAAATCGGAAAAAACAGCCGATAGAACGTACATCGACGAAAATATAGACAGCAAAAGTATTTCAACATTATCAACAGCGAATACAACCTCCAAAGTGCTGACGACAACATTCGTTGAATCGGAATCAACACCTTAAGAAAGCGAAACAATAACAACATCTATAGCAAATGGGAACACATCACCACGAGACAAGTTCCAACCACCGCTTCATCTGTAACCGAGTGATTACCACCTTACCATTTATAGGCACAAAAATAAAACTACATCACCGGCTACTAGCCGACATCATATAGCGCCCGGACATTAACATCGAGGGGATATCACCAGATAAGTAAAAGTAGCGATTTAGTGGAATTTTGTATTGATAGTTTGTATAATATCAAAGATATAAAATAGTTTACATTTACCGTGACCCCGAATAAATAAGATTTTCATTTGATATGTATTTTAAAGTCTGACGTTTAACTAAGTCTATGTTCACACTTAGCACATAGTTGACGCACACACGTTGCCACTTGTTTTGAAAATTAGCGAGTTTTAATTCTTATATATTAATTTATATTTCCTTTCGCGTTTTGGTATTGTGCGTTAAATATTTGCTAGATTTGGACTTAACTTAGGAGGTAGGGCCACGTTTGGTCAAGTTGTCGTGCTAGGTTTACCATCGCTTATTGATTGGTAGTTTATCCTAATTGAATCTCGGTTCACACGGTACAATTTTTTTTAGTTTTCTTTTGACCATTTCTTTTGCCTAATTAAAACAAGAAATGGCCACTTATATTTGACCACGCATGTTTTGGGCATGCAAATTTAAAAATTTCGGCAGTAAATACTCAGCTCAATTTGGAGCATAAATTTAGTTTCAAACACGTTTGCAATTAATTATTTTAGTTTTCTTTTGACCATTTCTTTTGCCTAATTAAAACAAGAAATGGCCAACTATATTTGACCACGCATGTTTTGGGCATGCAAATTTAAAAATTTCGGCAGTTAATCCTCCGCTCGATTTGGAGCTTTAATTCATTACGTTTTAAGAAAAACAAAAAACCCAATAATACATTTTTTTAAATTTATAAAAATACAAAACCTAAAACATTTCAGTTTGAGTTTGAAATCATCTTGTTAACAATAAACACCTAAGAAACAAGATGAATTTGAATTTAAACTGGTTTGTTAGTAATCATATCCAATCATTAATTGACTTCAAAATTTAAAACTGTTCTTTTATCCAAAAATAAAAACCCGAAAATTTATTCAAATTCAAAGTTATGACAGTTTGAGAACAACTGGAAAAAAAACAAAATAAATTCGAACTTGAATCAGTATGATAACAAAGGAAAAAGAAACAAAACATAAATTAATTCAAAATCGAATTTATAACAGTTTGAGAATAAAAACAACAAAATAAATTTGAATTTAGAACAGTGGGCCAACTAAGGAAAAAATTAAAAACAAAGTCCAAATCTAAATTGCGAGCTGCGTTATAACAAATGGAAAATAAGAATGAAATGGTTAAAGTTAAACCATTTAGAAACTATTGGCGAAAATTAAATTGATTTAAGTGTGAATTGAATTTAAAATTAAATTAATTTAAATTTGAATTGGATTTGAAATTGAATTAATTTAAATTTGAAAAGAAAAGAAATAGAAGTGATGATAATTTGAATCTAAGACAATTGGGTAACGATAGAAGAAAATGAAATTAATTTTTAATTTGAAGTATTCTGGTAGTTAAGCAAAGACATAGAAAGAATTACGAGTTAAGTTTAAAACCATTTGTCAACCGGTGGATGAAACCAAGATCAACTCAAATTTCGATTTATGATAGTTTGGAGAACAACAAAGTAAAGTTTAATTTGAATTTAAAATAGTGCGATAAAAAAAAAAAAGAAAGATATCGTTTCATAATTCAAATTCAATTTTATAACCGCTTGTGCACCAACGAAAATAAAACCACCTGGATTTAGATAACAATTTCAAATATTTTGCTAACGAATGAAAGTCAAAACCGAAGTAAGTCAAATTCAAATATAAAACTTGTGTTTCCCAATGGTAATGATTTAGAAAAACAAAATAAATTACAATTAAGTTATAACCGGTTGTTAACAATTACAAATAACAGCAAAATAAATTTAAGTTTATACTACCAACCGTTTACTAACGAAGAAAAATAAATTTAAATTTGAATATATAATAGTTTTCCTTAGTTGACTACTAAACTAAAGCCCAACAGAAATCACTATGAATTTGTCTTCAGAACAGCTTGGTCTGATGGGATAGATAAACAAAGTTGATTCAAATTTAAAAACAAGGAAATTTTGAAATCGAATTAAGAACAATATAATATTATATTATAATAAATATAATACTAAAACCAATTCATAACCATTAATGAAAACCCATAGAACTAAGTTAAATTTACACTCAGAATAAGAGATTAAACAAAATCTTCGTACATTTTAATACAACTATATAGTATATATTTATTTACTATTATTTAAGAATTTTTTTTGATACCAACAAATATATAAGTGAATCAGTATGGCAGGTCCAGTTTCTAATGTAATATGAAGTTCGAACTTAGGGAACAGTTTTATTAGCCTTTGGGCGTAAGATACTTGAATTGTATTAATATTTAAGAACAAAAGAAAAAAAATAATAAGCTTGAATATATTTGAATTTTTATGAACGAATTTGAAGATGTTTTGCTAATAATTTAACACGGCTATAAAGGTAGGTATCGAGTGGTGATGCATAAAAGGGGTAGCCTTTGTAATGTCAACGGTTACCATGGTTTAGGGGAGGGTATATTTAATCGTAGGCAATAACACCTTGTCCTACAGGGAAGAAACGGCAGGTTAGTTTTATACACTGACACAAAAGTTGTATTGTGTCGCTTTCACTATTATTCCAACGTACCACCGCCCAGGCCCGACGAGCCATAGCCGTGCATATTTGTCTAAGTTGTCAGTGTGGTAGTAATAGTGAAGCTAACATGTCCATCGTTTAGTCAGTCTGGCCATCTGCCAGCTGAGCAACACAGGGTAAGGGTAAGAATATTTAGAACCTTGGTGTAAAACGGGACCGCGATGAATTTGTTAAACAGTACAGTTTTCTTTTTATGTGTAGTCTTATACAATAAAGGGGGATACAATTGTATTATTTTTAAGTAAAATTCTAAAGAAACTGATCTAAGATTTTTACAGTGACCACTGTACATCGATTTCTTGCAAAAAGTGAAAATGGAAAAATCTTGAGTTGACTCTCGTTAGAGGAAGCAGTGCGATATGTAAAAATTCATGTACACATGTACATAGTATATTCGAAATGTTTGGTCGATGGGCCCTTGTGGACAAAACTTGTCTCTCTTATGTTGATGTAAACAGGATCCACTCCTTCATTGAATCGACCGGATGGCTGCATAGGAATACTAGCAGCCAGATAACATAGGACCCGTGGGAGACGGTGTGACATGGCAACACAACGGGAACTAATTAATGGATCCACGTGAGCTGTGCTTGATCACGGCTGCCAATAGAACCTTACCTAACCTACATAGTATATGTAACCTTGTGACCCATTTCTTAAATAAATTATAATGATTCCTTTCGGTTTTAGGCTCTTAGGGAGGAAGTTTTATATTGGATCTTTGGTAAGCTATGAAACAATCATCACAAAATTGGGCAGAGTGGAAAAGTTGCTATATTCCAATATAAAAATATAATTGGCTGGCATTTCTGGAGGAGGATTTATATGGAACCTGTGATAAATTCTGAAACGGTCATGAAAAAAATTTATGTATAACTTCGAGTCTAACGAAACTTAATTCAACCAAATTTCACCACAATATCAATTTATATTACCGGATAGAATTAGGGGCGTATTTAAATTTTATTGTTAATTTTTGATTTTAATAACAAATTTTTAATTTAAATTTTAGTTATTTAAAAATAAAAATTTTAATTGAATCTAACAAATAATTTTATTACTGGATTGCTCATCAATTACTTTATTCATTAATTATTTGTTTCATTTCAATCTAATGAGGTAATTGAATAATATATAGATTTTTTCTTAATTATTTTTGTAATTGAATCAATTAACACATTTCTTGAAATCTCATAGTTTTTTAATTAAAATTGAAAATATCATTTATTGAAAAAAAAAAATTTTTAATATTTAATTTCTACAATTTTTAGTAACTTAATTTTCTGAATTGGGTGATTAAAATCCATTTTTAATTTTTTCTGTGATATATTAAATATGGGTTTCATTGGATAATTTTGGTATAACGGGGTTATTTGTTTGTAAAGCTATGAGTGCAACAAACGCGTAACTAATTCATCAAGTATCAAGTATTAATATTACTGTTAATGCAGCAAACTCGTATCTCAATATATGAATTTCTTGCTTAAACTAAAGAAGATTAGTACACTATTACTACTAATATACATAGATGTAATCAATTCTTTAATAATTGCATTTGAACTTTTAGCCAAACACCGAAGTATAAAAAGATTAAACGTTTTTTCTCTCTCCTGAAAAGTTGTATTTTTTAAGATACAAGGTTGAGAAAGTAAGGCATCGATATGCCATAAAAAATTTGCCCTACTCGTCAGTAATGCTACGAGAGAGAGGTAATTTCCTACCCGTCGTCTAATAAAAACATGGCTCGGTTCAACAATGACAGAAGGAAGACTGTACTATCTAAATTTGCCTCACAAGGAAATCATAAATTGCTTATTTGAAAAAATTTATTTATATTGGACTAATCTTATATTTCATTTAACCTTAATGTTGAGTTTTTTGAAAATAATATACACATATTAATTTTAATAAACTTTTAAAAACAAATTTTTTTACTTTTTTGTATCAAAAAAATTGCGATTTGGAGCTTTTGGAAGATGAATCCGAATGGGAATTTTCGGAAGATCTTACTTTTTTGCCTGAAACATCCGACTTAAAAACGTATGTATAATTGAAATGCATAAACATGCGTGTATTAAATATTTTCATCATTATAATTTTAGAACAAGCTCGACCCAATTGTTGTGTTCTCCCGATATTGCAGGTGTACAGTCTTCCGATAATAGGTACAAAGAGTCCGTCAGCTGACTCAAGCATACCAAAATATTCCTACGTAAGTATTTCGATGAAAATACAACATGGTGAAGTACTTATTGTATGATTATTTCAGAAAAATACAACAGTTTCAACAAAAAATGTGTGCCTTAACGAAATGAGGGCTGGTGTTTCCAAGGTCATCGATATTATGACAACATTAGCCCATATTGCTAAAGATAACTGCAAAGAAAGTGAAAACAGCTCTTTTCTAAAGTATATGGACTCTTTGCTGTTAAAATTGCCTATAGATGTGGCTGAAGATATGCAATCTAAGTTTATTTTAATGCTCCATGAAGAAATTTGCACCACAGACGCGTTGATTCGTTAGAATAGTAATTTTAATCTTCCAAATATAACAGTTATAAGGTATGTGATGGAAAACGCTGTCTTGAAAAATATTGAATTTATAAAAAAAACTCTAAGATCTCATCCTCCACATACCTGTGTGTTCCAGCCCTACATACAAAAATTGCAAAGTGAAGTGATATTTAGTGCCTATAAATTATTTAATCTTAATCTATGAATTATTTTTTTGATTCAATTCTCATTTTAAATGAATTAAACTCATTTTGTATTCATATTCATAGTACATATGTATCTGTGGCAATAAAAAATAATGGCTTAAGTTGACTTAAGTGCTCTTTAATTTTATTAATAAAACTGTACGCATTTATATATTAACTTTAACAATACAACACACAATTCATTTTAGACAAAACCCTAAATATCTCAAAAAACGAAATTTAGACTTAAGCCATTATTATAATATCAGGGATTGTAACAGTTAGGGCCATTATTACAACTTGCCAATAGTTGAAAGTCGGATTTTGTCGAACCGATAAATAGCTTTGCATTATAAAACCTTCATTTATTATGTTTTCATCTATTAAATATTATTATTATTGAAAATAACAGCAATAAAAAATGGAAGTTGTAATAATGCAAAGCTATTTATCGGTCCAACAAAATCCGTCTTTTAACTATTGGCAAGTTGTAATAATGGCCCTTAGTCCTCTTTTCATAAAAGTCAGATTAAAACCGTTACTTTTTTTTTTTTGAACAAATACATATAACATTTATTTTTATTTTTTGATTTTAATTTTTTTGGAAAAAAGTAACAGTTATTCTTTGATTTTTATTTTTTTTTAACAAAAATTACATATCTTCTTTGATTTTTATTTGCTTGAACAAAATAACAGCTAGTTTCTTAATTTGATTTTTCGAGCAAAAATAAAAGTTATTCTCTAAAAAATGTATGTGGTATATAATCTAGTTGACTTTAAATATTTATTTTAATGTGCATAAGAAATCCCAATGATGATCACACATTAATTTTAATAATTTATTTTAATTTAATTTCATGATCACACATTAAAATACACATTTTAAGTCAATAATAAAATAACTTGAATACATCTAAGCGAAGTCTTAGGAGCGAAACAAGTATACAGTGCACTCGGGAAAACGTCAACACTCGTTTACGTCAACATCCCAAAACGTCAACCCTTTTTTTTTTACATTGCCTACTCTAAAACGTCAACCCAACCATAAAGCTCTAATACGTCAACTCTGAATAAAATAAAATTTCGAATTTAGCAGCAGTTAAAATACACACATTTTTACACACACACATTTATTTTATGAAATCAATTCAGAAATTGGGGATCCACCTGGATAATGTTTCGAATTCGTGTGAAATTGAGGAGTTGGAAGTGATCGATGATGAGGAGAACGATTTAGATACAAATGTGCAGACAATAAAACCAAGCGAAGCCGTCGAAATATTTAACAGGGCTTTGGATTGGGCTCAATGCGAGAATGTTGAGCAAAATGACTTAAATGTATTAAGACGTTTAAGAGAGAAGGCTCTCTTCCAAGTGTTGGATAGAAAAAAACAGCAGAAAAAAATAACAGATTTTTTTTAAATGCATATGTGTGCATGTAAAATTAAAAATATGATCTCATTTAAAATGTATTCTTTTAGTTCCAGTTGTCTTCTATGGTTTTAGTCAGGTTGAATGCCTTTTTTATTTCCTTTTTGAATTTGTTTATGTTTGGATTTAGTTTATAATTAATAAAAACGTTTAAAACCACATTATCGATATGTTTTTTATTTAAAAATTTTACATTCGTAAACGTCAACAATTTGTTAAACGTCAACACCCGCGGTTTTAATTAGTTGACGTTTTCCAGAGTGCACTGTATATCAAATATAAATTAGTGTAAAATCAACTCGATTGTCTTGCATTTACTTCCTTCTTTTCTTTTACGATTTTTTTTAATCTTGGTCTACGGTCTAAAATTTTAAGCATCTTTACCAAAACTATCTGCCTGTTCAACGATTTCGAACGTAGACGTTCGCATAGAATTTTATGGAAAATATTTTTAAAACTATGTATGTGTTTTTATATATTTACATTTTCTATGCGAACGATAACATTTTAAGCTAAATAAAAAAATTTAGCGGTTTTTGAAGTACGATTTGATGGGAAGTCTCCAAAAAAAGTTGGCAACAATGCTTATAAACAGTCCGTGCTCAGGGATATAGGGGGATCTTCGTCTTGTTTTAACGTTAAGTCGATTCGTACATTTAAAATAAAAAATTTTAAGTAGCAAATAATTTCGATTCAATTACAAAACAAAAAAACAAATATATGGAAATACATTATGCTCTACTTAGAAGAGGAACTAGATGTCACCCGCCTCATACCATTCTTTACCCTCCCATGACCTTGCTATTCATTTCATATCTCGGAATAGCCCTACGAACAGTTTACATTGATTACCGAAATAACTATTAAATTAAAATTTAAAATTTTATTTTAAAACTACATTTATTTATTTATGTATATATTAATTCAATATACCCAACAAACCATACAACGATATGATAGCGAAAACGATATTATATTTTACGGCGTTTACAATATTATACACGATTATTAAAAACGATATCGTTACGACATCACTTTACAAAATATTTTTTTCCAATTTAAAAACAAACATTTGAAAAAAACCTCAAACATTTTTTAAACATAGAAAATTATTTTACCAAATTTGCATATAAAAATTTCAAAAGAAGTTTATATTAAAATACATTATGATCGAATTATTTTATAAGTATTACAAAAATGTGTAAGTAATAGCTATTGTGTATATTTAAAGATGAATTTAAACTTTTTAATTTAATAATAAATTAGGTGAATCTTTTTCAACATACATATACTTTAGAATAGACCACGATTAAAGGACAGAAAAGATTGCAATGTGCAGTTTAATTATCACACAGAATCGTTCCATAATTCCCCAGTTGAATCACAATAACAATGCGAAAATTATAATATTCTAATGGAAGAATAGGTTGACAAGGATGCAATTCAAAGTTATTTAGATATAAAATGCAGTTGTAATTATGAAACTGATAGTGAAAAATTGGAGGAGTATAAAAAAGCATTTTCTGAAGAAATTAAAGAACTTTTTTATTAAGGATTACCTAACAATTTCTTAATATTGTAAAAATACATATCATTTTTGCTAATCTAGCTTTAATTTACTTTTTTATTTTTTTTAATTTAGCTATTATTTACTGTTTTTAATTTTTGTTAATCTAGCTCTAATATTCGTTATTAATTTTTTATTGAACTTTTATAAATAATAATTATATTTCACATACAAAAATTAAAGCTGTTTTATTTTTAAGATAACAAGTTGCAACTTTTTGTTAGCTTGTTATAATATCATTATGTGCGTTCGTTTACTTTTCTAGTAAAATCCATTAGGTGAGTTATATGAAAATTTTACAAATTTATGTGTGCGCGAACGCATTTCAGTAAAATCCAGTACAAATTTGTAACAATTTTGGGGTAAACGAACGCAGCTAATATCTGTATAATAAAATGATAGTTTTTCGAAAAATTTAAAAATGCGATTTCACTATCGCTATTATTGGAAATTATGATATCGAAAACGATATCATAATTTAACGGAAAAACGATATTATAAGGAAAGGTACAATTTAGTCCGTAAAAACTATCGTTTTCGATTCGAAAACGATTTTCACTTGTTATACTTTCTATCACCTATATGATATCGTTTCGATATCGTTACAATATCGCTTGGTTTACTGGGTTGTGCCATATGACCAATATATCCTTAATGAGCACACAAAAAAAACCAAGTATAAAATTTATGTGTATGTTTTAAAGTATCAAAAAAAAAATATTTTGTTGTATTAAAAGTGATAGTGAAAGTTAAATTTACATTAAAATAGTAATATTTTAGAATAACAAATTCAAAGTGAAATTTAATAGAAATACTGATACGCAACTTATTTATTTTTCTTTTTATGTGTTTTATGTGTGATTTAAATTTTTGGTTTTGTATTATAACGTTTTTCTCTCATGAAACCGATGTATTCAATATAAGTTTTAAGACTACACAGAAAAAATTATTTTTCGAATTCAAACAAAAAATTTGTAGAATCAAAACATTTTTTGTCTGAAATCGGTCCTACAAACAAATTCGCATATTCAAACAATTTATTTGCATTTTGTTTACTAAAAAAAACACTGATTTTTTCAAACAAATAATTTACAGAATCAAACAAAAAGTTTACTGAAATTCATATAAATTTGAAACAGATAATTTTGCTGAATCAAACAAAAATTTTTTGCACAAGCAATGACGCGCACCCAAGCTAGGAGAAGATGAAGGCAGAAGCAGAGCGGAGGCTGGCTTTGAGACACAGGTTTGGTGGAATTATTTTTGAACGAAGTCTTGTTTATACACACAATGTTTTTCTTCATCACTCACTGTTGCTGTATACTTTCCTTGGCTAAAGAAGAAGATATGTAACAAACAACGGCAGCAGACCGACTCGATATGTTTTTCGTCATCATTTTATTTTTGTATTTGATCTAGGTATTTAAGTAAACAGTTTTCAAAAATTGAATACGGGATTTTGTTTTTCATTCTTTTTTTTTCAACTTCGAACCCAACCAAAAATTTATTTTGTTTCTTATAATGTTGTTGTTGTTTCTGTTGTTTAAAAAAGAATGAAACCTTTTTTTACCTGCTATTTTTTGTTTGTTTTTTTACTAATAACCTCGTCGCGCTATTTTATCATCTTTCTTATTGTTGTACTTTTTTAAAGCGTCCAAAAATAGACTGTATGTGTTTTGTGTTGTTGTTCTTATATTTCACATAAAGAAGTGTTGCTTACGATCAAATAAAAAATGCAAAAAACGACAACATTAAAGAGCGTTAAATATTTCATACAAAATTATGAAAAATTGAAACCAATAGCGCGTATATTATATTATTGAAAAGTTGTCAACATTTTTGTTGGTTAAATAAAAATCAAACAAAAATATTAATTGAATCAGTAAAAAAATTTGTAGAAATTAAAAATAATTTCAAACAATCGTTTGTTTGAAAATAATTAGTAAGTATAATAAAATATCAATTATAAATCAAAACTCACCATACATACATCTTTTCCATCGTTGACTGCAGGCCTGGAGTCAGGATCTAGGACGCTTGGAGTTATTGCTGTCTACTCGCTTAGGCTTGCAAAAAATATAAAATACGCGATTTCAAAAGTTACAATGGAGGTAAATGTTATAAATTAGTGTTAGGATAGTGAATAAGAGTTTAAAAATAGTTTTGTGATCTTAGATGTATTTTAACACATTTTTTTTTTTAAACCATGAAGGATTGTTTCTGTTGAACAATTAGTTTCTTTTTTTTAACAAACTGAATTTACAAAATAAGAACAAGATACATATACGATCAAAATCGAAAACGCCAAACGCAAGAATTATGAACGTCGTGTTTTAAGAAAATTTCTTTAATAAAATATTTCTCTATTAAACAGAATTTTATAACAAAAATTATAAAATGTTATGACAAACACTATTATTTTTATTATTTATTATTTATTTATTTATTGGTATTCCTATACAACAGGACTTAAAGTCTTATAATTATAGTACAGGATAAAAAATTCGTAGCAATTTCTTATGTGTCACACAATAAAAGATTTTAACAATAAACATTAAAATAAAAGAATTTAATACATTAAAGCAATTTTTAAAGTGAGAAGATCAAACAATTTTAAACATAAGGACATTCAAAAGCGTTTTTAAATAGAATAGATTACACATTTTCAAGTACGGGAATAAAAATTAAAAATACATTTCCTAAACTGCGTTGCATTACTAGTAAATTGAACAGTTGCTGGTAGAGTGTTCCAAAGACGAATACTGTGAACGAAAAACTGCCATTCAGATACTAACTTCTTGAATCTTATCGGGATCAGATTGTTATTTCTTCTTGACTGCGTAAAGGTAACACGTTCAAATAGATACGTCGGCTCGCCAGTATAGATAATTTTATGCAAAAGAGTAAGACATCGAATATTTAACATGTCAGAAAAACGCACTCCATAAAGTTTACTTTCGTAGGGTGTAACATGAGAGAAACGTCCTAAGTTGAAGACATATCTCAGAATGGCATTATACGTAGACGTTAATTTCCTGGTGCTTTTTTGGTCACAGCTTGCAAAAACCTCGCTGCCATATAATAAAGCTGGAACAAGATATGTCTTAGCCAAAAGCATACGTATGCTGAACGGGGTTGAGTGTTGAGTTGCCCAAAGCGAACGAAGCATCACAAATACTTTCCCTGCAGCAGCGTTTATATGATCTGACCAAGTAAGTGAAGAATTAAAAATAATGCCAAGGTTTTTAGTCTTCTTGACAATTTCTATTTGCTGCGAGTTCAAGATTATATTGTTCTCAATAGTTATTTGTGTATTGTTCCTGGAAATTACAAGGCACTTAGATTTAGCAGGATTCAGACAAAGACCATTTGCCTTTGCCCAGGCTTCAATTTTTGATAGATCAAAGTTTAATCTTGAAATATACTCATCAGTCTTATCAGGTTCACTACATATATAAACCTGAACATCATCGGCATACATATGAATTTTGCAATGTGATAACTGTTTTGGCAAATCGTTTATATACATTGTAAAAAGTAGAGGACCTAATATGGACCCTTGAGGAACACCTTTGGTCACAGGCAACGGCAATGATTGCTTATTGTTTGAACTTACATACTGATAGCGGTTACTTAGATATGATGAGATGAGATCAGCCGCTGAGGAGGTAAAATGGAAAAACTTAGTTAATTTAATACGAAGCATGTCATGATCAACCATATCAAATGCTTTGGAGTGATCCAACAGCACCAACAAGGTAACATTTCCGTTATCTATATAGCCTCGAATTTCCTCCGTCACTCCAATAAGTGCAGTAGTACAGCTATGTTTGGGTCGGAAACCCGATTGCATTTTGGTTAATAAATTATTCGTCACAAAGTAAGCACCTATTTGTTTATGCAAGAGCCTTTCGAAGACTTTAGATAAATAAGAAAGGATAGCAATTGGACGATATTCATTTCTATTTTTAGGGATGGGAACAATTTTCGCACACTTCCAGTTCTGTGGAAAAATACCTTTTGTAATTATTGTGTTGAATATGTGTGTGATTTGTGGAAGTAAGTTAGGAAGAAGGAGTTTTAAAAATTTAGGGTGAATTGTATCAGGTCCAATTGAATTTGATTTTATATCATGGCAAGCAATAAAGGTATCATCCTGAGAAACACAGCGAAAAGAAAATTGTGGTGCGGAGCTATTAAATGATGAACTGGCACAACTAGAATAATAGTTAGGAGAAATGTTTAAGTTTGGAATTTTAGTAAATAGCTCGTTGAGTGAGTCAACATTCAATTCCGAAGAGTCTGTTTTATTTAATTTTCCGATGCCAATATCACGAATAATTTTCCAATTTTTCTTTGAGTTCACAGCAGTTGAAAATAAGTTAGTAAAGTAGGAGAATTTTGTTTGCTTAATAAGTTTATTTACTTCCCTTCTGGCAATAACAAATTGATCATGCAGGTCATCAGTTTTGAAGCGTTTCCAACATTTATATAGATGATCTCGTTGGCTTATTTTAGCTTTAATTTGTTCATTAAACCAAGGCTTAGTACACAGAAAAAATTATTTTTCGAATTCAAACAAAAAATTTGTAGAATCAAAACATTTTTTGTCTGAAATCGGTCCTACAAACAAATTCGCATATTCAAACAATTTATTTGCATTTTGTTTACTAAAAAAAAACACTGATTTTTTCAAACAAATAATTTACAGAATCAAACAAAAAGTTTACTGAAATTCATATAAATTTCAAACAAATAATTTTGCTGAATCAAACAAAAATTTTTTGCACAAGCAATGACGCGCACCCAAGCTATCACTGAAGGAGAAGATGAAGGCAGAAGCAGAGCGGCGGCTGGCTTTAAGACACATGTTTTGTTGGAATAATTTTTGAACGAAGTCTTGTTTATACACACAATGTTTTTCTTCGTCACTCATTGTTGCTGTATCCTTTCCTTGGCTAAAGAAGAAGAAATGTAACAAACAACGGCAGCAGACCGACTCGATATGTTTTTCGTCATCATTTTATTTTTGTATTTGATGTATTTAAGTAAACAGTTTTCAAAAATTGAATACGGGATTTTGTTTTTCATTCTTTTTTTTCCAACTTTGAAACCAACCAAAAATTAATTTTGTTTCTTATAATGTGGTTGTTGTTTCTGTTGTTGAAAAAGAATGAAACCTTTTTTTTACCTGCTATTTTTTTTGTTTTTTTACTAATAACCTCGTCGCGCTATTTTATCATCTTTCTTCTTGTTGTACTTTTTTAAGGCGTCCAAAAATAAACTGTATGTGTTTTGTGTTGTTGTTCTTATATTTCACATAAAGAAGTGTTGCTTACGATCAAATAAAAAATGCAAAAAACGACAACATTAAAGAGCGTTAAATATTTCATACAAAATTATGAAAAATTGAAACCAATAGCGCGTATATTATATTATTGAAAAGTTGTCAACATTTTTGTTGGTTAAATAAAAATCAAACAAAAATATTAATTGAATCAGTAAAAAAAATTGTAGAAATTAAAAAAAATTTCAAACAATCGTTTGTTTGAAAATAATTCGGCAATAATTTTTTCTGTGTAGTGCTTTTCTGTGTGACTGTTTTAACTGGCACAGATTTTTTGAAAATTTCGGCAAGATTTTTCTCCAGAAAACTAACTTGGTCATTAACATCTATCATGAAGAAAATACGATCCCAATCAATTATTTGCAGCTCATTCATCATTGCATTATAATCCATTCTTTTAAAATCATAATAAGTATTCTCTTCCCTCGTATATTTGGTTCTGAAATCGAAGCATAAAAATATTAGGTCGTGTTTCGAGAAACATGGTGCGCCAATCTGTTTATATAGCAGGACTTTATTTATGTCGTTGACAAAAAACATATCTAGCAGTGATTGATTTGTAGAAGTAAAATGCGTTGGTGTTAGTACATTTGGAGAAATTAAACCAATTGATTCCATTACGTCAAGTAGTTGTGACTCGCATAAAACATTAGAGTTGAAATCTCCACACAAAACAACGTTTTCATAATTAACCGTTATGTTTTCGAGATTATGATGTAGTTCTCCCAAATCTATCCGCCTATTGGGTCTATAAATACATCCAATAAGTAGTTTCTTCCCCATAGATACAACTTCAACAAATATGTATTCGATTTTTTCGTCAGGGAGAGATTTAAGTAGAAATTTACTCGTAATACATTTTCTAATAAAGATAGCACTAGCTTTGCTTAATAATTTTTTTCTTTATTGCCGGTCTTCTACTGGACATAAGGGTTCTTAATTTAATGCTACATATATCAAGCATCGGCTTCGCTCAGCTGAGTTAATTTTCTTCTTTTAAATCAGAACCCCAACACCCTTAAAGAAACTAACAAAAATTGGCGACAGAATGAACCGATTGTTATTTAATTTTGCAAGAACTCGTCTTCTAGATATTAAGCCCTTATGACACTACATTTTTAATACATTGTTCAAGTTTTGGAGAACAGTGCAAATATAAAGTAATAGAAAAACTTACCAAGTGCGAAGGGTTCAGCTGTATTAAGATAAATGGTAAACTGTCAAAAATTTTACTAAAGTTATCGATAGAAAATGGGAATTATTTCCTTCCGAAGGTTACTTTATATTATATTCAACATTTTTTATTTTTCGAATTTATTCTATGAGCTAAATTTCAGTTATGTATTTTATAAAGCTTTTTTGTTATAGTCATATTCCTTTCCAACGGAAAGCTAAGGTAAAATGTAACAAGAAAATACAATATAATAGTCTGATAGTGTATAAAGTCATTTCCGAAAAATTGAAGAAATATGACTATTACAAAAAAGCTTTATAAAATACATAACTGAAATTTAGCACATAGAAAAAATTCGATAAATAAAAAATGTGAAAGTTATCGATAAAAAATTAAGTTATGTCAAAAATGTAAAATTGTTCAACTTAAAATTGACATTTCAAGCTTGAAATATTAAAAGTGTTGCTGAATTAGGGGTTTATGGGCAAATTCAGCGATTTACCGCTTTTTGTTTTTAGGTGTCTCAGACAAGCTTTAGTTAGCGAAGCCGGTATTTGTTATACCATAGAGAAAAAAATCCTTTAGCCCAAAAGTGTTTTCGTTATATATTTAATATATACACCCAGAGAAAAAGCAACAAAACCATTTTTAAAAAAATTTAATCATAATATGTTTAATTGAACCAAATCATTGTAACCGACAACCATATTATGGTTAAATTAGTTTCTTTAAAAATAGTTTTGTTGGTTGTGACCATAATAAAACATGTTTTTCTCAGCGTGTATGAAGATATTTTTTTGTATTTAACCTCTTTAGTAATTACGGGCCTTATGACACTTTTGAAAGTGTTATAATGTCCATTTGCAAAGTGTCACAGTGTCCGTGGACGTTATGACATACCACCGATTTATAATACCTTTTTGTGGTGTTTTTAAGAACATAAATAAAATTAATTTCAACTAAAAAAATCTTTTAGAACAATTAGGGTAAAAAAGTACAATTTTTAAAGGTTGCTGGTACAATTTTAAAAATTGTCAACGCCATCCCTGAAACAAAACCATAACAAGAGAAAAAAAAACTAAAAAACTTTGTCTACATTTTTTATAGTTTGCTCTTTCTAGCATTTACTGTTTCTTTCTATCAATTCTATATCAATTAATGAATAAAAAGTGTAGTGTCATAAGGGCTTTACACTAGATGATCTGTTGAAATATATTAAGGGTCCTCATGATGCCATTTGTGCAAATGCGCAAACTTACGAGTCTTGTTTCATGAAGCCCCTTTTTTTACTTTTGTGTAATTTTAAACAATTAATGTCAGTTTGTAAGAAACGTCAATACAAAAATAAATTAAAAATTAAAATCAGAGTTCAGAGAAAGTCATATGTGATCGCTCATATTCAACCATTCTTGAATTTTTTACATAAATGAAAAATGTAAAATATGTAACTTTTTTCACAGTCATAAATGAATTGTTAATATTTCGGCAAATTCATTCATGTTTTTGAGGAAAAATCCAATTTTGCCTTTCTTCAGTCATGTAAAATGAGGAAAAAAAAGTTTTAAAAACGATCCTCACTAGTAATGTTGTTGTTGCTCGACAGTTTGCATGACTACAGCTCGAAATGCCTCTGTGTGTATTTGTTTGTGTAAAATATTTTTGGCAAAGGCAACCAGCCAAAGTGTCTGTTGCATTTTTTGTAGGAAAAAATTATTGGAAAAAAATTAAAAGAACTGCACATATCGTCATCTTAAATGCAGAATAAGATAACATTTCATAAGTTTACATGCAGAGCAAAAAACTTTGTAAAATGTTAATTATTTGAGATTTAAAATCAATTTTAAATATTTCAGATAAAAATGCGATAACCCATATATTTTTGAAGAAAAATATCATTTTTATTATTTTTTAAAATGTGTTATTATATATTAATTTGTATTTTTTGGAAACAAAAAGACATATCGTAAAAGAAAGTATATTAGTATTAAGTGAAACAAACATATAATATATTAAATTATTAAATATTTGTGTTTAATTACCGGAAAATGGAATATATACCTATATATAAATATATGATAATCGCACGATTAATATGTAGCATCATAAGGATTGCGTTGACATGTTAAATAAGTTTGCTTTTCTGATGCAGCGCAGGCAGTAATGCATTTAACAATGTGGAGAACTTATATTGTTATAGATATTATGACATACCTATTATTTATAATTTTTTTTATTGATTTTAATTACTTATAAGTAGTGGTTTAAACTAAAATATGTACTTCATTAAATTTAGCTATGAATTGATTTTAAAAATACATCTTTTTCATTCTTATCTAAACGTATTTTGATCTCCATAAAATGAATTATCTTAATGAATTTTTTTTTACAATGAACAAATTTTGCAAATAAATATTTGACTCATATTCATTCATACCTATTTGTCTCCAGTTCACGAATTATTTCAAAATAACTCTGCATCATATACTTTCAAAGCTAATGCAACAAGTTAATTTTAATTAGGTAATTTATGAAAAATATAAAAAAGATGGAAAGAGTAGTCCAACTAAGAGTAGTTGTTGATAGCAGCTCCGGTATTTAGTAAACGTAAATATTGGACAAAGTAGTACTTCTCCAAAGAAAGATATTATTAGAATTTAATAAAGCTGAAGAATTAACAAAATATAGCCAAACAGTCTATATTCCACTACTTATTTAAAAAAAAAATTGCGTTTATTCTAAAAATTTATAAAAATTGTCTTTTTTAAGGATATTGATGAAGGCCACTTGGAAGAATGCAATTCTAACACAAAAAACCCCGAAAATTTTAAATAAACTAATAAAAAATATTTCTTTTGTATTATAAACTTCATATTTTATGGTCCCATACAGATTTATTATAGGGAAGTTCGACTATATTTAAATTTATTAAAAAGGAAATACATATGTACATACATATATAAACTCAAAAATCTAAGGACCTGCAGATGTTGTCATTTATTCTTGGAAATTCTTAGCGTTTGGGAGTGCAATGGGGTAGGCTACACAATTTCAAGATTACTAACGGTTCGGTTCTTTTAATTTTACAGCACTTTTTTATTTTTTCTTATGCTAGGTATACTGAAAATTATTATTATTAACTATTATTTGATCACAAATTTCACTAACACCGTAGTAACAGTAATCAAACAGATCACCCAATTTTGATGTTGTAAAAAAAATGTGTTCTTATAAAAATAATTAAAAACTCTGCTAATTTTTTCTTGAGTGTGATTATACATTATGTTGTTAAGAACAATGATATACATATGTATTTGAAAACACTTAATTTTTCATTTTGTAAATAACTTGGTTATTTTTTTAGATAGAAGTTTAAAATTTTATAAAAATATGTTGTAACGTGAATTGTAATCAACAAAACAAGTCAATTTCAAATATTCCAATAATATCTTCATTGTTTTGCATTTAAGCTAACGATATGTGTCTTGTTTGTGAAAAATAAAAATTCTTTGATGCCTTTAAAAGGTCACTTTTTCGTTTCGTTAAAAAGACGTACCTAAAGGCAGAAATATTAAGAGAAAAAATAGCCACAAGAACTTGTTGGTATTTTGTGCTTGTAAAAATATTTTGGTTTCTGTACCAATCGCGTCGGTGGGTTTTTTTTTTTGAAAACACTTTTCTTAAGTCAGTAAAAATATTAAAAAAAAAAAATGAAAAGGTCTTGTTCTGCTACAATTTATGTGTAAATAACCTCTACACATAAAAGCAAATGTGACAGTTGGTGAAGTATTTGGGTAAGAAGATGTTTTATTGACGGATTAATGAAACTTTATTGTTTCGCACGAAATTTATTGCTTACTTTTTTATGCTAGAATTATATAACAGAGCCCAAAGAGTTAACCTTACCATTTTCTGGTAATTTACTTGACGTAAATTTGAACTGTTATAATGACTTTATACATTTTTGCAATAGGTAGAATTAAAATGTAGGCACAGATGTTTGAATAATTTGTCCTGTTGCCTTTTCTTATTGTACATTTTTCATTAATCCGTCAATAAAACATCTTCTTGACCAAATACTTTACCTACTGTCACATTTGCTTTTATGTGTAGAGGTTATTTACACATAAATTGTAGCAGAACAAGACCTTTTCATTTTTTTTTTTTAATATTTTTACTGACTTAAGAAAAGTGTTTTCAAAAAAAAAAAACCCACCGACGCGATTGGTACAGAAACCAAAATATTTTTACAAGCACAAAATACCAACAAGTTCTTGTGGCTATTTTTTCTCTTAATATTTCTGCCTTTAGGTACGTCTTTTTAACGAAACGAAAAAGTGACCTTTTAAAGGCATCAAAGAATTTTTATTTTTCACAAACAAGACACATATCGTTAGCTTAAATGCAAAACAATGAAGATATTATTGGAATATTTGAAATTGACTTGTTTTGTTGATTACAATTCACGTTACAACATATTTTTATAAAATTTTAAACTTCTATCTAAAAAAATAACCAAGTTATTTACAAAATGAAAAATTAAGTGTTTTCAAATACATATGTATATCATTGTTCTTAACAACATAATGTATAATCACACTCAAGAAAAAATTAGCAGAGTTTTTAATTATTTTTATAAGAACACATTTTTTTTACAACATCAAAATTGGGTGATCTGTTTGATTACTGTTACTACGGTGTTAGTGAAATTTGTGATCAAATAATAGTTAATAATAATAATTTTCAGTATACCTAGCATAAGAAAAAATAAAAAAGTGCTGTAAAATTAAAAGAACCGAACCGTTAGTAATCTTGAAATTGTGTAGCCTACCCCATTGCACTCCCAAACGCTAAGAATTTCCAAGAATAAATGACAACATCTGCAGGTCCTTAGATTTTTGAGTTTATATATGTATGTACATATGTATTTCCTTTTTAATAAATTTAAATATAGTCGAACTTCCCTATAATAAATCTGTATGGGACCATAAAATATGAAGTTTATAATACAAAAGAAATATTTTTTATTAGTTTATTTAAAATTTTCGGGGTTTTTTGTGTTAGAATTGCATTCTTCCAAGTGGCCTTCATCAATATCCTTAAAAAAGACAATTTTTATAAATTTTTAGAATAAACGCAATTTTTTTTTTAAATAAGTAGTGGAATATAGACTGTTTGGCTATATTTTGTTAATTCTTCAGCTTTATTAAATTCTAATAATATCTTTCTTTGGAGAAGTACTACTTTGTCCAATATTTACGTTTACTAAATACCGGAGCTGCTATCAACAACTACTCTTAGTTGGACTACTCTTTCCATCTTTTTTATATTTTTCATAAATTACCTAATTAAAATTAACTTGTTGCATTAGCTTTGAAAGTATATGATGCAGAGTTATTTTGAAATAATTCGTGAACTGGAGACAAATAGGTATGAATGAATATGAGTCAAATATTTATTTGCAAAATTTGTTCATTGTAAAAAAAAATTCATTAAGATAATTCATTTTATGGAGATCAAAATACGTTTAGATAAGAATGAAAAAGATGTATTTTTAAAATCAATTCATAGCTAAATTTAATGAAGTACATATTTTAGTTTAAACCACTACTTATAAGTAATTAAAATCAATAAAAAAAATTATAAATAATAGGTATGTCATAATATCTATAACAATATAAGTTCTCCACATTGTTAAATGCATTACTGCCTGCGCTGCATCAGAAAAGCAAACTTATTTAACATGTCAACGCAATCCTTATGATGCTACATATTAATCGTGCGATTATCATATATTTATATATAGGTATATATTCCATTTTCCGGTAATTAAACACAAATATTTAATAATTTAATATATTATATGTTTGTTTCACTTAATACTAATATACTTTCTTTTACGATATGTCTTTTTGTTTCCAAAAAATACAAATTAATATATAATAACACATTTTAAAAAATAATAAAAATGATATTTTTCTTCAAAAATATATGGGTTATCGCATTTTTATCTGAAATATTTAAAATTGATTTTAAATCTCAAATAATTAACATTTTACAAAGTTTTTTGCTCTGCATGTAAACTTATGAAATGTTATGTTATTCTGAATTTAAGATGACGATATGTGCAGTTGTTTTAATTTTTTTCCAATAATTTATGCCTGCTAAAAAGCAGCACATACATTTTGGTTCACCATGGTGCTGCAGCCAACAAATAATTTTACAAAACAAAACACACACACATGCTTTCAAGTTGCCCAGCGGGAAAAATTGCCAGCGCTTTCACTTTGCAGGCCTTAAAGAAGGTTTACAACTGTATTTTTAATAAACTTTTACTTATTCCACTCTGCATTATTTTAAAAGTTCTTTTAGAATAGTTTTTATTAAATATTTTAGAAATTGAGATTTTCTATTCTAAGATAAGGCCTGTCGAAATCGTTTTATTAGTAGCTATTTTGGAATTTGTAGCAAGTTTAATTATTAAATTACTCACTTCAAATTATTAGCAACAACAATAACACTGGGATAAAGCTTTATTCTTAATTATTTTTAGAAGACCTTTAAAGTAGATCCAATGACATACTGTGTAAATTAGAAATACAGTTGGAATGCGACTGAAAAACTTTATATCGCCAATAAGGCATTCTATAAGGCCTCTTTACTTCTTCATTTTCCCGCTGTTAATGGACGGGCAAATCGCGTTTTTTTTCTATATGAGGAATTTGAATGTGAATTTTTTTAAATTTTTCGTATCTGACAAATTCACATATGAATTTTTTTGTTTGCTCATTTTTCATGAATGAGGAAATTCAAAATATTTTTTTTCCTCACCCTCATGAATGAGAAAAAGCAGTACAATTTAAAATTTTTCACGCTCGCTCATGACTGAAAAATGAGCGAACGTTTCGGTACTCTGATTAAAATTCAAAAATATAAAAATTTGTGTTTAAATTTGTGATTAATATGTATGAGAAATTTGCTTTTAAAAATGCTCAAAGAAAGCCAAAAGACCAATTTACTGAAATTATTGCTAGAATTTATTGTTTGTGATTTATAGACACTTGGATTTTTCATTAAAAACGACGTTAAAATCATTAAAAGATCTGTTTGTATAAATGCACAATTGAACAGCGCAAGTTTACGAGACAAAATTGTTGGGCAAATTTACGAAGTTTGTGTAAATGAATTCTCATACAATTTTTGACAGTTCATTTACGAGGGCGTAAAAATGCACAGTTTGCACAGATTACGAGACTTATAAACGATATCATGAGGACCCTTATTGTTTTATTTCGAACTTAAATAATTTACTTTGTATATTTGTACTTTAAATTATATAATCAAGTTATTGTTTGTGAAATATGTATTTAGAATTAAATAATTTTCCATTCCGTTTTTCACCTTTGTTCAATAAACTTTAATGTACAGTAGGGGACATAAGTGGATACATAAAACACATTTATTTTTTAAATTGTTGTATTTATTTTATTATTATAAAAACTTAAACTATTTTTTTTTAAACAATTAACTTAAACATTCTTCTTCAATAAAAGCTTTAATATAGATTACTATATCGTTAAGAAGTAAATAAAAACAAAGACTTTCAATTGCAACCTCTTTTATCCAGTTTTGTCCATTCTTGGAATTTTTTGACAAGTTTTTCATTTAGTATTTGGTCCAAAGACCCTTGTTCTTTAAAACACATTTAATGCAAGTGGGCATACTTTCCACCAGATTTTTCAAAGTTCCAGGTGGAATATTGTTCCATGCCTCTTCAACTCTTGACCAAAGTTCATCAAAGTTAGTCGGTGCCCGTTCGTACTGGGTGAGCCTCCTTTTTACAATTGCCCACAAATTTTCGATGGGGTTTAGGTTGGGGCTTTGTGCTGGCCACTTCATCGTTTGGAATTGTTGTTCGCCAAGCCATTTTTGGACAATTTTGGCAGTGTGCTTTGGATCCCCATCTTGCTGAAAAAGGATCTCTGTTGCAGGGTAAGCACACTGTTCAATAAAAACGGGCAAGTTGTTTTGTAAAATAGTAAGATACTGTTCCTTCTTCATTATTCCTTCTATTCTGATGAGTGGACCAATGTCCCACCTGGTGAAACATCCCCAGGCCATTACACTTCCACCACCGTGCTTAACTGTTTGTTTGACGTGGTGTCATCCGACCATATCACTCGCTTCCAATCATCAGAAGTCCAGTTTTTATTTTTTTGCAGAAGTTAATTCGGACCTTCACGTTTTTATCCGAAAGTGCAGGTTTCTTCTTTTTTAAAGAAGACACCAATCCAATTCGGTGCAAGGCCCTTCTTATTGTACGAGAACTTACCGTTTTGCCCAGAGCTTCGGCAGCCATTTTTGGTGTTCTTGCATTTCTTGTTATTAGATTTCTTTTCACCAAACGAGCATCTCCATCAGTTAATAATCTAGGCCTACCTCCTGTGTTAGTAGCCACTTGGACGTTTCTTCGTTTTCTTACAAGGTTGACAGTTCGATGGCATAAATTCAGTTTTTTCCCGATACTACGGCACGAGTTACCTTCTTCGCTTAGTCGCCCTATTTCGTTTTCAAGATTTTTTGATATTTTTTTCATTTTTAACGATCTATTTAATACCGAACCAATACATGTTTATCTGACGCCTTCCTTCACTTGAATAAAACAAAAATTTAATTTTTCCATAATATTTCATGTTAAACACTCAATTCCAACACAAATAATTCCAATATAACGGGACTAGAAATTTATAAATAAAAATACTAAGAGTGGACAAAACTGGATGAATACAGATTTAAAACAAAAGTGAATCTTTTTAACGCTAGTGAACCAAAATTATTTATTTTTTTAAGTTAATAATATTAAATTCAACATTTTTATTTTTTCGAATTTATTCTATGAGCTAAATTTCAGTTATTTATTTTATAAAGCTTTTTTGTAATAGTCCTATTCCTTTAATTTTTAGAAATGACTTTATACACTACCAGACTATTATATTGTATCTTCTTGTTACATTCTACCTTAGTTTTAGTTTTTAGCGGGCCAGAAAATGCATTACATTCTGCTTCATTCATTGCTATCCAAAGGACAGCTAAGGTAGAATGTAACAAGAAGATACAATATAATAGTCTGGTAGTGTATAAAGTCATTTCTAAAAATTAAAGGAATAGGACTATTACAAAAAAGGTTTATAAAATACATAACTGAAATTTAGCTCATAGAATAAATTCGAAAAAATAAAAATGTTGAATATAATAAAAAGTAACCTATGAAAGGAAATAATTCCCAGTTTCTATTTGTTAATAATATTAAGATAGCACAAAATATATAATACGAAATTTACACTTCGATATAATCAATTAGACAAAAGTTATTTATACAGTTTGATAAATATATAGTTATGTATCCACTTATGTCCACTACTGTATGTATATCCAGTTTATAATTTTAACATGATCGCTCCAAATTATCCATAGGCTCCATGTAAAACCCATTCTCGGAAATAATTTAATATGCCCAAGATGTACCGAATAACGCTATAATAGTAAAATTTGGTCTGCTATAGTTTCATAAAACTAGAAATTACACAAATAAAATTGGAGAAGTTCGGCCAACAATTTACCATAGGTTCCATATAAAGCCCACTCTGGGAAATCATTTAAATACGCCTGAAAAAGTAAAAGAAACGATATTGAGGTAAAATATAGTCAATTTTAGCTTTAAATGGCTAGAAATAGCACGATGCAATGTTGTGATTATCGGCATCCAGCTCACTGTATGTCCTGTAGAAAGCGGGACTTAAATATCTCTTAAATACGGCTAAACTAATACAAATTATGATGGATAAAACAAAATAAGGTTATGAATCATATAAGAGTTTTTTACGCCGAATATTTAGATCTTTGAGAAATTATGGACCGTTCCTCATCGTTTAATTACGATAAATAATTAGAACCAATGTACCAAATTTCATCAAATAATTGCGACCTGTACTTTGCGCTCTACAAAGTGGACAGCCAGCAAGCCGGACGGACGGGCATCCTTATATCGATTCAGATAGTGATTGAGTCGATCGGTATACTAAACGATGGTTATAGGACCAATATTTTTAGGTGTTCATAAAATAATCTGCTGGTCGGCACATTATTTACCATAGGAGTAGAACATAAATAAATTAATCAATAACTTATAGATCAATCAAGTCCTTAAATATTTTAATTTTTTGCGGATTTGACCCAGCCCAATCAAGCACTCATACTTATTAAGTCTTATTACACTAAAACTATTTGTTTTTTCACTTAACCCATTCAATACGGATTTTTTTTAAAGATAAAAACTCTTTATGGTTTGGTTGATTGATTATGCCTTAAATAGTGCTTCCTAAGGTGCGTTCAAGTAGAGGATAATCAGGACACGAAAAATGTCTTGGGACAGAGATGTCCCAACAGTAAATGGATGCGGGACACATACGTCCCAACAATAACAGAGTTAGGTAAAAATTACAACAGAATGTTTCTCGAGGCAAAAAATTATTTACACAGTTATTCCATAGTCTGAATTTACGCGTTTCATCTTTTGATGCTCAACTTCTTTTCAATTCCCTTTTAAAGATGCCAATATAATCACACGCAGCAATCGGTTTCAACTTTTTTCGGTTCAACACAACAACAATTTTATTAACAGCGAATCAAAGAGAAAAGAAAATAAAATAAAAAAAATACATGCAGCCATCGTTGTGAATATACCAACGAATAAAAATACAAAGCGTACTGACCGAGTACAAGCATCTCCGTACTAATCCCCTTTCTTCTTTCCTTTCTCGCCTAAAAATATAAGCGTTGAGCATTAAAAGATGAAACGTGTGAAAGCATGTTTACCACTTCACTGTAGACTTGCGTGTTCCCTTCTTCTGGGGAAATATTGGTTTCACCAACAGAGTTCTCTTCCTCTGGGGAAATATTGGTTTCACCAACAGAGTTCTCTTCCTCTGGGGAAATATTGGTTTCACCAACAGAGTTCTCTTCAGATGAGCTATCACTTTCACTTGAATAACATGGATCAAGAATGCTATTGCCATCGAAGTCTCTGCCACTTTCGTCGGTGTTTTCTAATAAACTACGAATCTTTTCGTCATCAAATAACTTCTGACGCTTCCGTTTTGGAAAACATTCGCTAATCAGAAAAAAATTAATTTAAGCAATTGGATTTCAGTTAAGTAGGACTGCTCAACGGTACACATATGCCCCTACAGTATTGAAAGGGTTAAGGCGAAAATTGATAAAAAAATTTAAATAAAATAATAAAAAAAGGAAATTGTAAAATTAATTTTTAAACAAATGTTCTCATTACTCAACATATGTATGTACATATATAACAACATACAAAATTCAACAAATCGTCACAGAATACTAACAGAACTGTAAAAAGTGACGTGTGAAAAGGACCCAAATCAGTTGCGAATGCAGCTTTCGAAGAAAAAGACAGAAAGCTTTTTTTGGTCGTGAATTGTCAATGTGTAAAAACAGGCCGCAACAATTAACACAAATGGCTGATCAAAACAAAAATAACAAAACACAAACCACGTTAAACAAATGCATTAGTTCAACAAACGTTTGTTTTGTGCAGAAAAAATTTATTTAGTAATATTGTTTTGTTTTATAATGTTACTAGCTGACCCGGTCCACGTTGCTGGCCCTAAGCAAACATTAGTGTCGTATTACCACAAGATTTAAATTGAGCATTTAACGAAATTTACGGCCTTTAAAATAAAAATCCATGGAATACCTATCATAAAGATTTTTTACAAAATAACTTGCATATGGTGTAGATATGGGCTCAATCTAAAAAGAAACGCATGTATTTAAGGCAAATAGGAAATTATATTTATTTATTACTTCATCTTACGGCCAGCGCATAGACAATGTTTTTGTTTTTTTTTTATTTGGCGTAAAGAGCCGTTTTCTGATTTTAGGTAAATCGAAAAAAGCGGGCGGGGCAAAATTTTATTTCTGTGAAAACCTAAGTTGGACCATGGCGATCATTTTAAAGAAAAAATCGTCCAAATCGGTCAAGCCGTTCGCAATTTATGCGCTTAATAGAAAAAGTGGGGGTAAAAGTAGGCGTTGTAATTTTTTCTTTCGATGAAAACGTAAAATGGATTAATACGAACACTTAAAAGAAAAATTAGTCAAATCGATGGAGCAGTTTTTTGATTTTAGGTAAATCGAAAAAAGCGGGCGGGGCAAAATTTTCTTTCTGTAAAAACCTAAGTTGGACCATGGTCAAGCCGTTCTCAATTTATGCGCTTAATAGAAAAAGTGGGCGTAAAAGTAGGCGTGGTAATTTTTTCTTTCGATGAAAACGTAAAATGGATTAATACGAACACTTAAAAGAAAAATTAGTCAAATCGATGGAGCAGTTTTTGATTTTAGGTAAATCGAAAAAAGTGGGCGTGGCAACATTTTCTTTCCGTAAAAACCTCAGTTGGACCATGGCGATCATTTTAAAGTGGGCGGGGCAAAATTTTCTTTTCGTATAAATCGAAAGAAAAAATCGTCCAAATTATATAGATGTCATTGATGGTGCAATATGAAAATTGGATTTTGCCACGCCCCTCCGCCCGCAGACCGAAAATAAAAAATCAGACTTCACAGTGTCACCCGCCTGAATATTCTGAAGATTCCCTGAAAATTTCATCAAAATCGGCCCATCGGTTTTGGAGTCCATACGTTACATACATACATACATACATACTTCCTATTTTATATATATAGAAGATATATATATAGATAGATTTACTTACTTAAATATTATTTACTCGTGTTGTGGTAAACTTAAAAGTTAATTTTTACAACAGTTTTGCAAATAAATCTCAACTTTATAAATTTGTGTTCATTGTATTGCGGCAAAGAAAAATGCAAAAGGGCAGCTTTCTTCGAAAGAAAAAAAAAACGCAAAATCTTCCGTCTCGTGTCATATCTGTTTAGTAATCTGTGATATCGTGTAGACACAATTGTATGCTAACTTATATGTTGAAATATCATTTGCTGGCATCAGGGTTTAAAATGCTACTGCAAAAACAGCCAAATGTTGCCTTTTTCCAAATTAAAAAAAAATCCAAAATAAATAGCCGGCACTGGCTTTTTCAAACTTTTGTTTTTTTAACAAAAGCAAAAATTACTTATTTGACGGAACTAAAAAAAAAAAAAAAAAAATACCGCAATAACTAATACAAACAGCTTCTGTCAGAAAGCCGCCAAATCAAAACCTATGCATGCTAAAAGCCGCACAAAAGTTTGCTGAAAGGCGTTTTTATGTTTTGTTTCAATTTCGTATTCCCGTTGTCTATATTGCCATATTTCGATGACTGTTAACATGTTTGGTATTTTGTAAGAAAAAACGGCGTTGCTATTGTCTGGAATTGCCTTTGATAATGTCGTCATCGCTTTTAGTGTTGTCTTGTGCTGCTTTGTGTTGTGTTTAAAAAAATGAAACGTGATTGTTAGCTTTAATTTTGATTTCTACGGCGGTTTTGATGTTTTTTTACATTTGTGTTGTGTTCTTTATATATTTTTGTGGACATAATGGAAAAAATTAAAACAACAAGTGACAGTTCGAGAAGCTAGTGAAAGCGCTTGGAAAAACTACATCACTAGCCAGAGGATTTAGCAGGAGCTCCGTTCCTAATAATTTTAAGGAACAGTGGGAGACTATTGTCACTGAGATAAATTCTCTTGGTAACTACAGGGGGTGTCGAAAAGGCATCTGATTTTGACAGTTCGAGCTTATTTGCTTTGTGTTTTACTAAGAATGATTGACATTTCGAGCTAATTACACTAACAATGCAATGCAAAAACTCCTATGTTGTTTCTGCTGTTTTTGGATTGTTGTAGTTCCGACACCACCTGTAGTTGAGTTCCCCTTGGAATTCTTTTTACAGGTTTGGAGGGATTGAAAATTCAAAGTCAAAAAATTGCCACAAATAAAGCAGAAAGTAAAGCTAATTGAGTTGGTGTATTTAAACAGGTAATGCTAAGTCCCTTGGAGGAAGCTGTGGCAAATTTGCTGCAGTTCCAAAAACAAATAAATCCTGAGGGAATGGTTCAAGAAGTCCAAAACACTGAAGACAGTGATGATGTTTACTTCTTGAAATCACTTAAACTGGTAAGAGATATTTTTTTAAAAGTAGGAACATTCTTTCAGTCCATTGATATTTAATAACATATGTACATATTTACATAAAGGAGAACGAACCATAAGTAGCAAAGCTGCTACTCCATAAGCATAAACTCTAACAACAGCATCAGCGCCATCAACAGCTTTAGCGCCAACAGCACCTAAGCAATTTTCTTTCCATTATTAAATTTTTTTGTTTTCTTCGTCAAGAGTCCGAATCAGAAATAAAAAAAACCTTTTATTTAAGCTTTGTTTACAATCGGAGCAACAATTTTGTTTTTTCTTTCATATTATTTCTTCCCAAAGTATTTCATATATTTTCCTTTAATTTTTCAAACAAAAATGTACCCAAAGTTTTTTCAAAAAGTTGTGTCAACTTCAGCAACAATTTGTATGAAATTGTTTATGACGTTTATAATAATTTTATTAAGCTGTGAATGAAAATTTTAACAAAATGTTCCAACATATAATAATAAATACGTAATATTGTTCTAGGCAAATTTTGCAAACGGTTTCTTTATTTAAAATGGGTGTGGTGGCGAAAAAAAATTGTTGCTTCATTATGAACACCAGTGAAAATGATGCTGGCTATTGTGAACGAAGCTTTAAGCTTTACATTTTTTAACACACAAATTTTTATTTAACTCTTTATTTTTCACAAGCGCAACACAACAAAATGAATCAGCTGACTCTAACATTAGAGATGTGTGCTGTATTTTATTAATATTATCGATAAACAATCAACGGCGTCATAATACCTACTCTTACAAAATATCAAATTAACATATAATTGATGTTGTCTTTGATTAGAATTGCTGTTGCCTTAAATTACATAAGTAAAAAAACCATGTTGCTTGTACACTGATCAGTATTTTATCGTTGTAATCTGCCTTTTTGCAGAGCTAATAGCTCTGATCAGACTGCTTTTAGCACACAATTCAGCTGCTTTTCATTTAATTTTGAAGCCAGAGAAGAATTTTTGTTCTTTGAATTTTAGATTTTTTTTTTTGGATTATCTTTTTTAACTAGCTCTATTCTGTTAGGAAAAAGTAAAAAAGCAAAAGGTGAAATAATAATTTTTAGCTTTTGCTTTTAGGTGGTTATCCATTTCTGTCGCTATCTGGTAAAAAAGCAATAGAAAATACGGGATCTGCTTTTTTGCACAAACGAAAAACAGAACATTGGCTGTTGATAAAAAAAATTAAAAATTTCAATGGCAGTGGCAGTGGCAAAAGCAAAAATAAAAAGGTGCTTTTAAACACTGGCTGGCATATGATGAATTTGGAAAATTTGGTATTTTCAGCATATCGCCACAACCCAAAAATATCAAATTCAATTTATGCTAGATTAACTTAATTCTCAGATTATCTAATTATAGAATTAAATTAACTTTAATCTCAAACCCAAAAAGTGGCTCTGATATTGGAATTGATATTTTACTTGAGTTGATTATGAGAGTTTAAAAAAAAAAATTGCTAAAACGCTAAATAATTATAAAAATGTGCTAAGCTAGCACTAAAAGTGCTAAACCTGCAAGCCTGACTCTAATTCAAATTTTGTCAGATGAATTTGCATCTGACTTTTACAGAAGCAATGTTGTAAAAGTAACACACGTATTTTGCAGTGGAAAATTTGACAAAGTAAACAAACAACAGCTGACGGAAAAGGCTTTTATACTTAAGCTATTTGAGGTATTTTCAACTTTCTTTGTAGACTGCAGTGATACTTACGGTGTAATCCATATTTAAGCCTGCCCCGGGGTATTTCGAATGGGCCCAAACTAAAGATTATCGAAAAGGATTAAAATCAGTAATTAAAAAAATCAGACTAGGGCTTTAAATAAAAAGACAGTTTTTTTTTAAATTAATATTTTATTGATTTTATGTAGGCGGTGTTTGTTTTTATTATTTTTCTTCTTGTTAATTGTTTCTTTAACACATAACACAATTAGTTAGTTTTATTTCATAATATTTCTTTAATTTCTATTGTAATTTTTAATTTACTTCTATAAAATTTAACTTTTTTTTTGTCAAACATTATTAAAATAAAGAAAATATGTTTTAAAGAACATGCAATGATTTAAATTGCGTGATTAAAATTGTTTCTTCTTTTTATAACTAAATAAAATATTTTTTGATTATTTTGAAATTAATTACAAACAAAAATTTAACTTAGAAACAAAAAACTAGTTTAGAAAAAGTTTTACGTTAGATTCGATATGGTTATATGGGTCTTAGAAATTAAAAATTATCATTTTTTATTTGAATATGTTCTTTTTAAGGAATACTTTCTCATTTTTACTAATTATTTTCACTATTTATAAAACTATAAAAAATTATATTAAATTCTAGCTCTAAGAAAAATTGTTGGCAAAATGTAGTGATTTTTTAATTCGTTGTTTTGTGAAGCTGTTAGTTTTACTATTTCTTTCGTATAATATTTTTTTTTTTAACAAAACAGTTTTAACTTAAACAAAAAACTAAAGCTAAAATTGTTTTAAACAAAAATATTTTACAATTTTAATACAAAACACAAAACAATTTTTTTAAGTTTATATCAAGCCCTTGCCGCCAGACAAAAATCTAAGCGACAAAAACACAACTTTACAGATGGTATTTTTATTTATTTCGTAGTCGCTTAAGCTAAAATTGTTTTTGCTATAAAAATCATAACGGAACTTAATGTGTTGCCAATATATTCATTTATTAAAAATGAAAAAAAAAATTTTTAATGATGTCGCTTAAGCTATTTTTGCGGTTAGGGCTCGATATACCAAAATTTACAAAATTTAATAAGCAAAACATTTTTTCTTAATAAATAATTTTAAACTTTAAATTTGAATAAATAATCATAATAAATACATACTTTTTTTTTGTAAAAAAATTATATTTTTTTGCCTTTATTAGCACGCGCAGTTTCATTTTATTTGTTTATGATATAAAAACTGTAAAAAAAAATCCATTTGAAAACTTTAAACTTTCTTTAAAAAACATGATTAACTATTTAGGTTTATTATAAAAAAATTGTATATTTATTTGTTTTATGCCTTAAAGTAGGCTGCAGTTTTTGAATTTATGAACTTGGGATTATTTGCTTTATTTTCTAATTGTAAATTATAAATTAATTGTAATTTATTTTAATAAAAAATGCGAAACTATTATAATTGTTGTTGCTGTTACATATTTGTTGTTGTTGTTACTGTTAAAGATTTCGCAAGAAATCAGTATATTTTTACATATTTTTTTTTAATTAAATAAATAGTGTTCCATTGATAAAAAGAGATATGTACTGATAACTGCATGTGAAAAAGATTTGTCCAGATTCTCATCAAATGTAGATATTTTTTTTTGATAACATGCTTATAATGCAAATATATAATATCTTTTCTTTTTTTCAGTGATTACAATAGAATTTTGAAAATATTTTAAATTATTTTAATGTTTGACACTTTTTTGCAATTCATATACTTAAATAAATTATTATAAAAGTTTTCACTAAAATACTATTTACAATAAATAATATAAAAAATGTACAAGTTTCACAAATGTTTAATTAAAATTTTTTTTAACATTTATTTTTGAATTTTTCTTAAGCTTTATACAAAATATTTAAATATGTTATCGTTTCATTTTAATTTTTTTTCAATTATTTTTGCATTTTGCAAATTTTTTGTTAAGCTTTATACATAAAATTTAATTTATTACTTTTATCATTTAAATTTTTTTTTAAATTTTTATAAAAAAGAATAATTTAGTTTTTATACTGAAATTATACAAAATATTATTGGATTTTAGTTAAACAGTGAACAGCTCATTTTAATTTTTTTTTGTAATTGAAACTTATTTTCTTTCGTATTCTGTGATTTAGGACTGTGACAAGCCGGGCCATGTCACAAATGTAATCATTGTTGGACACACACCACGAGTGGCAAGAATAAACAAGCTACAAACTTCTGAGACATTCTTCTTATCACCTCCCGTCTATACCAGAGATAATTATTGCGACATAAATTGCAGTAAATGTCAAAATTATGTTATCTTTAATGTAGACAGCAATTTTTTGTGCATATTTATTGCCGGCAATTTATGTTGCAATAATTGTTAGTCCATTTTTGTTGACAATTATTGCTAACATAAAACGTCAAATTTGGTTGTAAATTGAAAAAAAAAAAATTGAATCAAATTGTTTGAAATTGTAGCAAATTATAATTGTAGGAAGATATTTAAATAAATACTAAAGTAAAATTGCAAAAATTATTTTTATTAATATAATTTGTGCTTATTCGATCTTTTTTATTTTAATTTATATTAATTTGTTTAAGCTTAAGTTCTTTTTTATATAAAAATATAAATTTTACTTTAACAAAAAAATTTATATTTTTATATAAAAAAAGACCTCGAGCTTAAACAAATTTATATACATTTAAAAAATGAAGTCAAATAAGAAATAATTAATATTAATAAATATAATTATCAAAATAATTTTCGTGGGAATACAAAATTTAATTTAAATGATTTTGTTATTCGTGCTTAATTCCCAATTTTTATTATTTGATAAAAACACTGAAATTTATTGTTGATGGGATAAGCTATTCCTATGCGCATTTCACTGGTTGCTTAGGCCAGATCATCAGGAAACTTCATCCATAAAGATTTTAGAAAAACTAAAGATATTAAACCAAATAAAACTGTTAAGCGTATAAGAATTAAAGAAACAGTTCTATTTGTAACAATATTAAAGTTACTACAATTGATTGAGAGCTATCATGACTATCTCCCCAAATCAATTAGGAAAGTTATATACCAAGCATTAGTAAATTTCGAAGACATTAATGTGAAGCCATACTTGCACAATACACTGAAGGAATACAATGGAATGTCTCTCATAATAGAGGCTCATAGGCTAATAATTGACGGCCCCCTCGTCGTTTTGTGATTATGGAACGTTACATCAATAAGATTACAGTATTTATGAGATGGTACAACGAGAAAAAAAGTCAACTCCGACTTTAGGTATTTTACCTTTAGAAATAACTTAGGACAACGACATATTAGCACTCTCATTTCAAACTCGGATTACAATGTATACAAATTATGACCTCGTCACAGCTGATGGTGCGTTAGAGCAAACGTGCTATAATATAGAGTAGATTAATTTCCCGTTGTCTAAACTCGGGTTTAGACAATATAATTTTTTGATAATAGGGTTATTTATGCCACATGAATTTTGTCTTTTGAAATGTAACGTAAAAAATTGTATTAAGCAAAGTTAAAATTAAGGAAAATGATAAAGTTTAATACCAATAACAATATTAAAACAGTCAATAAATGTAAATGAATGAGAACTTGAAATAGATTAAATGAATTATGTAAATAATGTATGTAAAATTGAATTGTAAATGTTTACGGATTTACGGATTTATTCCAAATTTGTTCGGCTTTTACAAGCCGAAGACGTTTTTAGAAAAATATTTTTTTTTTGTGGATTAACACGATCACTTTTTGCTTAGCAGCAGAAGCCAACAGTTGCACTTCAACTTTACAAACGTTACAACGGCTACAAAAGAAACATTAAATAAAATTATCATTGTATAAATACTTACCATACCATTGAAATAAAAATAATAAAATACACACCTGCATACTACAAATTAAACCAAATACTTACCCTGTTTTTTTTTTTTTTTTTTCATTTAAAATTTGACTAATCAACCTCCGTTATCTCTTCACCACCAGTAAAAATCTGTTACTTGGTCTTTATGTAAAATGTATCCAGGTTCACCATGGGCAAAGCAGTAAAGGAGTGCTACCAACACTGGATTTAGACCCTTTTTTCCCCTTCTTAAAAGATCCTGTGCAGTCAAGGAAACCTGCCTCCTCAATGCCGAGGGGACCCCTGCTTGGATCGACTCATTTTTCCAGTTGAAATTCTCTTCTGCTACTTTTGTTAAAATTAAGGTGTAATTAAAACTGAAATATCTTAGTTTCCTGTCAAATTTCTGTTGTGGTTGCAAGAAATCTGAGAATTCGCTCCCCTCAACGTGGTATTCAGATGGAAGTGTTGGACTGACTGCAGGAGGGTCAACTCTTATCGAGCCGTTGTCGAGTTGAATTAGGTTCCCATCTATTTTCCCTTTGACTCTCAGTGGATGGGCTTGATCTATTTCATCAGAGAAGGTGACTGCAGAACAACTTATGTGTCTTAGGCAACGTTTCCAATCATATGGTATTAAGCCCAATATAGACCATGGTTGTTTTTCATAATGTTCTCGTGCATTCCTGAGTAAAATTCGGTATGTTCTGCCTGGAAAACGATGGAATCCTACTCTACAATATTCTGCTATGGCCATTACTGCCTCATGGAAAGTGCGGGCATCGTTGAGGCAAATGAGTGTCTTATTCTATTCACTTCCACTGGGCTACCTCGTAAACATGGGATAAATCTTGGTTTCGAATCCAAATTGTTTATTAAAATTCTGAGTTGTGATTGAATTGTCATTTTAGATACTAAGTTCAGGTCTCTTATTAGTATTAGATCATCAAGTATCTTCTTATTTAATTGCCCATAGTCTAATACATATTGAGGCATGAGGCAAGCCATTATGTAGTCAGTCTTTTTGTGGCTGGGTATTTGAACCATTTTTCTTGAGTGGTTACCAATTGTCTGCTTATATATGTTTCACCATATTCAGTCCGTGCATTTTTTCAATCATGTGAGTAATAAAATTCAACTTGAGCTCTTTTTTGCCTGTACAATACGTCTATTGCTTTGACTATATCCCCACTAGGTAATGGTGCCTGGTTCAAATACCATCCGACTGCTTCAAGTCTGCAGAGAGATCGAGAATGTTGGTGCGCGTCATCCTTGAATATAAATTCCGTTGGCAGACCGCACTGTTTTGCTTTTTCTTTGTCAACGGAGATTGGATACTTTGTGCTAATAGTTGACATCATGCTGGAAAGAGGATTGGGATCCTTGATGTTCTTAGCCTTTAGTTGAACTATTTTCATGTTGCAGAGAGGTTGTGTCCTTAAGATTTGTATCGTTTCTGGTTTTGCCTCACTAATATTCTTACATAATTTAAGAAGAATCTCCTTGAATGTGTTGTCCATTTTGTAGTTTGTTTTTTGCGGGTATGCTTATGCTTTTTCAAAACCAATCCTTCCAACCACATGTAGTTCTGTGTGTTAAGGGATGCACACAGAACGTTAAATAATCTTCCTTTGGGTTGCAGAGCTGCAAGGTACTGAACTTTGGTAGTTGTTCAAAAGAAGACTATAATTGCAATCACTCGTAAGAGTGGTTACAATTGTAGGTGGTGAGGGAAAAGAAATAAGAGAATTTATTAAATTATTTCTTTTCCAATTGAATTGCAAATTAATAACTGAGGTCGATAGTTACCTTTAGGTTTGGGGTTTCCTTGGTGTTGCAATGATAAACAGGGTAAGTATTTGGTTTAATTTGTAGTATGCAGGTTAGTATTTTATTATTTTTATTTCAAGGGTATGGTAAGTACTTATACAATGATAATTTTATTTTATGTTACTTTTGTAGCCGTTGTAACGTTTTTAAAGTTGAAGTGCAACTGTTGGCTTCTGTTGCTAAGCAAAAAGTGATCGTGTTAATCCACAAAAAAAATCTTTTTTTAAAAACGTCTTCGGCTTGTAAAAGCCGAACAAATTTGGAATAAATCCGTAATTACTACACGTTACCAATTTAATTACGTTACAAGGCTATTTCTTGGTGCCATCTATACTTCAAGGTTTGCATTATATTAGGAACATTTACAATTCAATTTTACATACATTATTTACATAATTCATTTAATCTATTTCAAGTTCTCATTCATTTACATTTATTGACTGTGTTTAATATTGTTATTGGTATTAAACTTTATCATTTTCCTTAATTTTAACTTTGCTTAATACAATTTTTTCCCAATTCAAATTCAAACTTATATTCAGTATATGTACGTTACATTTCAAAAGACAAAATTCATGTGGCATAGATAACCCTATTATCAAAAAATTATATGGTCTAAACCCGAGTTTAGACACCCGTTAATACGAGCAGAATGTCAAAGTGCGTTGGTTGTTTTATGGGTCGGCGGTACATTCGGGCTCAAAGTGTTTGACATTTTTGTAGTGTGTTAAGAAGAAAACAATCTGTATCCAAAATTTTGTATTATATAAAAGAATAATCAATTATTCGTATTGATTATTCTTTTCCGAAAAAGGGAGGTGTACTGTGTTTGACTAGTTGTTTTAATCATACCTTCTGTATGTAACACGAGCTTAACACTCTGTTGAAGCAACAATGTCCACACACACCAAACTCATTGTTGGGATTATGTGTTATGTCCACAAGAATTAATATCATATAAACCCTGAAGGAAACCTGGGTGCAAGTGTCTCCAAGTCACCAGTTTTGTCGACTATTTTGGTGACATTGTCTACAAAGTGTCTACACTTCACTACATTTGCCACTATATTTGGCTTAAATACGCAAACAATTTTATCAATAACAACTGAGAAGTACAATTCCTATAAAAGTTGAAGAAATAATAAAAAAATATTGTTATGATTTCGTATTCGTACAAAAAATGAAACAACATTTACTAAAATGTACTAGTGGTTCTCTGGTTCCAATGCCTACATATGTTCCCAAAGGAACTACCTAGGCAGTAGTACCAACGTCAGTAGAAGATTTCCAATGACACGCACATGTTAAATGTCTATAGTAAATAACATTGTCTGGGGTATAATAAGTCACTAGTACTGGTGACTGTGTCAATAGTGAATTAGTACAGATTCACTAGAGACATTTCCTACAGGGAAACAATGTAACACAAACACAAGTAATAATAATTGCATTTAAACATAACGAGCCCTAACCGCAAACAAAACTTAAGCGACATTTTTTTCGATTTTGACTTTTTAATGAAAGTCGATTAAGAAACATAATTCCCAACCCCTGTTTCACAGCTGACAGATGTGCCGTTACCAACATAAAGTCAAACCAAAAATAACTCAACCGACATTCACATTTTGTTTACAAATTTCCTGACTGCGTGGTGTCGTTTAAGTTTAAATTTCAGTCTTACATTTTTTTCTGCGGCTTTGGAAAAGTTTACATTTTTGTGTTGATTGCTTGCTAATATTTATTAAAATGGCATCTGGTGAAAGAAAGGTAACTATGTTTTGGTTGATTATAGAAATTTCATCGAGTTTTGCAATACACATGTTAGTGATGTGTACAATAATATAAAAAATGCAAATAATTCTTGGCTGCTTTTATCTTAAATGTGATTTTAGTGTTACCATTTTTTTTAAGTTGCCAACGAAAATTGTTCTTGTTCCGTATAGCAGCAGCGACTCCGAGCTAGACATTGACGAAGAAATGTGTGTAGGAAATAGAGGATACAAAGCTCCTAAAGCTGTTCCTAATCAATTGAAAAAAATAAACAGCGAAATACTACAGTTAAGCCGAATCCCTGTATCCATAACAATTGTGGAAGAAACTGCAGCTCCAATTTACTGAAAAGGACAGGGAGTTATTAAACGAGCATTTTTGGGGCATGGGCAACAGCAATATACAAAAAGAATGGTTGCGCTCATGTATTAAACGTAAATCTGTTGCCAGAAAAAGATGAGAAAGTGCAAAAAGACAATTTACTTATGAGTACCACTACAACTTCAAACATATTGAAGTTTGTCAACAATTTTTACTTAAAACACTAAATATATCCCAACAAATGCTAAGAAACGTCAGTGTACAATCTACATTGTACACTCATTAAAAAATATTTTTTTTGTATATTGAATTTGCAACTTGGTATATTGTCTATAAGTATATTGAATTTATTACTTACTACTTTGTTTAGACGTATATACTTTTTAATTGTTGTTATACATAAATATTTGAATTTGTAACTAAGACCATTTTTTATAAGTATAATTTTAAATATCACTTATGCGTTGTTTAACGGTCAGTCATTTCAATCATTGAGATCTTGAACTTGAATTAATGTGAATTATAATCTGATTGAAATGATTGCAACAGCTACTGTGAATGAGAATTGTAGTACTCTCCAAGAGTCTGGTCAAGCCTGGCTTTGGAGAGTAAGAAACAAGATGGCGAAGTTTAAGTCGCGGTATCAAAAAACCTTCACTTCTTACACAACCTTCAACAGTAAAAGTTCACTCCCGTTGTGCAATAATAATTGTAAATAACCAAAACATTGTCATTCAAAAATTTATAATTTTCCTTGAAATACTACCTATAAAATCCAAAAGTTACATCAATAAAAGAAAGTAATTACACGTGAACTGAAAGAAAATCAATCTGGGTCTATTCCATCACAAAGGCGACAATCCCAAAGGTAAGCATAATTGCGTTCCTCCCTTAAAGTAAGACTTATCTGCATCACCTCTTTTATCTCCTAACCTGTAACTACTTGAAATTACTCCCTTGAGTAACGCAAGATTCGTTGCATTTACTGACTTCTCCTTCTCTTATCCCCTAAGAGAGGAAAGTCTGTAAATCATTTAACAATTTAGGCTAACCCAGTGGTCAATTTTGTTCATGGTCCTTCGAACCGGATTAAGTAACGAATTTACCGTTGCTCTCCATATCGCCTTGTTGGAAATAGGGGTTCAAAACGATGCAAATATTGGTCGTAGGGTAAAAGAGCGTGAGTCTCGGCATTGTAGAAGTACCAAAATGCCCAAAGCTGCTAAGATGACGGGAGCATTTTTCTCAAATGGTGCACTCTTGAAGTGATTATCCACAAAGTGAGTTTGGTCAAATAAAAACAGCTCATCAGTTCAAAGGTAAAATCTAAACAACAAATTATAATGGCAGAAGGCGTAGAACAAATTATTAATGTACCATTTATGGGATTTTTGAGAGTTGGGGATTATTATAATGTCACCAATGTAACCTTAACTCGACGTCAAAATGGAGACTTGTTTTTAGTACCTTGCACCCCTGGAAAAGCTAAGTGGAATGGTATAATCATTGGTACTCTCTACTCAATGGCTCAACCTAATGGATCAACAACATTTATAACTGATAAAAGTTATAACATAATGATTGAGAATGGTTATACCCCAGGAGACAGGACAGGTGTAGTAATTCTCCCTGATAATGAAAGAACCCGACGAATTACAATGTTGACAGCAAAGGAGAGTCCCTTCTTACCTGCTCCATTACTCAGTGCCATATCAGAAGTCATTGTAATGTGTAATCTGACTTCCATGAGTGAGTTAGTTAGAGATCTGGTTCTAACAGTTCTGACTCAGGAAGAATCACTAAATCAACTGAGATTTTCGCTATGTTTTCAGATAGAAGGATTCGGAGGAATGTATAATGAGTTAGTTGAAAATGGGGAGACAGTAGTTAGAGAGACAACCGAAGCCCCATCCTCCCTCGGAGCAAGAGTAGCCAATCTGCTCATAGGTGGAAATGTAGAAAACCCCTTATTTACCCACAAGGAAGATGCATGGGCAGGTGGAATGTTTTCGATTCATATGAATGCCAAGGAGCTCAATGCTGAGAACCATGACCAGGCTACTGTCAAGAGTTCAAGCACCCTCCAGCACCACAGGCGCACGACCCTCCGAGACAGACCCAAGAAGACACCCACCTGCACCACTCTCCAGAGAACTTGTCCGCGCCTACCATGACTATTGTAGTGTGACCTTGATTATTGTTCGTTGTACAAACAATAAATAATAATTTATGTTTATTACTCGCCACTTGAGTAACTAACCCAAAGACGGAATAACACAAAGCAAACCAAAAAGAAAAAAAAGATATCATATTGCATTTTCGTCGTTTTGTTTATGATCACTAAAATGAGTGTGTAAACAAATCAACGAACACATACGTTAATACATGTGTTTGGAAATGATGACGCATGGTATGGTGTACCGTTAGATTAGGTCAAGACTTGTGTTATTGGGTTTTGGGTACAAGTGTTAAAATAAGTAGGGTTAAGACATATTCACAAAAGTAGTATTTAAGATCGTTGTTAAGTTCATGTAAAAGTAATCTTAGTTTAGACATGCAATAGAACAAATGTTCCGAATGCATTAAAATTACAAATATAATTAAAGAATAGAAAACCCTTTTAAATAAACAGTCTTTTAATTTGGATTACACATCACAAATTTATTACATGGCGATCCTGCCAACATTCCCAATGTGCTTATAAGAAACTAGCACTGGGAGGCGAGAAAAAAAAACCAAACACAAGGTGCCTAATTCATGCCAGGAATTAGAAGGACGGTTCGGCAGAGGAACACGTCAAGGACATCAGTTACAAGAGGAAAAGGAAGGAGCGGTGGAAAATTTTAGTTAGGGACAGAGTGCTTTAAAATAACTGCACCTGATGGACCGGAGGCGAGTTCGCCCATGATCCAATATTAGATAAAATTGTTCGAAATTTTTTTGTGTAAATGTCTGACGTGATTACTTTTGTAGCGGGTCCAAAGAAGCTGTCACTCGAGGAATACAAAAGAAGAAACAGACCAACGTCAGTAGAACAGCCACCAAAGATCCCGAGGGTAAAGCCACCAAAGCGAAGAGGCGGCTAAGTCACAAAATTAAGAAGAGAAATAGCCAATTTAAAAAGATTAGTAAATTCTGATCCACCACCTCCTGGCAACACTCAGCTTAATACTGGGAAATGATTGAGGAGATAGAAGAAACTTTAAATTTGTATTTTAAAGCAAAAAAAAAAATAATAATAAAAAAATAAAAAAAATAAATTTAGTTTTATACAAATTAGTGTAGCTATTTGTATGTTTTTAACATTAACATTTATAGTAAGCAAAGAATATGAATTAAAAGAAATAATAATAGAAGTAATAAACGAACTATTGAACACTGTAAATTTAAAACATTTAATTTCATATAATTAAAAGAAATTAAATGAGAAAATGATAAAAGAATTAATAAAAAATACTATAAAATTAATTTTAATTTTAATATTTTCACTGGTTATCGGTTTCTCTATAAGAGCATATGTGCTAATGCAAGAGCGAATCGCAACTCTTAAGAATATATTCGCATTTTTCTAAAATATAAAATAAAAGAAGTTCAGAAATAATACTACAATATCTGTATAACTCGTGATTCATGTATGGATTCTGTGTTCGGTTCCTTAGGATCAATAATTTCAAACGCAAAAAAATCACTTAATCGTCCGTATTCAAATAATACAATCACAGAAATGAATTTGGAATTTTTAGAATTGTAGTGTGTTTGACTAGTCGTCGTTACCATACCTTCCGTATGTAACACGAGCTTCACACTTTGTGTAAGCAAAAATGTCCACACACATCAAACCCATCAGTGAGAATTTGCAACGATGCATATTCTCACTGATTTAACAAAAATAAAATTATGTAGAATAAGCAAAATTGTATCAGTAAAATAAGTTTAGTGTTTAAGTCATAATAACAAAAGATTAATCATAATAGTAAACTTAAAGCGGACAGTCGCATAAGCGGCTGTCCCGCAAATGAAATAAAATAAAAGTAAAATAAAATTATAAAGTGTGTGTTTTTATTATTTGGCAAAGTTAAAAAATTTAAATTATTACATGGCGATCCTGCCAGGAAAAGTTTAATAAATTCACTTTAGAAAATAAGGTGTCTGAAGAACAAATATCCGAGTTCGACAGATTAAAAGTAGAAGCGGCAAAGGTATTAGGTTCTCATATAACCAAAGGTCAAAATAAGTTAGGAGACAATTTATCAGTGACAATGTCTAATATGGAAATTGGGGAGCTAACAGCTATCGTCAAATTAATCCCACTGTTTACGGGGAAGAAGGACGACTTACACAGTTTTTCAACAAATTTAGAGATAGTTTACAAAACCATCCCAAGTGCAAAACAAGTTGCTTTCTTTCAATTTATTTTCAATTCCAGGTTAGACCTGAAGGTCCAGAATAGGGTCAAACAGGGTACCGTTCCAACTACGGTAGAGGAATTAGTGCAGGTTTTGAAGAAATCATATCAATCGAGAAGGAACTCAAATAGTATCTTAAATGAATTGACAGGTATATCTCAAAAGGGTGACAACCTAATGGGATTTGCTAGCAAAATTGAGAATTTGGTTACAGAACTGAATGAGTTACAAATAAGTGTGGAAGAAGAGGAAAATAGGTCTTCGATTATTAGGGCAAACGGTAAAATAGCCTACAACTCATTCTTAAACGGTTTATCAGATCCTCAAATTATTGCCACCATAGATGCTAGTCGTGTTTCGACATTTACTGACGCATTAGAAATTGCGGAAAAAAGCCTCATCCAGGACAAAACAGAGACAGATCCTATACCAAAATTTGGCACCAAGACAAAGAAACGTCTCTACCCAATGCAAAAAATGCGGCAGCGTACACGGCGACAGGTGTTATGCCGATGGAAAAACGTGCAACAAATGCGGGAAACTAAATCACTTCGCAAACAGGTGTTTAACAAAAACAAATTCAACAAACTCGAGCAACAATGGTTTCAGAAACAACGGTAACAATAACAGGAGTTCAAACAATAATAACAACCGACGGAATAACCAGAATTTGAACTCTAGAAACAGAAATGTTAATCACATCGTAGGTCAGGGAAACTCGCAAGCACCGGAGGCCATACGTCAGGGTTCTCCGGAGGATCTCGAATAAATAATGAGAAGAAAATTTGTAGTATATCATCCAACCTCAAAAACTATGTCAAATTGAACATTTTGAATACAGACTATCCTTTAACGTTTTGATAGATACAGGAGCTGACGTATCTCTCTGTAAGGAAAGTTTAGTCTATCATTATAATGAGGATCCAGATGATTACTGCAATCTGACGGGAATCTCAGGCGAGATAATAAAATCGATGGGTTCCACAGAAATAAAGATAAAATTTGATAACCATGAAATTACACACAAAATACAACTAGTAAAGAATGATTTCCCAATAAAAACAGACGGAATTCTTGGTAGAGATTTTTTCTCTGAATTTAAGTGCAACATAGATTATGATAGATATATATTATCATTTCAGATCAAAAACGATTTCATCACCCTTCCAATACATGATAATACAATAAACCATGTAAGAATACCAAGTAGAAGCGAGATTATCGTACCATTCAATATCAAATTAGAAGAAGATGTCGTGGTATTAAATCGTGAGGTCACTAAGGGTTTTGTTACGGATTTTTTTTGTTCTATCTTTTGAATTATGATTTTTGCCCTCACCCAATATTTTAGGTCATGCAACCATAACCCTAAATTGCGTCATTATACATATTTTTTCCGTGGTTCTTACTGACAACAAATTTTTGCCCTTACCTAATATTTCAAACCACGCAACTGTACCATTAAATTGCATCATTATGTGCCTAACATGTATTTTATTTTCTATTCGCATACTTATTTGCGTTTTTTTTACTAATTCGCATATTTACACTCACGGTACGGTAAATGTCTTTCAGTTGGTAACAACTCTCATCCGTGTACACATACATACATACACCTGTACGTGTGTATTATCTCTCCCGCGACAACAAGGGCGAAAGATAGAATGGCAAGTGAGACAAATATTTTGCGTTCTAATAAGAATTATGAAGCAATTTCGGTAGTTGAATTCTGGCAGTCAAGCTAAACAGTTGATTTTGAAAAACCAAAAGGGAAAAAGTGTTGAAAAAATAAAATTTAGACAAAATTTAAATATGTATATAGAAAAACCAAAAGACAAAAATTTTTCAGAGAACAAGAAATAATTGTCACCACCTAAAATAAACATGAAATAATGGGTTTTTAGATACAAAATCGAAAGTGTTAAAAAAATTTATAACTGCTATCGTAAAACTATTTTTAATATATATTTAGACAACAAATCTTAATTCCTGCAAGGGATTTAATAAATAAAAACAACCCCCATGTGCTGTTGTGAAAACGCCTTGTAACAGAAGAACAAGGTACATCAGTAATGTCACTACCACAGGAGCTACATCCGAGAGTCAGGGAGGGGAGCCCGAGACAGCAAACCCCAAAACTCAGAATCTAAGGTATTATTAAGATATTATTATTAAATATTATATTAGTATTATCAATTTATATTGTTAGATTATTATATATGTAATTATCTTTATTAATAGTGTATTGAGATTATATTCATTAATAGGATTATTATTGTTAAAACATTACTATTATTACTAAAAGTACTTTTATTATAAATATCATTATCATAATTATTAGTTTTATTAGTATTAGCTTTCATTATTAATAAATATGAAATATTGTTGAATTGAAATCCAAATGAATTTATAAATTTCTTTTACATATGGATGCTAGGAAGAACCGAGCCGTGGGAAGTACACCCTGATGTAACGGGTTGTTTTGTAAATGGGACAGGTAGAATAGACCGTAGGGTACCAGCGACGGGGTGCTATAAGGCCGACGGAAATAAAGCCAACTTTGGCCCTATTTCCCTTTTTAGCTGGAAATAAGACCAACTTTATCGGTTGCCCTTATTTCTAACTCGATAGGGAAACAAAGCCAACTTTCAAATACCACTAAAAGGAAATAAGGCCAACTTGGTTTCATTACCTTTTTGAGTTGGAAATAAGACCAACTCAAAAATTGCATTAATTAATTAGGAAAAATTTGTAGTCTTTTATGAGGATTTCCCCTTTTACAGAATGTTTACATGGAGTTTTATTCATTTTGTAAAAGGAAGAATTAATAGTTTTTAAAATTATAAAAAACTAAGGATTTTTCCTTTTACAACCCAAAAATTGCATTCTTTAATTGTTGGCTGGTAATGTTTGTTTATCATATATTGCATTTGAAATAACAAATGCAGGTAACACTACCATATTTGCCAATCATATGTTTAAATAATATTGTGTTTGGTAACACATGTTGATGTGTCAATTAAATTCAACCATGTGCTGTTATCAGTTGTAATGCGTTCATGATCCACGTGTTGTTTAATAAATCAATTTTTTTGGTTTTTTGTTGGTTATTGTGCGAATAAAAATGGAAAAAGAAGAAACTATCTTCGAATATAAACTCATTTCTGGATTTAGAAAAAACAGTCAGTTATTATTGATAGAAAACGAGGAACAAATTTTTAAGTTTAAATCACACAAAAAAAAAGAAAATGTGAAATATTATTATTGTTACGAGAAGAATTGTAACGTTGCAGTAGCAGTCGAATTTAATAGCACAAGGTATTGTCGTAAGATTACCAAAAATCAGACTCATAATCATGGATCACAAATTGAACTTATAAAAAAGTTTGAAATAATGAACAATATAAAAAGTGAAGTGAAAAAAGCGCCATTAAAAAGAGCAAGCGTTCGTGATATTTTTGATGAACAGTGCAAGAAGTTCAAAGAAGGGGCACAATATGTAGAATATGGGAGTATGCGAAGGCAATTATTTAATATAAAACAAGAAGATCTGCCTAAATGTCCAATGAGCTTTGCAGATATCATCACTATATTTCAAAATGAAAATGTTTATCAACAATTTGGTATATCACGTTACGAAGAAAATGATAAGCCCTTTTATATCGACACAGTGATATCACAAAATTTTTCATATACATTATTTGCATCACCAACTATTATTAATGGAATACGTTCAATGAGCATATTAGAACCTCGTACTTTTATAGTTGATGGAACTTTTAATATTGTACCCGTGTCTAAGAATTTTAAGCAACTATTAACATTACATATAGTTCACGCAGAACATGTAAGTAATAACATTGAAAATAATTCAACGTACCTGCTGTTATAAATACAATCAAAAATTGTTTATTTCAGGCTTATCCCTTTTTATATATTTTGATGTCTAATAAATCGGAGGAAGCCTATAAGCATGTATTACAGTACATCAAATCAAATATTTTAGACTTGGAACCAACGAAGGTTATTAGCGATTATGAAACTGGCTTGCGAAATGCTTTCAAAGCAATCTATCCAACGGCGAAATTAATCGGTTGCTGGTTTCATTTTACTAATGCCTTAAGGAGAAAAGCGTCAAAATATCTAACTTCATTAAATATCTAAACAAAAATAAAGATGCCAAAAACGTCTTTAACAAATTTTTTTATTTACCACTATTAAAACCGAAAGATTTAACACAGGCATACCAAATTATAAAAAATGAATCAATGGAGGATAAATTCTTGCAAAAGAACGGTGAAAATTATTTCAAACACTTTATCAACTATTTTGAAGCGCAGTGGATTAAAAAGGTATCTAAAAACAAATGAATTCTTAACCAAATATATTTTCGATTAAATATTAATATTATTGTAGGTGAAAGCTGAAAATATGTCTGTTTATGGAGAACCAATAAAAACCAGTAATGCAGTAGAAAGTTTTCACAGCAGGATGAGCGCAAGGCTTACAAAAAAAGGCAATTTCTATAAATTTTTAGATGGATTGTGCAGTTTAGATCAAAACAAATCATTGGATTTTACAAAATCACTTTCAGGATGTGTATCCTTATATAGGAAAAAGGACAATTGCTTTGAAAGAAGAGATAAATTAATTAAGAAACATCTACAACTACTGAAGGACAATAAAATATCATTAAGAGATATCCTGACACAATTTACAAAAATGAAAAAAACGTTAATTGATGTAAATTATATAAATGAGATTCACACATCTGACAGTGAATCAGAAGATAATGATGATGAAAATCATTTTGGAAATGAAAACCAGCAATTTAATACTCTCTGCATTATTTGCTGTGTAAGGCAAAGACATCTTGTGTTTGAACCATGCAAACATTTCAAAGTATGTCAACAGTGTTACGAACAATTATTGCAAAATGCAAAAGAGAAAAGAACTAAGACACTCTGTCCTTATTGCCGGGCAATAATAACAAATGCATTTTCTATATATTTCTAATTTTTGGAAATTTTGTAAGAAACAAAAATTACTATATTACTTATGTACATATATATATGTAATTGATGTAAATATGTGAAAAAATTGATGATGTTAAAATTTTGAAAACTACTGTTTGAATTATGAACAAAAACATAATATGTTTGAATTTTGATATTGTTTTGTTTGTTTGAATAAATGCTATTTTGTATAATTAAAATAGGTGACGAAATCAATTACTTCTTAAAATAACACCAAATGTTGTAATAAAAATATTTGGATTTTTTGAGTTGGTTTTATTTCCAACTCAAAAGGGAAATAAAGTCAACTTTCAAATTTCGCTAACAAGGAAATAAAGCCAACTAGGCTTTATTTCACTTTTGAGTTGGAAATAAGACCAACTTGAACATTTTCCAAGTTGGCTTTATTTCCGTCGGCCTTGTAGCACCCCATCGGTACCAGCCTGTCATAGGGTGGTGTAGGGAATAGTGTGCCCCTATATGGCGAAACACCTAAGCCATATCATCACTTAGTGTGATCAAAATATGATCATTTTCTCTTTCCTTTTCTTTAGCATGGTAACTTGAAATTTATTTCTTCATTTTAAATTTCGTGATATTGTTAACATACTTCCAGGGGTGTGAAGTATGGATATGCTTACGTGCCAAAACCCTGATTGAGGTCAAATTTTGCTTATTGGGCTAGCGGGCCATCTTTTATACCCCCCTCAGCTGGTATTGGATCGTTATTTGATTTTTTTTTAAAGTTTTGTAACGGCGCGTAACATATATGGCGCCCAACGTGGGGCCACCTGTACGGTGGAACAAGTTTTTTTTGTTAAGACTAAAGTGAAAAGCCACTGTGGAAAAGGAAAAGAGGAAATGCTTATATATTTTTTTTTTTAAATTCGTAATTTTTCTTGCAAATATTTAATTTAGTGCTTCGGTTGTAGAGTCATGAATTCTGGGATTCCGTAACCTGGATTCAATTGCCATGCAAACCATGGTACGCGTAAAATAATACTTAATATTTTTTTCGACTGTGTATCTCCAAATGTTGTTTTTGATTATAGGGATTATTGCAAGTCTGGGACTGATTCCAAGTAGAGGTCAGTATTATCGCGGTGATAATACTATGTTCATAGGACAGAACGTAGCACAAACCTTAATTATCTAAGCCCTTGCCTGACTAACTCATTTAAAAATGGTAGGCATGATGTTAGATAATCCAGGTTTGAAATTATACATTTGACACGACACAGTTTTTTTTTAAAAACTGATAATTAAAAATGGTATCAATTGCGAATGTGATTAAAAACGTTATAAAACAATTATTAAATAATCCTATATATTTGATAGTATTTGGTATTTGGATTATAACAGTGGCATCAGAATTGAGTTACTTGGAAACAAAACCGATTGATTGGATTAAGGAAAATATTGACAAAACTAACCCGGCTGGAAAACATATTGAAAAATTCAGTGATTCTATAAAAAATAATATTCATAAAGTTCTAATAGTTTCTGGATTATTCATTAATATTTGCTTTTGTAAGAACGCGGAAAAAATCAAATTAATTAACGTCATTTTGGTTATAATAACAGTAATAGTAAAAATAGACCTACTTTTGTTTACAAAATTTATATTGATAATAGTTACGGAATTCTTTTATTGCATAATTAGGGATACTGAATATAAATTTTATATTTTGTTAATTGCTGGAACTATTTTCTATTTTGAAGATTCTTTAATAGTAAATGATAATAACAAAATTAATGATGAGAATACTAGAAAACCTTAAAATGAAGTTAATAATAATAATAATTTTGATAATAAACTTATATCCTGGATTTATAATAGGTACTCCTCATAGATACATTAGACAAACTAAAGTACTAAAAAATCCTGTTTATGACTTTGGTAAAGAAATTCCATCTCACTTTACTAGAGCAATAGTTGGTGAATTTAATATAACTTTAAAATCTAAAAGAATTTTTGAAGGTTTAAAACATCATATACCTATAAATTTTGATATAGAATGTAGTAAAGTAATTAAATATAACAAAATTTTATCAACGAAAAATTGCCAAATATCATTAAATAGGAAATGTAGAATTATTCATGAAATTGAATTACAACATACTTTTTTTGGTAACGAAATATATTTTTGTTGGGGAGTATATATTAATAGACCTATGGATACACATAATTATTACAATTTATCATTATATAAAATTGATAATGTAAATGGAATAAATTTAAATAATAAAGGATTACAATATGATATAGACGCATCTAAGGTTTTGTTAGCAGTTAAGAAACCAAAATCTATAGATGATAATAATAATAAAAAATTTAACAATAATAATAAAAAAATAAAAATTGATAACAATAATGAAAATGAAAATTATATTGCTTTACCAAATTTTAATTTAGATTCATTCTCAATTGATTATTTAGTTTTAGATGACAGAGTTTATATTTTAGATTTATCACCATATTATTTAACTGATTTTCTTGAGAGAAATATAGATGATGACGGAATATATAAAATTGCAAAATCATCTTTTAAATTTTCATCACATAGTAGAATACCTTTTATTTATAAATTAGGTGACAACATAGATAATTTTGGAACATTTATACCATCAACAAATTTATATAAATGTAATATCTTATATATTAAGTGTCATATTCATAAAAAATTAAAATGGATTTGAAATGCATTTTAAGAAAAATTTGTATACAAATTTTTCCTTGAAACACATTTCAAACTTATTTTATTTTTTATGAATACAGCAGTTAAGGTTTTAAATTTTGTAGGGAAATATTTTTTGAAAATGATTATTCTTTGAAAAATTGGGGTTTTATAAAATATAATATAATTAACGAAGGTGATATATTTTTTATAAATACGATTTCGGATAACCCATTAAATATTTTTGAAGAATTTCGGGATACCGTTAAATTTAAGAAATAACATTTTGTTAAGATTTCATAACTCCCCTGTTGCCGCACATAGAGGGCATATTTTCAAGATTACCCAAGGCCAACATCATTTCTAAATTAGACTTAAAGGATGCCTACTGGCAAATTGGTTTGTCAGAAGAAGCAAAGCCCCTAACAGCCTTTACGGTCCCGGGAAGGCCGTTATACCAATTTGTTGTAATGCCTTTCGGGCTTTGCAATGCTCCTTCCACTATGAGTCGTTTGATGGACAGTATTATACCTCCTGATCTTCGTCATTCGGTATTTGGATATTTAGACGATTTAATTATTGTTTCAGAGGATTTCAATTCTCATTTGCTAGTACTGGTAAGAATTGCCGAGCAATTCAAAAAAGCCAATCTGACTTTGAATATTTCGAAGTCCAAATTTTGCGTTACTGAGGTAAATTATCTTGGCTACAACATTGGTAATGGTGGCATTAAGACTGATCCGGAAAAAGTGCAGTCTATTAAAGACTGGCCAACTCCTAAAAATATTAAACAAGTCCGTGGATTTCTTGGCTTAGCTGGTTGGTATCGCAGATTTGTTGCAAATTTTTCGTCTATCGTTTTCCCTATTACTGAGGTGCTTTCAACCAAGCGAAAATTCTGCTGGACACCTGAGGCTCAAAACTTGTTTGAATTAATAAAAACCCTACTCACCTCCGCTCCTGTGCTGTCAAATCCTGATTTTTCGAAAAAATTCTATTACAATGCGACGCTAGCGACTTTGGCATCGGTGCTGTGCTAGTTCAATTCGACGATGACGGCAGGAAAAAGTAATTTTTGGGAATAATTGTCGAGACATCATATTCTGTCATAGAAACAGATTTGATGGTCGATGAAGTAGGGAGAGACAAGATACTGGTTTATCATAGCCTTTTTACGTAAAATTCTCTTTTATTATCATTACGAATTTTTTTTTATTATTTTTACAAAACAATCGTTATACGTACCACTGCCGGTTTTTCTTAGCATCCAGATGTTTATGTGAATTTAAAAACAAAAAACTACGAAAATATAAAATCTTTCTTTGTAAATTGGAATTTAGAAAGAAACAAAAAAAAAAAAAAACAAACAACGAAATATTTTAAAAAGAATTTAAAATTTATTTCCAATTAAAGTATATTTAATGAAAATTTTTTTACGTCTAAAATTGAAATAAAATTTGCCATTAAAATTTGAATTTATAGAAAATTTATATTTTTTTTAAAAGGAAAAAGAAAAAAATTGAAAAGAACAAAGCTTTTTACAATTTGTGCATTTTGAAATTTTTTCTATTTTCTTACAAACACTTTTGAACATTTTTTTTTGCACTTTGCCCAATTTTTTTTCCATAATTTGAACATTTTTTCTGCCCAAGAGATTTTTTTTCCTAAATCCGTGAAGGAGGGAAAACCCAACCCAGCGATTTTTTGTGAATTGTTGAATTCGTTAACCCTTTGGTTACGAATATTTGATTGCTAACACCTTTTCAATTTCCCTTGAAATTTCTTAACATTTTATTCATTTTTTTCAGATCCGAAATTTTTTTTCTCATTTGCTCATTCCACTCGCGTCCTAAACTGATGTGATTATTTGCCTTAAATTAGAAGTTTTTTTTCAATTTAAAAGTCGGTTTGATTAACCTTGTCAGGTAGCACCTTTTCTTTATAAAGTTGTTTGGTGCATTATGCACAAATATAACACGCGATCCGGCACAGATAAAAGTAAATCAGTTACGCGCAATACCAACCCCATAAAACAAAATTTCAGATGAATGCTATAAATATTTAACAAAAAAAGCACGCATGCTTAACAATAATTTGTCTGCAAAGTGGGAAAAGTGTCATAGAAGATTAGATGATTTTCAAATTAAATATTCTGGCTGGCTTTGTTCAGAAACTGTAATAAACAGGCAAATAAATTTAGAAATTGCTTACACAGAGATTCAATGCACAGTAGAACTTAGCCCAGATGAAAAAATTTCATCACTAACTGGACGCCCGCAACTTAATTACTCTGAGAAATCTGAACGAAGTAAGAGGACACAAGCAGCAAACATCTCGATGTCACAACACAACGAAACAAATCTGTTAGTTCAAGCAGCATCAATTTCGGCTCGAAAACAAGGACAAGTAGATTTGGCAGTTGTTTTAAAAGAAACCATCGAAAGTCCATCAGTTTAGTCAAACTAAAACACTTTACTATCTTTATCTTACAGTGACTTAAATACAAAACCCTAACAACAAATAACAATGGCAGAGGGTGGAGAGCAAGCAATTAACGTACCATTCAGTGGTTTTGTGAGGATAGGGGGCTATTACAATGTCCGCCACGTGACCCTAATAAGACGCCAAAACGGAGACTTACGATTGGCACCCTGTACTCCAGGAAAAGCAAAGTGGAACGGGATTCCAATTGGTACCCTTTACTCAGTGGCACAGCCGAATGGGGCCACTACGTTTATAACTGACAAGAGTTATAATATAATGGTGGAAATGGATATACGCCTGGAGACATAACTGAGGTAATTATTATGCCAGACACAGAAAGAACAAGGAGAATTTCTATGTTGACGGTTTTCTGTCAGCTCCATTATTAGGAGCGATCTCAGAGGCCTTAGTGATGTGTAATCTCACAACTATGGGTGAGATAATAAGAGACTTTACCATAGCTGGGTTAAATCAGGAGGAAGCCCTTAATCAATTGAGATTTTCTCTCTGCTTCCAAATTGAAGGATTTGGGAGTATGTAAGTTAAGGTACGAAAGTACAGCAACAAAAGTTATTGTGAAATATAAAAAAATTGCAACAATAAACACTTCTTCAAAATTAGCGCTGCACGCGCGTCCCAAAATAACTGAATAAAATACCTTTTTTTCATAGCAGACGCTACGTTGCATTTCTTACCTGCAAATTCCGTTCACATGAAATGTGAGTCCGTTTATGCTGATAAGCATTTTCTGCCGTGGCTTCTTCTTCTTCCTCTAGAAGTTGTAGAGTTCTTTAGTTTTCAGATTAAAAGTTAGTTCAGCACTGACACTCAAGACTTGCATAGCAAGTAATTGTAATTATAGTTATATTTGGATTTGTTTAAATAAAGTTATTTAATTATTTTTGATTTGTTTAAATAAACGGAAAATGAACAGAGATTAAATTGTGTTTTAATTATATTGACAACAAAACTAATGGACACTCAAGACTTGCATAGCAAGTAATTACAACAAAACTAATTGGCGCCCAACGGGAAAAAAACAGTCACCATTGAAGTGAAAAGAAAAATAACCTTTTATAATAAAAAACAGTGTTTAAAAAAAAATTAAAATTTAAACAACAAAGACAATCACCATACAGTGAGCAGATAAAAATTAAGTCACCATTGAAGTGAAAAGAAAAATAACCTTTTATAATAAAAAACAGTGTTTAAAAAAAATTAAAATTTAAACAACAAAGACAATCACCATACAGTGAGCAGATAAAAACTAAGTCATCATTGAAGTGAAAAGAAAAATAACTTTTTTATAATAAAAAACAGTGTTTAAGAAAAAATTAAAATTTAAACAACAAAGACATTCACCATACTTGTGAATAAAAATTACATTGCTTATTGAAAATTTAAAAAAAATTACTACCATACTGGTGCTAAAAACCTAATACAATTCTTAAAAATATAAAAAGCATTCATCACCAAAAAGCAAAAAAATATAACAAAAACTAATCCATCAATCAACAACTTAGAAAAGCCAAGCCGTGAGCAGTTGCAAAGGACCCTTAGTGAAGCCGAGTCTTGAGCAGTTACATTCCAGCCAGAAAAGTTGCATTTAGAACCAGAAGGAGCCAAAGCCGTGATGATTTATTTGTAAGAATTCTATTTTTTATTATTACTATTGATTGCTATCTATTATTTTTTATAAATTTTTTTTTTTAAAAAAAAACAAATCGGATCTAAATTTTTGAAATTTCGTAAAATTTTTTTATTTTTATTATTGTAACAGTTATTACCTTTGCAATTTAAAGTGAAATTTACGTGAAAAGAATTCTGAGTTGATCTTTGGTTTTTCCCTAGAGTTCATGTCAAGACCACAGGAAGATCCTGAAGAGTTTGACGTTATTTTAGCTAGGCTACAATCACTATTAATTTCTGAAAAAAGAATTGAGAACAAAGAGGAAATGAATTCTGAAAATTTGCAAGTTCTCTTGGACACTGCTATCCAACAAGCAGTCCAAAGAACAAAAGAAAGCTTTGAAGCAACTATTGCCGACCTTACTAGGCGACTCCAATCCTTAGAGCCACCTTCTGCCGTAGAAGCATATAAGGAAATAGAAATAGTACCCAATAAGACGTGTGAGGAAACTCTAGATATAATTAAATCTGTCCCAGAATTTAAAGGCGACCCCACCAGATATGTCTCTTGGCGTCAGGCCGCCACAACAGCCCATAAATTATTTGAACCTTATGTAGGAAGCTCAAAGTACTACCAGGCGGTAGCTATTCTGAGAAACAAAGTCGTGGGTAACGCAGATGCTGCGTTAAGCACTTATAACACAGTCCTTAACTTTAAGGCTATTATAGCACGGCTTGATTTTACTTACATGGATAAAAAATCCATCTTTACATTAGAGCAAGAGCTCTCCACTTTAAGACAGGGACAGAAAACTATTATCCAATTTTACGACGAAGTAGAGCGTAAGTTAACCGCGATCGTGAACAAAATTATAATGTCGAATGAAGGAGATGCCAATTTGATTCAGTCACTGAACCAAAAATACCGTGAACAGGCTTTGCGTGTCTTTGTTTCGGGAGTTAGGAAGCCCTTATGTGACACCTTGTTTTCGTGCAAGCCTGCAGACTTGCCATCAGCTCTGGCACTAGCACAAGAGCTAGAAGCAAATCAAAACCGCTATCATTTTGCTGCCATTTACAGTAATGGTTTAAACAAGGCTTCAATGAGTCCCTCAACACACACAGCCTTAAGACAAAACATACAGCATGTTAAACAGAACTCCTTTGGTCAGCAAAATAACTACTCTCAGCCTCCGCAAAACTTTGTCGGTCAACAAACTACTCCATTTTATCAAAATCGCCCTCAACAGGCATCTAACCAATCACAACGCCATAATGTTGCAAATTCGAATTTCCGAAATTTCGCCCAAAATCCTTTTCAGCCTGTAGGCCAACAAGCTAGTGACTCTCAACCAGTATCCCAATCCCTGGACACTGATGTAAGCATGCGTACGGTGCGAACAAACAACTTTCAGGGTTTTCAAACACAAAAGCGAGGTTTAACATCCGAAAGACAGGTCCCTCAGAAGGTCCAAAGGATTAACCACCTTGGCCAAGAGATGTTGCAAAACGAAGGTCTCGAAACCTTGGAAACACATGACTACGGCGATGAGCCAAACTTCTCTGGTAACCAAGAGCCGTATGAAAACCCTACTTTTTCTGATCCACCTTTCGAAGATGAGATTAATTTTTTAAGGGAGGGTCAGTTCTCCCCTACATTGAGCGAATGATAGGTGGCAAAAACATTAAACTTTTAATCGACACTGGTGCCTCTAAAAGTTATATCACCAATATTAACGGATTAAAAAACATTAAAGAAGTCGAAAAACCATTTTTAGTCAAATCCATTCATGGTGCTGATACAATCAACAACAAAACACTAGTAAATGTCCTAAATCATACTGAAACATTTTTTATTTTACCGAACCTGTCTCTATTTGACGGTATCATAGGTTTTAGCTTCATAAAAAGCATAAGGGGCGTGATTAACACAGAAAAAGACATGATTTATTATAACGGCGGCGAAGAAAAATTGAAATATCTTAAGCTAGATGCAGTGAATTCTTTAATAGAAAATGTCTCTATCCCAAAAAATGTAGAAAAGAAATTTTTCCAAATAATAAACGAAAATGCTGGTGTTTTCGCTAACCCGAATGAAGCCTTACCCTTTAACACGAAAATTTCCGCAACAATTAAAACAAAAGATCAGGAGCCCATATATTCTAAATACCAATCCTACCCCATTTCGATGATAGAATTTGTCAATAAAGAGGTTAAGGAACTTTTAAAAAATGGCATTATAAGGCCATCCCGATCTCCCTATAACAGCCCTGTTTGGGTTGTCGACAAGAAAGGCACAGACGAATTGGGCAAGCCCAATAAACGCCTCGTGTTCGACTACACTAAACTTAATTCAAAAACTATCCCTGATAAATATCCTATACCTGATCCGTCTGTTATACTTTCAAATCTTGGCAAATCTAAGTTCTTTACAACCTTGGACTTAAAAAGTGGCTTCCACCAGATTAACTTGGCCGAACACGACCGGAAAAAACTGCTTTCAGCGTGAATAATGGTAAATACGAGTTCTGTCGTTTACCATTTGGATTAAAAAACGCCCCGAGCATTTTTCAGCGTGCCATCGATGATGTTTTACGTGATGAAATCGGAAAGTCATGTCACGTTTATATCGATGATATCATCATATTTTCTGACTCTGAGCAGAAGCATATAGATGACATCCAAAACATCTTACTAAAACTTTACCATGCTAACATGAGAGTTTCTTTAGAAAAGTCCAAATTCTTTAAAACCTCTGTCGAGTATTTGGGCTTTGTCGTTTCAACCGACGGTATCAGAACGTGTCCAAAGAAAATTGAAACCATAGTCAACTACGAAATGCCAACAACCTTAAGGAGCTTAAGGTCATTTCTAGGGTTGGCCGGTTATTATAGAAAATTCGTTAAAGACTATGCGGCTATAGCGAAACCTCTGACTAAATATTTACGTGGAGAAAATGGTCATGTGGGGACAAAACATTCGAAGCAAGTTAAAATTGACCTTGATGCTGATGCTATTCACTCATTCAAAAAAATTAAGAATATCCTTTCTTCCGAAGATGTACTTCTCCTTTATCCAAATTTCGATAGACCTTTTGACCTTACGACTGATGCGTCATCCCATGCTATTGGCGCCGTTCTTTCTCAAAATGGTCGTCCAATTACCATGATTTCAAGGACCTTGTCACCCGCCGAAGAAACCTACGCAACCAACGAACGCGAACTTTTAGCTATCGTATGGGCCTTAAAAAATCTTAGACACTATCTTTACGGGGTAAATAATTTAAACATCTTCACCGACCACCAACCCCTAACCTTTTCGATATCTGATAAAAACCCAAACTCTAAATTAAAGCGCTGGAGAGCTTTCATTGAAGAGTACTCGCCAACATTTTTCTACAAGCCCGGCAAAGACAATATTGTTGCAGACGCCCTTTCCAGACAATTTGTTAACATTACAATGGATACCACATCTACATGCTCACTACAAGCTTGTGGAAGTGAGATGTCACTCACCGAAATTATTCCCGCGGTCGAAAACCCAATTAACTGTTTCAAAAACCAGATTTTAATCAATCATGGTTCAGAACAAAATAAAGAAACAAAAATTCTTTTTAAAAATCGCATTCGACATCGCATTTCATATCAAGAAATTGACGATCTTTTAAATACTATTAAGGACTGCATAAACCCAGAAGTAGTGAACGCGATTAATTGTGATTTACATACCCTTGCTCAAATCCAACACCTTCTTATATCGAATTTCCCTTCTGTAAAATTCAGGTACGCTAATAAATTTGTTACAGATATCTTTAACGCAAGTGACCAAATTGAAATTTTAACAAATGAACACAATAGGGCACACCGTTCTGTTTCAGAAAATACGAAACAAGTTCTTCAGGATTATTTTTTCCCAGATATAGCTAAAAAGTTAAAAGAAATTACAGCAAACTGCAAAATCTGTCGGCTAGCGAAATATCAAAGACATCCAAAAAAACATGAGATCGCTGAGACCCCCATACCCTCCTTCCCAGGCGAGATCCTCCATGTCGATATTTACAATACTGACAAGAAATTCTATTTAACATGTCTCGATAAATTTTCTAAGTTCGCTATTGTAAAACCTATACCCTCTCGAGCGATAGTAGACGTTAAACCAGCCCTTCTGGAGATACTTAACTTTTACAAAGGCACGGAAACAATAGTTTGCGACAACGAAAAGTCACTAACTTCACAAACCATAAGATCGTTAATAAAGAATAACTTCGGAGCAAACATTTACGCAACTCCACCCATGCATAGTACCTCTAATGGCCAAGTCGAGCGTTTCCACGGAACACTTGCGGAAATTGCAAGATGCCTAAAACTAGAGTACGCAATAGATGACTCTACAGAGCTTGTCTTAATGGCAACTGCAAAATACAATAGAACAATCCATTCTACTACTAACCATAAGCCCATAGATATAATTCAATCAATTCCAGAAAACTTGAAAGAAAATATTCGTGCGAAAATTCTTGCCAAACAAAAATCAGACCTTGATTATCATAACAAAAAGACAGTAACTAAAACATATAACCCTGGAGATAAAGTTTTTGTGAAAGTTAATAAGAGATTGGGGAATAAAATTAGCAAACTTTTTGTCGAAAAGACTGTCCAACAAGATCTAGGCACAACTCTTAAAATTGATGACAAAATAGTGCATAAAGATAACATTCGTTTCCTCATTGCAGCATCCTAATATTTGCAGTCTTTGTACTCGCTAGTTATGCCACCATCCTGGACTATACTTCTTCACACTATATTCCTGTAGCAGACGGAAATGTTGCAATCTATGAAAATTATGGAATGTTGGCCCATGTAACGGACTTGACAAACTTTACTACCATAGCAGAAGAAACCAGAAATCTAACGGACCTACTACCAAAATCACACATGAGAAAACTGCTAGAATCAGATGTGGACCAAATAGAGAAGACAATAGAATCCCTGCGCATACACCACAGGCACGCACGTAGCATTAACGTTCTTGGAACCGCGCTGAAATACATAGCTGGTACGCCAGATTACGATGACTTTACCGAAGTGCGTAGCAAACAAGATGAATTAGTTACTGCAAGTAATGCTCAGATAATCATAAACACCGATATGCAATCGCAAATAAACAAATTAACTACGACTGTGAACACACTTGTAAGTAAAACTAAGGCTACTGAAATCGATTCAGGATACCTTTATAGTTTGTTAGGCGAAAGAAATAGAGCAGTACTTAGGGAACTAGATAACCTAGCTTTGTCCATAACCTTGGGGAAACTCCAAATGATCAATCCCATTCTGTTAGATAGCTCGGAAGTAAGTTTTGTTTTAAAATCCGAAATAGATTTAAATGTAAGCATTACTGAGATAATTGTAAATTCAAAGCTAAAGATTTTGCAAACCGAAAATGTTATTACGTTTTTGATAAAATTTCCAAAAATTATAAAATTTTGTAATAAAAAATTAATTTTTCCAGTCGTTCATAATAATAAAATTTTGTCATTTAAAGTAAGTGATGTAGCAAAATGTGGCTACAAATATATCATGTTAAAAGATTGTAAAAAGAAATCTACAACTTCATTTTGTAAAACATTTAACCTTGAAAATACTTCATGCCTAGACACTTTATTAAATAATAACACGGCAACTTGTAACACAAATTCCGCGCATAATATGCCACCTCTGAAAGAGATTGACGATGGCATTGTTGTTATAAATAATCAACCCTCCAAAGTGATTTACGAGAATGTAACAAAACCCTACAAACGGGTACATACCTCATAACTTTTGACAATACCTTAAAAGTTAATTCAACGGAATTCAAAAATTGCCGAAAAATTGCTTTTAAAAGCCCCGAAATTCCTATAGCTCACACTGTTAACTTAACTGATCATACCGCTATCTTATCACTTCAATACCTTCATGATTTAAATATTGAAAACCTAGACCATATATCGCACCTTCATTTGAAAGTAAGAGGAACTTTTTACACCTCAGCCTCTCTTTTTGTTCTTATTGTAATAATATGCGTTGCATACGTTCTCGCCAAAAGGCAACGTAAGGTTGAAATCAACAATATTCTTAGCAGATATGATCAGACGAGGACGTCCGATGCTTAAAGGGGGGAACAGTTAAGGTACGAAAGTACAGCAACAAAAGTTATTGTGAAATATAAAAAAATTGCAACAATAAACACTTCTTCAAAATTAGCGCTGCACGCGCGTCCCAAAATAACTGAATAAAATACCTTTTTTTCATAGCAGACGCTACGTTGCATTTCTTACCTGCAAATTCCGTTCACATGAAATGTGAGTCCGTTTATGCTGATAAGCATTTTTTGCCGTGGCTTCTTCTTCTTCCTCTAGAAGTTGTAGAGTTCTTTAGTTTTCAGATTAAAAGTTAGTTCAGCACTGACACTCAAGACTTGCATAGCAAGTAATTGTAATTATAGTTATATTTGGATTTGTTTAAATAAAGTTATTTAATTATTTTTGATTTGTTTAAATAAACGGAAAATGAACAGAGATTAAATTGTGTTTTAATTATATTGACAACAAAACTAATGGACACTCAAGACTTGCATAGCAAGTAATTACAACAAAACTAATTTGTACAACGACCTAGTTGAGAGTGGAGAGATAGCGGTTAAAGAGACCACTGAGGATCTGTCTGCTCTTGGAGCTCGAATTGCCCATTTATTGATTGGAAGAAATGAAGAGAATTCATTGTTTAACTACAGAGAGGATGTATGGGCAGGTGTGATGTTTGCTGTCCATATGAATACAAAGGAATTCAACTCCGAGAATTATGATCAAGCTACAACTAAAAGAGTTCAAGCATTCTTTAGCACTTTAGGTGCATGCTTTTCTGAGACTAACTCAAGGAGGTACTTACCGGCCTTATTTTCCAGAGAGTCTGTTCGTGCGTACCACGACTACCTTCCAAAACCGGTCAGGAAGATAGTTTATCAGTCTTTACAGTCAACTTATGAAGCCAATCAACCAATAAAGCCATATATTTCAAACACCCTAATGGAGTATAATGGCATGTCTTTGATAGGGGAGTCATATAAGCTCATAATTGATGGTCCTCCAAGGCGGTTCATGATTATGGAACGATATGTGCCAGATATCAAGCTCTTCCTAACTTGGTATAATAGGAATAAGGACAAGCAGGATTTCAAATATTATTGGTATACAACCCCTAATGAGTTGGAAATTGTTGCTCAATCCAAGTGTCAAAATCTCTATAGTCTTGTTTTGCAACACCTGAAATCTGAGGGACAAATGGTTACTTACAGAACCACAATTTTGAAGGAGGCCTCAATCCCAGTAGAGGACCTTCAGATAGCTCCAAATCTCGGTTCTGATAATGGGACAACCGGTTTGACCCCAGAGTACTACACCTTAATAAGGAGGAGATTGATCCAACAGCCCCCTAACCCAATGATGGGTAATTACCCATACCCATACCCACAACAACAGGTACAACCACCCAACCAATAAATATATTCTTAATCCAATTCAATCATGTTACTCTATAATTTTAAGATAAACTCTAATATATAAGATCTGGAAGATTAACTTATATCTAATTAATTGTATTAATCAAGACCATCCAAGATTAGGAAGCTATATGTCGATGATGTAAAAGCACCTATTGTAATGTCTGATGAGGAAGCGTTAGCATTTCTTCTCGAAAACTATTTTTCGAAAAGCTAATACTGTTCCATCCGGACTGAAAGCAAGCAACGTAACGCTTATATTTATTCACCCTATTATAATATATTAGCAATAAAAAGTAAGTGCAGACCCGATGGTGTACTTGTAAACGACAAATGTGCAAAGGTTCCTTTACAATTGCTTTTTACGCATACGGCTAAAAGAATTATAGAGATGCAAAAGGAAGTATTAGCGACAATTACGGGTAACTTCATATCAACGGAAATGACAGCTTTGACAGCAGCTCTGGTCAATCTCAATATAAGCAATCTTTCCTTGATCAAAGTACATCACGAAATGCTGATGCAAGTCTTTTAGCCACAGCAGTGATTCCCTTGAGACTCTTGAGTAGCGCGGGAGTCCCGCTTTGGAATAATTGTTTTCCGCAGTCCACAAGATTTTGTCGGCCTTTAAAATTAGAGTACACGAGTGAAACGAAGGAAGTGTTAACAAGAGAAGCTGCTGACTTAAATAAACAAATTCAAGAGCTTGAAAAATTACGTGTTGAAATCGAAGCTGGTAAGATAATCGAAATAACGTTCAGAATGTACTTAACTGTTATAGATGGAAAAGTTTTGAATGTTTTAGCCGATACAAAATCAAATCAAAAATGTCCAATATGCCATGTAACCCAAACTGACTTTATTAAAATCACAGATTATAGCAGCGTAAAATTTCATCCTATCGATGGATATCTAAAGTACGGACTTAGTTCACTGTACTCCTGCATTTAGTATACAAGATGGAAGTAAAAAAATGGCAAATAAGATCGGAGGAAGATAAAGATGCAATTAAGAAAAGAAAAGAGTATATTCAGAATGAGTTTTGGAAAGAACTAAGTCTTCGTGTTGATGTTCCGAAAGCAGGTGGTTGTGGTTCCTCAAATGACGGCAACACGTCGCGTAGAGCATTTGCAGAATATGATAAATTTTCGAAAATTTTAGGAGTAGACACCGAATTAATATTTCGAATGAGAATAATATTAATATGTTTATCTGGTCAATTTTCCCTAAATTTGGATAAATTTGAAGAGTATTGCTTTCAAACTGGTCAATATCACAGCAAGTACCCCTGGTTGCCAATGACTCCCACAGTACATAAAGTTTTAGTTCACTGAAAGCAAATAATGCAGAATACAGCACGCGTTGGTGAGGACGATGGTATGCTTATTAATGAAGTCAACTTAAACCAAAACGATTTTATGATTTAATGTAGACCTAAAGTAGACATAACTCTCGACGCTCCTAATACGTATTCCGCATTGCAAACAATAGACTATCAATCGAATTTAATAAATCAACAGTTATGTGCGTTCTTCTGTGAATTCCGTGGTTGCAGTACTTAACCCGAAATTTAGAATTTTTACTGATATGTCTCCGGAAGAGTTCACCACTGAATTGAATTATTATTATCCTTTGGGAATGGAACATTTGTGAAAATATGAACTGGATATATCGATATATGATAAATCGCAAGGCGAATTGGCATTGGAATTCGATTGTTCTATTATGCGCGTGTTTGGCGTTCCTGAGTTGAAATTTTCTAAATGGCGAGAAGGACATCAGATTACGACTCTTCTTGATCGTGTCCCAGGTGTTAAGAGTGCTACAGGATATCAGCGTAAAATCGGCTCGAAGAACCAATAAAAACGTCGAATACGCCTTATAGTGGTTCGGACGAAACACCGATACGTTTCGTGGAGTGTGGACTGCATACAGGGGTAGATTTATGCTACAGCTCTAGAATATCAGCCAAGGAAAAAAACACCATGGTGATATTTCCCGAGAGAACGCCGATTGCGTTTCTGGGTTATGGAGTGTATAAGTTAACGTAACAAACAGTTATAGGGAAAACTTGTTTCGTTTATATAGGCGATATCATTATTGTGAAATTGAAAATGAAGTAAACAAAAGTGTCAGCTTACAGCACATGTGGACGACGAGTTGCAGAACGGCAACAGTAACAACATTTTTAGAATAAAATCTAAGCCAGTTATTTGCAGATGAAATTTGACAAAAGATTTGTGAGGAAACCAACTTGTAGTGCAGTGCAGACTAATGGCACAGAGTTGAAATGCAACGCGAATGAAATTAAGAGATACATATATTGGTATAATATTATACCTCGCTGTAGTAAATATTCCAAACATATTGTAGTGTGTCTGACATTTTTATGCACATCACTATTCCCACGATTTGAATCATTTAAGTTTAGTTAATGTAAAAAATCAAATTGGGTAAATGCTGATGATAGGTTAAAATAAACATATAAACCAGTTTTAATAAAGACAGAATTAATTTGTAGTACGATTAAACTCTGCATGTTTGCATTTTTTTACAGATCTGCACACAAACACTTGAAACTGGCACTTATTGTCGTTGGTCAGTTCCACACAATTAACTAATGTGCAGCGTCGGCACTTTTGTAAACGTGCATTGTTCATGCGGCATACTCTAAATATTTATATTGAATGGGAACCTCTTATTATACACGGATCATATTGAGTTAACGGTTTCCATGCGTTAAGCTTCGTACAGACGATGGTCAGATCTGACAATCTTGTAAGTAGGCGTTGCCAACAGCAATATTTTTCTGACAATGGTGCAATTGTCAGATGCATTAATTTTGCACTTCTGCAAATACAAATGAGCTTACAATGTTCCCACAGCTGTAAGATATTTTAGCCAATTTTAATGCAGTTTAAGCAACGCTGCTTACCAATATTGTAAGATCTGACCATCGTCTGTACGAAGCTTTAGTAAATAAGTATTCTTAATATCAGGCTAATCATTATTTTCATAAGTAGAATATAAGCCTAAATAATTGTGTACACAAGAAAAGAATTAAAACTACACTTGCTCGAGCAACACCATATGTTGCTCGCAAGAAGAAATAAACTACTCTTACTTAACCCTCTAACAGGCGAGCCTGCCTTTAGACGGTGTTGCTTAAAAGCTCTGTTCTAACGGTAAATATCAGCAGAGAAACAACCAGGAAACAACCAGTTATCTTATTGAGGCAAATAGCAGCAAGCATTTGTGATTTGATTACAAACTGTTGAGTGCTAAAGTAATTTTTTTGACAAAGTGTTTAAAATAATTATTTGTGTATCAAGTGAAATTTTAAAAAAAAGTATAAAATCTTGTTAATTTATAATTTGCGTGTAAAAAAATTATTTTCATTTAATATGAGGTTTCTAACAAAACTTAGTTTTTAGCCGGTGAAAACTGGACACCGTCTAAAGGCCGGTTACAAGCTACTATTGAATACATATTGCTCTTGTTCATAGTGTTTTTTGTTTCATTTTTCTTAAAACATTTTTCGGTTTCAAACATTCTAGGAAGGAATTAATCGTTTGAAAATGATTTCTCAAAGAAAAAATTTATATTTTTCAAAATTAACTGATAAGAAAATTGAAGCACTCATGGCTGAATCAGTGGATGGCGCAGATTTAGAAGACGATTTTGACTTTGACGACGATGATGATTTTGAAGACCCTGACTTTCAACTACCAAACGTAGACTTTACTACTTTAGAAGAAGAGTGGTATAATGCAGACAACAACTATTTTCTTTCCGATCTCATGAACATTTCGCAAAATTCAGAAAAACATCTGCCAGAAGTGAACGACAACGTGGAGCATTGCGAAACAACCGTGAAAACAAAAACAAAGAGGGCAAGATCTCCTCTACCAGAAGTTGAAGCTGGTGAAAGTGCAGTAGTGTCTAATGCTGGGGGGTTTAGCGGAAATGTAAAAGATATTTCACCCCAAAACCCAGAGTTCAAAAAGATTTTATGGAAAAAAAACTTCCTTGAACTTGAAAAAAAACTATGTAGTTTTTCAAGGAGACAAGGAATTCCCACAACAATTTAAAGAATTAACCACACCATTCCGTTGCTTTTCTTATTTTTTCAACGATGACTTGCTGAATGAAATTGTGTATCAGAGCAATCTGTATGCAAAACAGCAAGATGTTTCCACAAATTTTAATCTTACGACGTGTGAATTAAAAAAATATATCGGAATTTTGATATGTATGTCTGTGTACCGGTATCCCAATGTTGAGAGTTACTGGTTCAAACATTCCTTCGAGCCAATTAGAAACACCATGACTTCCAAACAGTTTTTTTCAATAAGAAAATATCTTCACTTTAATGACACCACAAAAATGAAAAAACCGAAGGAAGCTGGATATGATGAGCTGTACAAAATTCGTCCAATTATTGACAGACTCAATATGCAATTTGATGCTGTGCCAAAAACACCTCGGTTATGTATTGATGAACAAATGTGTTCAACAAAAATGTTGACAAAATTTCTGCAATATATGCCCGCAAAGCCTCACAAATATGGCATGAAACTTTTTGTCCTTTGTGACTCGGCCGGCTTTTCGTACAGATTTGAAGTATACAAAGGAGCTGGAGATAATGAAGTGATACCTAACACCCCTGACTTAGGAGCAACAGCTAAGGTGGTCATAAGGTTGTGAAACACAATTCCAGATTTCAAAAATCATATCTTTTACTTTGATAATTTTTATACCTCTCTGCCACTTCTTGTTTATTTACGGAGCAGAGGAATTTATGCATTAGGAACCGTCCGATCTAACAGGATACCCAACTGCAAGCTGACAAAGGAAGTGGAATTAAAAGATAAGCAACGTGGATACTTATACTAGACATTTCTTGTGTTCAATGGAAGGATACAAAATATATACGATTGGTTTCGACGTATGCTGGAATTAAGCCTTTTAAAACACTGAATAAGAATTCACAACCACTAAAAATATGCCGCTATGATCGAAAAAATAAATCCTTCGTTGATGTAGACTGTCCTTACATAATGAAAGAGTATAACCGCCATATGGGTGGTGTTGATTTAATGGACAGTTTACTTGGCCGCTATCACATCCGAATGAAAACAAAGAAATGGACTTTGCGTTTATTTTATCACCTAATTGATATGTCGTTAGTAAATTCATACCACCTTTTCCAGCGTAAAGATTCTTCTCATAAAAAATTACCAGATTTTCGTATTGAAGTGGCTGATGTACATTGTCGTTATGAAAACGCTAATGCCAAAAGAGCTGTTGGTAGACCTCAGAGCCAAAGCCCAAAAATACAAGAACCAAAGAAACCATAAGGTCCACCAGATGACATCCGTTTTGATGGAGTTGGACACATGCCTGACATTTTGGATCGCAGTGGTAAAAAAGTATCCAAACTACAGGGATGTAAGTCCGAAACACAAATGTTTTATAGTAAATGTTAATTAAATCTTTGTTTATCAAAAAATAAAAAATGTTTCCAAATTTATCACACAAACCAATTAAAAAATAAAATTTCAAGTTAATTCATCCCTTAATTAACTTGTTTTATTACGTAACCAGACAGGTCCGCCTTTTGGCGGTCAACAAATTTTCTCACCTGGAAGGTAAGTTTTACATTTTTTTCAACTTTTAACATTAACGTATGTTTTATTTATCCAAAAACTATCAATAAATAATTTTTTTTAATCGGAAAAAATTGGCCGGTTAGGGTTAAGCGACACCATAGGTTGCTCGTAAAATAAAATAACAAACATGTCTTTTAATACTACATAGCAATCCTGCCAGTTCTTTAGAGTGCTTCCTTGTAGAGCACCCAAAGAAATTCGAAATAAAGAACAAAAAATATATTTTAATTTTGTCCTGACGGATCAGCCAAAAAGTTACGTCATCTGCGTTAAAGAAATACCGCCTTGCCAAGAAACAATTCGGACGCAGGAGTTTAATTTTTTTTCCTTCATCAATGAAAGAGGGACCGCAGCCCATAACCCTTGAGGAATACAGGGCACGCCAGAAGACAAACCCTCACGTCATCAGCACCAATCAAAACAAAAAAGCTTAGATGAAGGGGAGGATGTACACAACAACTAAAAAGTAGAAAAGCGTTCCTTGGGAACGAGCCACCAAAATTTGGGAAAGGATTTCCAAACTAGGATTTTTAATGGCAAATAGAAAAACCTTGAATTAACTTTTTTGGATTATTATAAGTAGTGTGTTTATGGGGATTCAGCGGCACTTTTTCCATACAAAAAGTTGGAGCATGCCAAAATGTGTTGGGGATTGAACCCACAACTACCCCCTTTTTCTTTAATTTATTATGGTTGCCCGTGTATCAAAGACATAAACTACAAGCTTTTTCCATATGCTTTAGAGGTATACTTGATTGTAATATGGCAGTTCTGTTTATCCAAGCCATAAACCACAAACTTCTATTCCATAGGTTTTCTGATCCGGCAGCACTGATTTAAGTTGAACTTTTCAATCTGGTTACTATGTTTATCTAAGTCATAAGCCAAAGTTCTATTTCATAGGTTTTCTGATCTAACAGCAGTGCTTAAAGATGAAAATTTTCAATCTGACAATTCTGATTTTATGTTCTATAGCTGTCTGTTTATCCAAGTCATAACCCACAAGCTCTAGTCCACAAGATATTTGATCTAACAGCACTGAAAAAAGATGAAACTTTAAATCTGACAATTCTGATTTTATGTTCTATAGCCGTCTGTTTATCTTATTCATAAGCCATAAAATGTTGCCCTACACCCTACACTAACACTACTATAACTAAACAGTTGAAACTTTTTTAATATGATTCTCTGTTTCTGTTTTTTATTTATATATTTGTCTGTTTTATCGAAGTCATAGTCCGCGAGCTATGCTTCAAATGTATTTATTTATGCATTTTTGTATTGAAAATATTTCATAAATGTTAGAAATAAAACTTTATAGTTACTTTTTAGTTTGAAAAAGTATAAAGTGCAAATGATAATATGATTATCTTCTTTAATTTATACTTATTAAATAAAAAATAATTCAAAATTAAAAAAAAGAGAATGTGGGGGAATCTCATAATTATTGCAGTACATGTAAGGAGTATATCTCAAAAACAAAGTGGCATTATCATCTGAGAACTAATATTCACAAAATAAAGAACGCTACTCAAATTGATAATAATTTATTCTGTATAAACTCATCATTTAACAACCGTATGAACACTTACATTTTGCAAAATAAAGATGAAGAAAATCTTGTTCCTGAAAATTTTTTAAAGGAAAATAAATCACAGATAATTACATTAATTAAAGATTCAACACAAAAACATCTTAATATAAAATTAAATTTTGAACTATTTTGTGAGTATATGCTAGTCAAAGACAAAGATGACTCATGTACTGTAGACCTTAAATCCCATCAAACAAAAATAATTATTTTTAATTCATCGCTCACAATAGAGGACATTGAACAATGTTATAAAGATCAATGTGATATTCTTATTAGGAAAATGAGTGAGTTTCAGGAACGTGATAGTGGATGGACATTAATAAAAATTAAATTCCTTGAAATTAATATTAACAAATATAAATGCATAAAAGGCTCTCAATATATTCCTCTTCCACAACAAATTAAAATAAAACACGCTTGCATTAACGTACAGAATCACGATGAATACTGTTTTGAATGGGCTATTATTTCAGCACTATATCCAGTCGCCCGTGATTGTACAAGGAGATGTTCAGCATATAAAATAAATAATATTGAAGATGATGTTATAATAATGGATAATGGATTTCTTTTAAACTTTAAGAATCTTAGTTTCCCTTTAGCTGTTAATAAAATTAGCGAGTTTGAAATTAATAATCCGCAAATAAGTATAAATGTGTTTGGATTGGAGGATAATAATATAGTTGGCCCATATTACTTCACTCAAGAAGAAAAGTTAAACCATATTAACTTGTTGCTTCTAGAGGATGATAACAGATTCCATTACGTATGGATCAAAAATATTTCAAGGTATATTACTTTTGAATAAAAAAAGGTAAATCGTTAGTCTAATTCGCAAATGTGTTAAGTCCCTTTTTTCAAATTTTACAGGAGACACAAAAAACAATGTATCTTTTTTAGTTTTTAAAATTTGTAAACTTTTTCAACGCAATTATTTTAACAAAATAGCTCTCTTTAAATGACGTTGATCAAAAATCCATTTCCACAAAATTTTGGGAGGGAAATTTACACTTTTTGGACTTAGCATTTTTGCTTTGTTAACTTATTCGTTTTATTGTGGACTTAGCACATTTTCCTACAATCAACACCCTGTATTTGCAAATATTTTGAGTTCATATGTTCTGCAAAAGTACTCGCCATATGGTTTTGTACAAAGTTGCCGAACATTATTTGGTCGAATTCTGGAAATTTAACGGTCAAAATGTTGATTTTCTTCAAGAACCTAAAAATAACGGTTATTTTGTAAATAACGGAATTATAAAAAAGTCGCGGAACAAAAGTTGCTTCTGATACCCTAAAAAACCATTTTCAACAATAAAAAGTTCTTTTTCGCAAAAAGTGGATTTTGGCATATTGCTAATTATGATTATTTTTTTAGAATAAAAACTAATATCTAAATATTAACCTTTTTTATATTATTTGTTCTTTTTAGAACTCAACTTTAGAAAAAAAATAGAACATAAAAACCAAATTCAATTGAACAAATTAATATTCGTGGAGTTAGCACGCGCTTTTAATATTTTTCGTAGTTTTGTGGACTTAGCGTTTTTGCAAACCACAAAATTACAACAACTTTAAGCTACATAATGACATTTTTTGTTGTCGTAAAATATGTATTTTCTATCGTTTTACCGTTTTGCATTAAAATATCAATTTTGGAAAAAGTGGACTTAGCGTCTTTGCGAATTATACTAACGATATGTTATTAAAAAAATATATTTTTTATTTATTTAATTACAGACTGATACGTAATCAACTAACTAAGCATAAAGATCAAATATATATATGTAATACCTGTCTAATACTTTTTCATACTGAGTCATCTTTACAAAAACATAAAATGGAATGTAACAAAATGGTTACTAAAATGCCTGATTTAAATAACAATTTAGTTAGCTTTAAAAATTTTAAAAAGCAAATGGATGTACCTTTTGTAGTGTATGCTGAATTGAAGTGCATAATTGAATCAGTTAATATACAGAATTCAAGCAAAGTAAAATCTATACAAAAACACATTCCATTTGCTTATAGCTATTATATTAAATGCTCGTTTGACGCTAGTTTAGATATATTTAGAGTTTATAGTGGTGATAACTCACCTAATCATTTTTTTAATAGTTTAGTTAAGGATATTTTAACTATTTATAGAAATTATTTAAGTATAGTTAATCCGATGAATTCCTTAACAGAACTTGAAGATAAGAGACAGAAAAAAGACACAATCTGTCATATTTGAAATAAATTTTTATCTATTGAAAATCGAGTAGCTGATCATTGTCATTTAACAGGAAAGTATAGAGGTCCTGCCCACAACAAGTGTAATTTAGAATATCAGATTGCAAATTTCATCCCAATCTTTTTTCATAATCTTTCGGCATATGATTGTCATTTGTTTATCCGAGAGCTATCATCTATTGAAGGTGATATAAATATAATTCCTTTAAATAAGGAATTATATATATATCCATTTCAAAAAGAATTACGGTTAATGAAAAAGATACTATTGAACTGCGTTTTCTCGACTCATTTCGATTCATGCCGTCTAGTTTAGAGAAACTAGCAAGTTATTTAGCCGATGATGATTTAAATATTTAAAATCAATTTATATGAGTGATCAGGAATTTAGTTTAATGAAACGTAAAGGTGTTTTTCCATATGACTATCTAGATTCTGTTAATCGTCTTCAGGAGACACAACTTCCACCCCGTTCACTTTTCTTTAATAAACTTTCTAATGAGTATTATAAAACAGACGTGCGGGCCTCATCTGCACTCTTAGAGCCTATAAGCGAACAAATCGCTCGAGGCAAAGAATAACAATTGATTTGATTTAGTTCTCGAAATTTGTGAATTTTAATGCTCAGCAAAAAGCGGCAGAAGTGCTAAGCAAATACATAACATTTTTTACAACGCCTTTTGAATCTACCACTTGGTGACACATTAATTACATGGCGGTACTGCCCAAGATAAATTAATTTCTGCCAATTCTTTTTTCCTGCACAACGTAAATTATTTTAGATCCTGCATAAATTATTTCAGAACCAGCATAAAATTCTTTGTTTAATGCGCCAAATAGAAATAGATACAATTTTTAACCCTCTAACCTTCCACACGGCCTCCAGGCATAACTCACAAAAGTCACTTTTTAAACACATAGGACAATTTTATAATATCAATATACTTAAGTATAGTAATGTTGGTAGTACATTTGAGTACATTTCTCTCTCAGACAGCATATGCAAATGACGTTCAGTTTGGCATCTATAGCCATTGGTGTGGGAGCATCCGTCAAATAAACACCACATTTTGTAAAAAAAAAAGTAGTGATTTTCAAAACAATAAATCTTTCGAACCGGTCAAGTTTTTACTGTCGGAAATTTTTTTTCCATAAAGGTAATTTATTCAACTTTCATTTCATATATATTTTGATACGAAAAAAAGTGTTTTGTGCGAATTTTTTGGATTTCTTTTTATGCCTCAAGGCATAATTGTCGGTTTACGTCATTTTTTCCCCCCTTGCAGTTATTTCCCTATTTTAGCGGTTTTATGTCATTCTTTTGTGTTTCTTATGATTTAAAAAATGTCTAGTAGAAGAATTAAATTATCGAATTTATCTGACGAGGCAATCGTAGAAGTGATGGATTCGGAGACATCTGGGTCGGAAGACGATGGCGATTTTTCTTCAGACGATGAATTGAATGATCCGAATTACGAACTTGATCCCATATATGGCCATGATAGCACCATCAATCAAATACTCAGTGATCCAGAATTTTCAATAAACGTCGACCCATCACAATTCCGATCGATGATTGATGGTGTCTGCCTCTCATTGAATCTGTCTTCTATCGGAACACTACCAGAGGTCGGAACAGGTAAAATTGGAGAAAATGAAACGGTGGTAATGGAGAGCATCGTAGAGCCAATAGCATCAACATCAACTGCTGTATACAGGCAATTCCACCAAGATCAACTTCAAAAAAACGTTTACGATCACCATTGCCAACTTTTGATCCCACGCGTCCATATGTAGCACCGTCAAATGGTGGTTTTACCGGTGCAGGTTAGTTTTTCATTTTGAGCAATAACACTTCTACATTATGAACACAAGACTAATCATTTTTCATTGTATTTATTTGTTTCAGACTTGAAAGACATCGACAAGGATTCAACCGAATTCAGTAAGATAGTCTGGGGTCAAAAGCACATGCAATTGTGTGTGAATGAAGTGGTATTTCGTGGTAATTCAACACTACCTGAACAAATAAGAGAGCTCGATACACCTGCCCAGATATTCACTTATTTCTTTACCCCTGAGATGAGTATTGTAGCCGAAGAAACGAACCGGTGTGCTGTAAGTCAGGACATCAATACAAGTTTCTCGATAAATTTTAATGACATTTATAAATACATTGGCATTCATTCATATATGTCAATTTACCGTTATCCGAATCTTGAGAGCTATTGGGGCAAACACGCATTTGAATTGATCAATTTTCGCAATGAAGAAGACCGTATCAAAAAGGGCCAGCCTGGCTACGACCCATTGTTTCGAATGCGTAATATTTCCAATCAACTCAATGAAAGATTCGATTCAGTTCCAAAGACTGCTCGACTTTGCGTGGATGAGCAAATGTGCAGTACGAAAATGAAGCACCACCTGCGCCAGTATATGCCAAATAAGCCGCATAAATGGGGCAAGAAACTATTCGTTTTATGTGATTCATTTGGATATGCCCACAGATTTGAGATATACAATGGTGCTGGTGACAACAAAAAATTGCCAGGTTGTCCAGATCTAGGTTCTTCAGCCAACGTTGTAATACGTTTGAGCCAAACAGTACCTGATTTCAAGAATTATTATTATATACTTCGATAATTTTTACACTTCGATACCTCTTTTAGTTTATTTGCGTGCCAGAGGCATTTATAGTCTGGGTACTATTCGAGTAAACAGAGTGGTAACCTGTAAGCTCCCATCGGATACAGCTGTAAAAAAAGAAGCAAGAGGATATTCGATTGAATTTGTCGGTCAGGCGTATGGTATTGATATTGCCACGGTGCTCTGGAATCAATCCAAACCATCAGCCATCAAAAGCATCGAGGTACGACCGAAAGAAGAAGCAGCATGTCGAAATAGATTGTCCTGAAATAATCAAAGAATATAATAGACACATGAGGGGTGTGGATTTGATGGATGGATTGATGGGTAGGTATCATGTTAGAGCAAAAACACGTGATGCTGCAAGTCGTTTGTTCTATCATTTGATTGACATGTCTGCAACAAATGCGTACCTTTTATATCGACGTATCCATGCGGAAAAAATGAATGATTCGAAAAGTACATCTGATGTTAACCTGAAATTGTTGGACTTGGCGAAATTTCGCTGCTGGCCTCATCAAATATTCTTCAAAGCGCGTTATTGGCCGACCATCAACTCTAGTTGATCGACCATCAACTCCAGTACTTGGTCAAGCTGTTTCCGTACGCTATGATGGCTTTGACCATTTTCCAGTTTTGAAGTGGGAAGAACTACTGAAATACGTCCCCACTCCAGTATGCATCAACAATTATATTCTACCAAAGTATACCCCTCAGCCGAAATCTACTGTTCCTAAACCTATCACTATCTCTAATTAGAGATTCTCTATACAAGAGTATAGAGAAAGACAATATAAAAACAGGAGAGAGTTGCGCGAGTCTAATGAACCACAAAAATCGTATCAACCAAAGAAAAGAGGAGGAAATTCCAAAAAGCATGCACTGAATTACAAAGAATAATCAATATAAGCGTTGGAACACAAAAAAAAGGAACTAATTAAATAACTAAGAAAATTAAAAGAAGACGGCTGGAAATGATGAAGTAATGATATTCAGGTATGTGATGGAAATCGATCGATTCGAGGGATTTTAAAATCCATTTCTGAATTAAAGTCTTAAATTTTCGTTGTGAATATACTTCAGTTAACGTTTATAATATACAATTTAAAAGAATAAAGACTGAACATCCATTTTAAAAGATACTGAAAACGTTATTTTCGGCTTCAAATCGTTTCTATTTTAAAATCGATTTCCATCACATACCTGATTGAAAATATTTAGCACAACTGAAAAAGAAAGAAGAGAAAATATACTCGAAAATATAAAAATGGGACAGTCCAAGGACAGGCATATGCATATGCAATAAATGATAATAAAATAACCATTAGCTTAGAACTACATAGTTATAATCTTACTAATTATACTTATATTATTATGATTATGAAAATGGGATGTTGCAAATTCTTTGCCGATTTAAAAAAATTTTACAGTTTTTCCATATAAACAATAACGCTGTTCAGCCTCAAAAAGAGCAACCTGGGTTTGATAAATTACACAAGTTTCGCCCATTGCTAAATTTTCTAAAAAAAAAACAAAAAAAAGTTAAATTAAATTTCTCAAGAAGAATTCTGACGCGTCGACAAGCAAATGATTGCATATAAAGGTTATTAAGTTACACGTGCTTTCAAGAAATTTATATTGGGATCATAGTGCTAGTTCAGACTTGTTTTTGAATACAGCATGCCTTCTGTTTATACAAAAGAATCCTTGCGGCTGTACGTCATATCAATACCAAAAATTAGAAACGAGATCTGCAACTTGTTCACCGTGAGGCCTTCTATCCAGGATGGCAAGAGAATCGACTTGCCGTTTAAAAAGCTGCTGGTAAATGAAGCCTAAACATATGGTGTCACGGGTGATTGCAATACGTTTAGCAATTTAACAGTCTGCCAACAAGAAGCTATAGTAGAACTAAAGAGGGAGGAATGTATCCCAAAGCTGTTAAGAGGCGGACAAGCTGAATGCATCTATGAGATAAAAGCAGGGAACGTGGTTGAACTCTTAGAGGAAAGTACCAAAATATTTATTTTAAAATATTCGTAGAGTAGAGTGTTTGTGTGCCAATAACTACAGAGGCTTCGTAAATAAGAGCATCCTGCAATGAGGATTTTAAGTTAAGTGCAAGTCTAGATGTCGATGTGTAAACAACATATTTTTAAGTTTTTGTGTTTATAAAAAAATTCACTGTGTGTGTGCATATATTTTGCAAACGTACAAATTTTTTAAAAAAACTAAAACATTTATGTCTATATATGTTGTTGTTATTTATATGTTTGTAATAATGATGTAATTATGTATTTTATTGTTCTCGAACTTAAGGAAAAGAAATCCCTGATGATGATCTTCAAAGAAGATCGAAGTATTGGAAACAAATAAAAAAAAAGAATTTTTATTTACAAAAAAACACTGGCCTCGAGCTTGACTTATTTTACTTATTTAAAATTCGAAAGGTCGAATAAGAACAACTTTGATTATATTCGTCATATTTAAAAAATACTTACTTTTGCAACCATCGGATCACGTTACAGAGATTGCGCCGCCCTAACATCTTTATTACATGCAACAAAAATATTGGGTTTGAAGGAGATTACAGCTTTCATAGACTGGACAAGCAATTACACCATAAGCAAAGAAATGTCTACTATGCTGTGTAGATCTGAGGAAGATGAAGTGATGAACTCCTACTTTCCGTACCAGGTAGATTTAGGTCTAGTGACTAGAAGTGCTTATTCTGCCAGGGATGTTCTGGGAGGGATTTTCGGAAATATGAGATCTTTAAACGCAAACTTCTTTTTAGAAGAGGATGTTCGTTACAATGTTTACAAATTGTTGGTACTGCCACAATTTATTCCCACCACAATTTAAAATTAGTAAAGACGAAAACGGAGCCCAATTTAAGAAACAATATTGTGTTGTGGCTTCACAAGAAACATTTGCTGTCGTTGCTGGTACCATGGAGGAATTAGACATCAAACTAAAACTATTAAAACACAAGGTCGAAGTTTTCAGCCAAAGCTCCTTGTCATTGGAGTTATCTCAAACGTTAAACAAATATATGTATGTATATTTAGACCTATTAGTTTCAGCTTTTGACATGCTGCTCAAAATCTTTTTTGTTTTCAACCTACAAATCCCGAAATGTCTGAGATTTGTTACGACTTTATTCAATCCCTTTTTATGATTTGCCCACAAACAAACAAATTTTTAATGCAGCTTCAGGTAAACATAAAATTCTAAAGTTAAAAGAATAAAGTAGTGTGTTTGTGAGGCTCAGTTCATGGAGTCACGTTTCAACACAGCAATCAATCTTGGATTGATTAACGCAATATCCGATATCATAGCCGGAACCAAGACATTCCGCGTCACACACGTGAATTTCTCGACTATGTCGGTAAACGGATCTCAAACGCAGATCATCGAAACCAAGCGCACACCCGAGGCTACACCAGGACCTGATGTAAACGCAGAAGTCCAGCCACAGTGCTTGATTAAGGAGAAAGACGCTCACTACGGAAGTGCGATCTACTGCTCCTTCCAATTGGAGAAGTCAGAACCAGTACAGAACTGGTTGTGCATCACACCCCCAATACCAGACCCCTTGGTACCATTCCCAGATTATGGTATCAACCGCAATGAACGGAGAAATCTTCCCGTTCAATATAAACAAAAGGTCTTTGTGACAACGTTACAAGATTCCCGTAATTTTAGGAGTGACATAGTCACTGCTATGGTTACTGCCAAACGTTGATGAAACAACGTTTCCAGCTTAATGGCGCACCATTCCCATCATAAATGGTCGTTGGTTAATACGAAAATTCCCCCCTCTTACTCCCCTCTAATCAACCTCTAAATTTCTGGCTATGCCGTTAACTTACACTTATCCATTTCCATTATAGATTTACCAATTATTAATTAAATTGTGTTTGCTGTCTTTTTTAAAGTCATAGGTCAAACCGAAGATTAACTGCCACCAGGGTAGTCTGTCCGAGCCGTAGCCAAAGTCGGAGCCCAAGCCGAAGCCCCAGCAGAGGCCCGAGTCAACAACTAAGGGACCTGGAGGTCATTTACTGCGTGGTGTGTGCGGGATACCATGGCTTACGGTTTTGATGCCGTTTTAAGCGCATGACGGTCGAGAGGAGGCGGGAGGTGGTATCCAATCTAGGATACTGCTTCAATTGTCTGGCAAGAAGCCACATGCAAAACCACTGTACATCCCTTGAAGTGTGCAGACAGTGCGACCAGTTGCACCACACGCTACTGCATGTGCAGTCCCGCCAGGAGCGGCGTGAACAACTTGCTGTGGTCAGAGCAACCGCCAGAAGGCATCAGCAACAGTCGCGTTCGCGCCGGCAATCACCACCCCAGCTTCAACAATTACCACGTACACACCAACGCACACCACCAACGCACACCACCACGCAGGACTCGGCCACAACAACCACGGAGGGCTCGCTCACAACACCAAAGTAGGACACGCCCACAGCAACAACAAAGCACTCAGCACCAGCATTAGCGCCAACAACTACAACGTCGTCAGCGGACAATAACCCAAGACACGACGTCATCACTGTTGCTGGAGTGCAAGTTCCTGTTTGGAACAACAGGCCGCAACCTCCCAACGTACAGCCAAGCCCGCCTACTGATTTCTTCTCAAGCATAACGAGTTTCCTTTCTGGGGGCAACGTCCCTCGAATGTGTGCGGAAGCAGAGAAGGAGCTAACTTCAACATCCTCAGTCTACGGGAGCGTGTCAATTGCTAGATCCATCGTTTCCACCCTATATAGCTGTTGGCGACCTGGTGCTACCATCGACCCCAACGTGAACGGCGACACTCTAAACGGAATGTATGTTCCATCTGAGCTCAAGTTTCGATCCACTGGTGTACGCCCATACTCTGGCACTCGCTTTAACGTCCGTGAGATGATAAACCCAGAGCCCGATTTTCCGGTCATATGGATGGAAGCGTTTAATTTTGGAGCCCTCAACGGCGCGCTTGTTCCTCCCTCTGGGTACGCTGAGTCCGTCAGAAACGGTGAGAGAAACGCGACTTGGTTGACTGTAAAATCTTCTTCTCCACAGTATCGTGTACAAGAGTGTTCGACAAACACCAGAATGCTCGTCCACCTCGGGTACTACAACCGCACTCCGGGAGATTCTCTACATTTTAACCCTGGAACATACGGGTCCTGGCTACATATGCAAGCTTGTGCATTATCAGCCAGCATGTCACACATGTTAACAAGCAACGACATAATGGCCTCTATCTGGTCTGGATTTTATTCTGGGTACGACACATTGCACAAATCCACAACAATCGACTCTCTTAAGGACAGGATATTTTCCGGGAGAATTCGTCACGTGCAGTGCGTCAGAGGGATATATGAGAACTGGGCCTCGGATCTCAACATACAGGAATCAATCCAAGTATCATACCACCTTCCGAGATCCAAGTTCGTTCAGTTCTTTACCCACTCTCCTGTCCCATCTTTGCTAACCATCCAATGGGCGGAGAAATCCGGCTCGAAGGACCAAATGTTTGCGTGCAAGGCGGAAAAAAATGAAATAAAAGAAAATTTGGTGTTTTGTTTATATTTAAAAGAATTTCTTTATTTACCTTAAGGATTCGGTGGAAAAAGGGAATAAGTCCACCAAATTTTTTGTTGTTAAAATCGGTAGCGTCCAAATGCAAATTAATTATGTTTTGACTTTGAGCATTCGTTCGAAAATAAAAAGAAAAATATCCATCTATATATTGGATAACCTCGCGTAGTGTTTTAATTGAATTAGTATATTTTGAAAAGAGTACATTTTTTATAATTTTACAAAAAAAAAGGCTGCAGATTATTTGTTTTTTAGTTCAGTGCATTCGCACAGTTTTATTTTTATTGAATTTCATCTTTTTAAAACAAAAAATAACATAAAACCTTTCTTCTTTTTTAAAACAAAAATAACTAAAAAAATTTCTTCTTTTAAAATGAATCGTAAGAATAACAAATTTAACAAAATAATATGTCTTCTTCAGAATAATCTTTCTGACTTGATACTGTTTTCAAGTTTTTATAGAAAGTATGGTACACGGGAGGGATATATTTACCTATCAGTTATCTTTACCTATCCGGTAAAACTATTTTGAAAATTTCAACGTTAAAGCAAGTGCGTATAATTTTGACCGGATGCCTCAATACGAATATAAATTACCCCCGCGTATGCTTTCTCGGAAGCATCAGAAAACACATGAAGTTCGGCCGACGTACAAGGCGCATATTTTACCCACCGTGGGATCTGAATATTATTCACTTGCCTATACTGCTCAACGAACTTCTTCCATTCAATTCCCGTAGAGGGCAGGAGAAACTCATCCCAATCAATATTGTCCTGCCAAATCCGTTGCATAATGATTTTCGAAGTAATAATAACAGGACCTAACCATAAAACTTCTCTCTTCGTATAATGCGACTTACTCACAATAGGCTCAGCTCTAAAATAAAAGGAATCCAGCTGAGCATTCCATAAAATCCCCAGCGTTTTCGAAGTGCTAGATTCAACAAACGTAAGTAGCTTTGAATCTACCAGATGGTCTAAAGGAAGATCCCCCAGAATTTCCATTTCATTTGAGGTCCATTTCCTTAGTTCAAATTTTGCCGAAGACAAAACCTTCCTCAGTTGATCACGAGCCTTCAACGCAGATGAAATATCATGAGCGCCCGTTAATACATCGTCAACGTACATAGACTTGCGCAAAATATGAGCCGCTAGAGGATACTCATCCTCAAAATCATCCGCCAACTGTAACAATGTCCGGAGCGCCAGATAGGGAGCACAATTAACACCGAAAGTTACAGTTTGTAACTCATACGTTTTGACCTCCTCCGTCGGAGAAGATCGAAATAATATGCGTTGATATGGCGTGTGAGCAGGATCAAGACGAATTTGTCTATACATTTGGGTAATGTCGCAATTAAAAACAAAACAAAACGATATAGCCTCCAACGAAGAATTAAAGAGATGGGCTTATACGTACATTCTCTTGCCGCTTGCACGTTCTCAGCGTGTTGAAGTGTATGTAAAATCTAAGACCACCCTCTGAGTTTGGCAGGGGATCTGGAAAACGAAATCCAATCTACTCAAGACTTACAAAACGATATGTTCCAACACAACCAGCTGTACTCAATTTGCGATGGAGAACAAGAGTACCAGCACAGCGGCGATGACCGCGCAACAAACCATCAACAAGTAGTTCTTCAACCCTTTGCCGGGGGTGGGAGACCGTGTGACCTCGCTACCACATATGAACGTAGCCTTAGACTATCCTTCTCAGTTTGGATGCAAAAAATATGGAATTTCGTCGCACAATACCCAACCACGTGGGTATGTATTATCCTACTCGCAGTATCAGCATGGATGTGCTCAACAAGACGCCTGTGGCGCCGCCCCCCTACCAGAACAAGAAGTACCTCACCCTGGCGGAGACGAACCCGAAGACGAGCTACTAACACGTCCCCCGCCTGGCATGACTCGCGCAACAGCGTCGGGCTTGACCCAATCTCAATCCCTCTCTTACAAGAGGGGTTTAAGAGTGCTCCTGATTGGAGCAAACTTGACGACCTCGTCTAACATCGCCATGAACGAGGGGTTGATCGACGCCCAGAAGCGGTATACAGTTTCTTTTGCAGATAAACTTACTACCCAAATAGCAAAGAAACTTGTCGGTGACGGGGTAGTGACTCCCGCTCAATACGCGGCTATGGACTGGGCTGCGAAAGTCTCTGAATTGGCCGCCTCCGAAACACAGAGTTTTTACTCTCTGTCACTAGCAGCAGGGTTGCCAGTATCAACATACTCTGCCTCATTAGCGAGAAAGATAACTGAAGCCTCCCCTACTGATCTAGTGTCTTTGAAACTGTCCATGTACTCAGAGCTTAACAGATCCCATCCTGCCGGAAAGTTGTGGAATTACTACATTAACGTAGTTCCACAACCCCAAGTCCGCCAACCGGTAGTTGTCGCCCCCGCCCCGGCTAGGTTATATAGTTATGCGACCTTCGTTCCAGTTCAACGAGTACTGTGTGTCTCCCAACCCTGCCTTTACGAACAAGAATATGGACGACCCGAATCTGGCATGCTTATGACACTCAAAACGCGGCTTCAGGACCAACCTGCCACTTCTGCCCTCGGCAGTATAATACGTGGTCCAACAATTAGAGATGGTGCGTCCATGCTCTCTCTAGCCTATGCCGCCTCCGACGACGCCGGAACCGTTATGGACGAAGCTCCCATCGTTCGTCTTTTATGCATGCTCCTTTCCTTTGACGAAAACGTCTATCGAACCGACCCTACACCACTGCACTTCACCTGTTTGTCAAGCTACCAATATCAGTGCATTAGCTATTTTCCACCTTCTCCCATCCCGACCTTGGGCATTGCCATGGCCCTTCCCACCTTTGTAACGTGGATGTCTGGTTCAACGCCAAACGAAAACGTGGTCGTGGGTGATTCGACATATTACACACCGGAAGGTGTGGACACCGAGTGGATAGGCATCCCGATTCGGACTGGTTTCCTGAATAACATCGGCGCTATGCCATACATAGTTTCCCACCTGGATTCTAGATATTGGGCGGGTAAGGTGAACGTCAACTACACCGGAAATAGCAACACCCCAGACAACGTCAAACCCGAAATTGTAACAATGCCGAGTGTAAACTCCACAGAAATACCCGGCACAACGAAATTCATTCTAATCCTGATTGATGACAATAACCCAAGACACGACGTCATCACTGTTGCTGGAGTGCAAGTTCCTGTTTGGAACAACAGGCCGCACCCTCCCAACGTACAGCCAAGCCCGCCTACTGATTTCTTCTCAAGCATAACGAGTTTCCTTTCTGGGGGCAACGTCCCTCGAATGTGTGCGGAAGCAGAGAAGGAGCTAACTTCAACATCCTCAGTCTACGGGAGCGTGTCAATTGCTAGATCCATCGTTTCCACCCTATATAGCTGTTGGCGACCTGGTGCTACCATCGACCCCAACGTGAACGGCGACACTCTAAACGGAATGTATGTTCCATCTGAGCTCAAGTTTCGATCCACTGGTGTACGCCCATACTCTGGCACTCGCTTTAACGTCCGTGAGATGATAAACCCAGAGCCCGATTTTCCGGTCATATGGATGGAAGCGTTTAATTTTGGAGACCTCAACGGCGCGCTTGTTCCTCCCTCTGGGTACGCTGAGTCCGTCAGAAACGGTGAGAGAAACGCGACTTGGTTGACTGTAAAATCTTCTTCTCCACAGTATCGTGTACAAGAGTGTTCGACAAACACCAGAATGCTCGTCCACCTCGGGTACTACAACCGCACTCCGGGAGATTCTCTACATTTTAACCCTGGAACAAACGGGTCCTGGCTACATATGCAAGCTTGTGCATTATCAGCCAGCATGTCACACATGTTAACAAGCAACGACATAATGGCCTCTATCTGGTCTGGATTTTATTCTGGGTACGACACATTGCACAAATCCACAACAATCGACTCTCTTAAGGACAGGATATTTTACGGGAGAATTCGTCACGTGCAGTGCGTCAGAGGGATATATGAGAACTGGGCCTCGGATCTCAACATACAGGAATCAATCCAAGTATCATACCACCTTCCGAGATCCAAGTTCGTTCAGTTCTTTACCCACTCTCCTGTTCCATCTTTGCTAACCATCCAATGGGCGGAGAAATCCGGCTCTAAGGACCAAATGTTTGCGTGCAAGGCGGAAAAAAATGAAATAAAAGAAAATTTGGTGTTTTGTTTATATTTAAAAGAATTTCTTTATTTACCTTAAAGATTCGGTGGAAAAAGGGAATAAGTCCACCAAATTTTTTGTTGTTAAAATCGGTAGCGTCCAAATGCAAATTAATTATGTTTTGACTTTGAGCATTCGTTCGAAAATAAAAAGAAAAATATCCATCTCTATATTGGATAACCTCGCGTAGTGTTTTAATTGAATTAGTATATTTTGAAAAGAGTACATTTTTTATAATTTTACAAAAAAAAAAGGCTGCAGATTATTTGTTTTTTAGTTCAGTGCATTCGCACAGTTTTATTTTTATTGAATTTCATCTTTTTAAAACAAAAAATAACATAAAACCTTTCTTCTTTTTTAAAACAAAAATAACTAAAAAAATTTCTTCTTTTAAAATGAATCGTAAGAATAACAAATTTAACAAAATAATATGTCTTCTTCAGAATAATCTTTCTGACTTGATACTGTTTTCAAGTTTTTATAGAAAGTATGGTACACGGGAGGGATATATTTACCTATCAGTTATCTTTACCTATCCGGTAAAACTATTTTGAAAATTTCAACGTTAAAGCAAGTGCGTATAATTTTGACCGGATGCCTCAATACGAATATAAATTACCCCCGCGTATGCTTTCTCGGAAGCATCAGAAAACACATGAAGTTCGGCCGACGTACAAGGCGCATATTTTACCCACCGTGGGATCTGAATATTATTCACTTGCCTATACTGCTCAACGAACTTCTTCCATTCAATTCCCGTAGAGGGCAGGAGAAACTCATCCCAATCAATATTGTCCTGCCAAATCCGTTGCATAATGATTTTCGAAGTAATAATAACAGGACCTAACCATAAAACTTCTCTCTTCGTATAATGCGACTTACTCACAATAGGCTCAGCTCTAAAATAAAAGGAATCCAGCTGAGCATTCCATAAAATCCCCAGCGTTTTCGAAGTGCTAGATTCAACAAACGTAAGTAGCTTTGAATCTACCAGATGGTCTAAAGGAAGATCCCCCAGAATTTCCATTTCATTTGAGGTCCATTTCCTTAGTTCAAATTTTGCCGAAGACAAAACCTTCCTCAGTTGATCACGAGCCTTCAACGCAGATGAAATATCATGAGCGCCCGTTAATACATCGTCAACGTACATAGACTTGCGCAAAATATGAGCCGCTAGAGGATACTCATCCTCAAAATCATCCGCCAACTGTAACAATGTCCGGAGCGCCAGATAGGGAGCACAATTAACACCGAAAGTTACAGTTTGTAACTCATACGTTTTGACCTCCTCCGTCGGAGAAGATCGAAATAATATGCGTTGATATGGCGTGTGAGCAGGATCAAGACGAATTTGTCTATACATTTGGGTAATGTCGCAATTAAAAACAAAACAAAACGATATAGCCTCCAACGAAGAATTAAAGAGATGGGCTTATACGTACATTCTCTTGCCGCTTGCACGTTCTCAGCGTGTTGAAGTGTATGTAAAATCTAAGACCACCCTCTGAGTTTGGCAGGGGATCTGGAAAACGAAATCCAATCTACTCAAGACTTACAAAACGATATGTTCCAACACAACCAGCTGTACTCAATTTGCGATGGAGAACAAGAGTACCAGCACAGCGGCGATGACCGCGCAACAAACCATCAACAAGTAGTTCTTCAACCCTTTGCCGGGGGTGGGAGACCGTGTGACCTCGCTACCACATATGAACGTAGCCTTAGACTATCCTTCTCAGTTTGGATGCAAAAAATATGGAATTTCGTCGCACAATACCCAACCACGTGGGTATGTATTATCCTACTCGCAGTATCAGCATGGATGTGCTCAACAAGACGCCTGTGGCGCCGCCCCCCTACCAGAACAAGAAGTACCTCACCCTGGCGGAGACGAACCCGAAGACGAGCTACTAACACGTCCCCCGCCTGGCATGACTCGCGCAACAGCGTCGGGCTTGACCCAATCTCAATCCCTCTCTTACAAGAGGGGTTTAAGAGTGCTCCTGATTGGAGCAAACTTGACGACCTCGTCTAACATCGCCATGAACGAGGGGTTGATCGACGCCCAGAAGCGGTATACAGTTTCTTTTGCAGATAAACTTACTACCCAAATAGCAAAGAAACTTGTCGGTGACGGGGTAGTGACTCCCGCTCAATACGCGGCTATGGACTGGGCTGCGAAAGTCTCTGAATTGGCCGCCTCCGAAACACAGAGTTTTTACTCTCTGTCACTAGCAGCAGGGTTGCCAGTATCAACATACTCTGCCTCATTAGCGAGAAAGATAACTGAAGCCTCCCCTACTGATCTAGTGTCTTTGAAACTGTCCATGTACTCAGAGCTTAACAGATCCCATCCTGCCGGAAAGTTGTGGAATTACTACATTAACGTAGTTCCACAACCCCAAGTCCGCCAACCGGTAGTTGTCGCCCCCGCCCCGGCTAGGTTATATAGTTATGCGACCTTCGTTCCAGTTCAACGAGTACTGTGTGTCTCCCAACCCTGCCTTTACGAACAAGAATATGGACGACCCGAATCTGGCATGCTTATGACACTCAAAACGCGGCTTCAGGACCAACCTGCCACTTCTGCCCTCGGCAGTATAATACGTGGTCCAACAATTAGAGATGGTGCGTCCATGCTCTCTCTAGCCTATGCCGCCTCCGACGACGCCGGAACCGTTATGGACGAAGCTCCCATCGTTCGTCTTTTATGCATGCTCCTTTCCTTTGACGAAAACGTCTATCGAACCGACCCTACACCACTGCACTTCACCTGTTTGTCAAGCTACCAATATCAGTGCATTAGCTATTTTCCACCTTCTCCCATCCCGACCTTGGGCATTGCCATGGCCCTTCCCACCTTTGTAACGTGGATGTCTGGTTCAACGCCAAACGAAAACGTGGTCGTGGGTGATTCGACATATTACACACCGGAAGGTGTGGACACCGAGTGGATAGGCATCCCGATTCGGACTGGTTTCCTGAATAACATCGGCGCTATGCCATACATAGTTTCCCACCTGGATTCTAGATATTGGGCGGGTAAGGTGAACGTCAACTACACCGGAAATAGCAACACCCCAGACAACGTCAAACCCGAAATTGTAACAATGCCGAGTGTAAACTCCACAGAAATACCCGGCACAACGAAATTCATTCTAATCCTGATTGATGACAATAACCCAAGACACGACGTCATCACTGTTGCTGGAGTGCAAGTTCCTGTTTGGAACAACAGGCCGCACCCTCCCAACGTACAGCCAAGCCCGCCTACTGATTTCTTCTCAAGCATAACGAGTTTCCTTTCTGGGGGCAACGTCCCTCGAATGTGTGCGGAAGCAGAGAAGGAGCTAACTTCAACATCCTCAGTCTACGGGAGCGTGTCAATTGCTAGATCCATCGTTTCCACCCTATATAGCTGTTGGCGACCTGGTGCTACCATCGACCCCAACGTGAACGGCGACACTCTAAACGGAATGTATGTTCCATCTGAGCTCAAGTTTCGATCCACTGGTGTACGCCCATACTCTGGCACTCGCTTTAACGTCCGTGAGATGATAAACCCAGAGCCCGATTTTCCGGTCATATGGATGGAAGCGTTTAATTTTGGAGACCTCAACGGCGCGCTTGTTCCTCCCTCTGGGTACGCTGAGTCCGTCAGAAACGGTGAGAGAAACGCGACTTGGTTGACTGTAAAATCTTCTTCTCCACAGTATCGTGTACAAGAGTGTTCGACAAACACCAGAATGCTCGTCCACCTCGGGTACTACAACCGCACTCCGGGAGATTCTCTACATTTTAACCCTGGAACAAACGGGTCCTGGCTACATATGCAAGCTTGTGCATTATCAGCCAGCATGTCACACATGTTAACAAGCAACGACATAATGGCCTCTATCTGGTCTGGATTTTATTCTGGGTACGACACATTGCACAAATCCACAACAATCGACTCTCTTAAGGACAGGATATTTTACGGGAGAATTCGTCACGTGCAGTGCGTCAGAGGGATATATGAGAACTGGGCCTCGGATCTCAACATACAGGAATCAATCCAAGTATCATACCACCTTCCGAGATCCAAGTTCGTTCAGTTCTTTACCCACTCTCCTGTTCCATCTTTGCTAACCATCCAATGGGCGGAGAAATCCGGCTCTAAGGACCAAATGTTTGCGTGCAAGGCGGAAAAAAATGAAATAAAAGAAAATTTGGTGTTTTGTTTATATTTAAAAGAATTTCTTTATTTACCTTAAAGATTCGGTGGAAAAAGGGAATAAGTCCACCAAATTTTTTGTTGTTAAAATCGGTAGCGTCCAAATGCAAATTAATTATGTTTTGACTTTGAGCATTCGTTCGAAAATAAAAAGAAAAATATCCATCTCTATATTGGATAACCTCGCGTAGTGTTTTAATTGAATTAGTATATTTTGAAAAGAGTACATTTTTTATAATTTTACAAAAAAAAAAGGCTGCAGATTATTTGTTTTTTAGTTCAGTGCATTCGCACAGTTTTATTTTTATTGAATTTCATCTTTTTAAAACAAAAAATAACATAAAACCTTTCTTCTTTTTTAAAACAAAAATAACTAAAAAAATTTCTTCTTTTAAAATGAATCGTAAGAATAACAAATTTAACAAAATAATATGTCTTCTTCAGAATAATCTTTCTGACTTGATACTGTTTTCAAGTTTTTATAGAAAGTATGGTACACGGGAGGGATATATTTACCTATCAGTTATCTTTACCTATCCGGTAAAACTATTTTGAAAATTTCAACGTTAAAGCAAGTGCGTATAATTTTGACCGGATGCCTCAATACGAATATAAATTACCCCCGCGTATGCTTTCTCGGAAGCATCAGAAAACACATGAAGTTCGGCCGACGTACAAGGCGCATATTTTACCCACCGTGGGATCTGAATATTATTCACTTGCCTATACTGCTCAACGAACTTCTTCCATTCAATTCCCGTAGAGGGCAGGAGAAACTCATCCCAATCAATATTGTCCTGCCAAATCCGTTGCATAATGATTTTCGAAGTAATAATAACAGGACCTAACCATAAAACTTCTCTCTTCGTATAATGCGACTTACTCACAATAGGCTCAGCTCTAAAATAAAAGGAATCCAGCTGAGCATTCCATAAAATCCCCAGCGTTTTCGAAGTGCTAGATTCAACAAACGTAAGTAGCTTTGAATCTACCAGATGGTCTAAAGGAAGATCCCCCAGAATTTCCATTTCATTTGAGGTCCATTTCCTTAGTTCAAATTTTGCCGAAGACAAAACCTTCCTCAGTTGATCACGAGCCTTCAACGCAGATGAAATATCATGAGCGCCCGTTAATACATCGTCAACGTACATAGACTTGCGCAAAATATGAGCCGCTAGAGGATACTCATCCTCAAAATCATCCGCCAACTGTAACAATGTCCGGAGCGCCAGATAGGGAGCACAATTAACACCGAAAGTTACAGTTTGTAACTCATACGTTTTGACCTCCTCCGTCGGAGAAGATCGAAATAATATGCGTTGATATGGCGTGTGAGCAGGATCAAGACGAATTTGTCTATACATTTGGGTAATGTCGCAATTAAAAACAAAACGATATAGCCTCCAACGAAGAATTAAAGAGATGGGCTTATACGTACATTCTCTTGCCGCTTGCACGTTCTCAGCGTGTTGAAGTGTATGTAAAATCTAAGACCACCCTCTGAGTTTGGCAGGGGATCTGGAAAACAAAATCCAATCTACTCAAGACTTACAAAACGATATGTTCCAACACAACCAGCTGTACTCAATTTGCGATGGAGAACAAGAGTACCAGCACAGCGGCGATGACCGCGCAACAAACCATCAACAAGTAGTTCTTCAACCCTTTGCCGGGGGTGGGAGACCGTGTGACCTCGCTACCACATATGAACGTAGCCTTAGACTATCCTTCTCAGTTTGGATGCAAAAAATATGGAATTTCGTCGCACAATACCCAACCACGTGGGTATGTATTATCCTACTCGCAGTATCAGCATGGATGTGCTCAACAAGACGCCTGTGGCGCCGCCCCCCTACCAGAACAAGAAGTACCTCACCCTGGCGGAGACGAACCCGAAGACGAGCTACTAACACGTCCCCCGCCTGGCATGACTCGCGCAACAGCGTCGGGCTTGACCCAATCTCAATCCCTCTCTTACAAGAGGGGTTTAAGAGTGCTCCTGATTGGAGCAAACTTGACGACCTCGTCTAACATCGCCATGAACGAGGGGTTGATCGACGCACAGAGGGGTATTTGTCCAATTTAAGCGGCCAAAATTCGAATTTTCAAAACTCACTTTTTCTTTAACTACCCACCGTAGTGGCAAGAGAATAGAATGCTGGACTAGATCCCGTTATTTTTTAATTCCTTTTTGCTTTCGTTCGCTCTCGCCACGCAGCCAAAGTTTCGTGTTGCTAATTGGGCATATGTTTTTTTGCTGTGTTTGAGACAAGTCAACGTGAAAAAAACTTAAGTAAAAGCGTGTTTTCAGTTTATGAATTTTATTAAAATGGATAATTGTAATGCAGGTTAATATGATATAATTCACATAGTTTAATAGGAATATAATATATTCTGGTACCGGCAGAGCTACATTGAAAATGATGGTATTTTTGTTAATTTTAATTGATTAAAAAAATTAACTTTAGTCTTAAAGTTGTATAACACCACTTAACGCAACTGAGATTCTTGCTCAGGTGTGTTAATTGATATTTCATGGTTTGGAAAAAAAAAGAATTGGCTGCGGATATGTGCGGATGACTTTTTTATGGCCTTTTGAAGTACGCTACTGCTGGAAAATATACCAACAATTCTGATGCTTTACTGTACATGCTGCTTTATTGCACACTTCTTTTACACATTTCATTTTAAAATTTAGCAATTACAATATTTTTTGTTTCCAAATCTAGGTTCTTCTAAGGTCAAATCTCCGAAATCTGCAATATTTCATCAATAATTGCTAATATAGCTGCTGCCGAAAAACTTGAAATGCAATCCGGAAATTATTCTAAAGATATAACTTTGTTAAAAAATAGTTTTGCGAAATTCAAAAGCGATTTTAAAAAAAAGTGGGCTGAAGCCCATAAAAAAGCCAGTGTTTTCATTAAAGCTAATCAGCCGTGGATAAAAGGGTATTTTTCTATACCAAAAGTGGTTAATCATGCTGGGCGGCCTACCAAACTTTTCGACGAGTTCAGCGATAGAACCAAAAGACGTAATACGGAAACCTTACGCAACTGCAGTGATACGGGAGAGTTGGCTGTAGCTACTCGAATTAAATTACGGTCGGCTGGAATGAGAGATGCTGCCGAACTGCTTAAAGAAGTTACTTCTTCACCAAGTCGCGCACATAAATATAAAATTGCGTACCAACAGAGTCAATCCAACTCAAAATGTAACGATATATCACATTTTTATCTTTTCAATAAAAACAGAATTGTTTGTTAATTTTTCATACTGCACGACTTAGAATTTCTTTAAAAAGTATCCTCTTTTAATTGGTTTGGGGAAAACCCCTCTTAATACCCTACGTCTTTTTGCTTGTTTATATAAATTTACAATTTTAAATGCCACAATATGTCTTTTCTGAAAATTTTGCATACAAAATTCAATCAAAATAATTTTGGCCGCCTAAATTGGCCAAATACCCCTCTGTGCGACGCCCAGAAGCGGTATACAGTTTCTTTTGCAGATAAACTTACTACCCAAATAGCAAAGAAACTTGTCGGTGACGGGGTAGTGACTCCCGCTCAATACGCGGCTATGGACTGGGCTGCGAAAGTCTCTGAATTGGCCGCCTCCGAAACACAGAGTTTTTACTCTCTGTCACTAGCAGCAGGGTTGCCAGTATCAACATACTCTGCCTCATTAGCGAGAAAGATAACTGAAGCCTCCCCTACTGATCTAGTGTCTTTGAAACTGTCCATGTACTCAGAGCTTAACAGATCCCATCCTGCCGGAAAGTTGTGGAATTACTACATTAACGTAGTTCCACAACCCCAAGTCCGCCAACCGGTAGTTGTCGCCCCCGCCCCGGCTAGGTTATATAGTTATGCGACCTTCGTTCCAGTTCAACGAGTACTGTGTGTCTCCCAACCCTGCCTTTACGAACAAGAATATGGACGACCCGAATCTGGCATGCTTATGACACTCAAAACGCGGCTTCAGGACCAACCTGCCACTTCTGCCCTCGGCAGTATAATACGTGGTCCAACAATTAGAGATGGTGCGTCCATGCTCTCTCTAGCCTATGCCGCCTCCGACGACGCCGGAACCGTTATGGACGAAGCTCCCATCGTTCGTCTTTTATGCATGCTCCTTTCCTTTGACGAAAACGTCTATCGAACCGACCCTACACCACTGCACTTCACCTGTTTGTCAAGCTACCAATATCAGTGCATTAGCTATTTTCCACCTTCTCCCATCCCGACCTTGGGCATTGCCATGGCCCTTCCCACCTTTGTAACGTGGATGTCTGGTTCAACGCCAAACGAAAACGTGGTCGTGGGTGATTCGACATATTACACACCGGAAGGTGTGGACACCGAGTGGATAGGCATCCCGATTCGGACTGGTTTCCTGAATAACATCGGCGCTATGCCATACATAGTTTCCCACCTGGATTCTAGATATTGGGCGGGTAAGGTGAACGTCAACTACACCGGAAATAGCAACACCCCAGACAACGTCAAACCCGAAATTGTAACAATGCCGAGTGTAAACTCCACAGAAATACCCGGCACAACGAAATTCATTCTAATCCTGATTGATGACAATAACCCAAGACACGACGTCATCACTGTTGCTGGAGTGCAAGTTCCTGTTTGGAACAACAGGCCGCACCCTCCCAACGTACAGCCAAGCCCGCCTACTGATTTCTTCTCAAGCATAACGAGTTTCCTTTCTGGGGGCAACGTCCCTCGAATGTGTGCGGAAGCAGAGAAGGAGCTAACTTCAACATCCTCAGTCTACGGGAGCGTGTCAATTGCTAGATCCATCGTTTCCACCCTATATAGCTGTTGGCGACCTGGTGCTACCATCGACCCCAACGTGAACGGCGACACTCTAAACGGAATGTATGTTCCATCTGAGCTCAAGTTTCGATCCACTGGTGTACGCCCATACTCTGGCACTCGCTTTAACGTCCGTGAGATGATAAACCCAGAGCCCGATTTTCCGGTCATATGGATGGAAGCGTTTAATTTTGGAGACCTCAACGGCGCGCTTGTTCCTCCCTCTGGGTACGCTGAGTCCGTCAGAAACGGTGAGAGAAACGCGACTTGGTTGACTGTAAAATCTTCTTCTCCACAGTATCGTGTACAAGAGTGTTCGACAAACACCAGAATGCTCGTCCACCTCGGGTACTACAACCGCACTCCGGGAGATTCTCTACATTTTAACCCTGGAACAAACGGGTCCTGGCTACATATGCAAGCTTGTGCATTATCAGCCAGCATGTCACACATGTTAACAAGCAACGACATAATGGCCTCTATCTGGTCTGGATTTTATTCTGGGTACGACACATTGCACAAATCCACAACAATCGACTCTCTTAAGGACAGGATATTTTACGGGAGAATTCGTCACGTGCAGTGCGTCAGAGGGATATATGAGAACTGGGCCTCGGATCTCAACATACAGGAATCAATCCAAGTATCATACCACCTTCCGAGATCCAAGTTCGTTCAGTTCTTTACCCACTCTCCTGTTCCATCTTTGCTAACCATCCAATGGGCGGAGAAATCCGGCTCTAAGGACCAAATGTTTGCGTGCAAGGCGGAAAAAAATGAAATAAAAGAAAATTTGGTGTTTTGTTTATATTTAAAAGAATTTCTTTATTTACCTTAAAGATTCGGTGGAAAAAGGGAATAAGTCCACCAAATTTTTTGTTGTTAAAATCGGTAGCGTCCAAATGCAAATTAATTATGTTTTGACTTTGAGCATTCGTTCGAAAATAAAAAGAAAAATATCCATCTCTATATTGGATAACCTCGCGTAGTGTTTTAATTGAATTAGTATATTTTGAAAAGAGTACATTTTTTATAATTTTACAAAAAAAAAAGGCTGCAGATTATTTGTTTTTTAGTTCAGTGCATTCGCACAGTTTTATTTTTATTGAATTTCATCTTTTTAAAACAAAAAATAACATAAAACCTTTCTTCTTTTTTAAAACAAAAATAACTAAAAAAATTTCTTCTTTTAAAATGAATCGTAAGAATAACAAATTTAACAAAATAATATGTCTTCTTCAGAATAATCTTTCTGACTTGATACTGTTTTCAAGTTTTTATAGAAAGTATGGTACACGGGAGGGATATATTTACCTATCAGTTATCTTTACCTATCCGGTAAAACTATTTTGAAAATTTCAACGTTAAAGCAAGTGCGTATAATTTTGACCGGATGCCTCAATACGAATATAAATTACCCCCGCGTATGCTTTCTCGGAAGCATCAGAAAACACATGAAGTTCGGCCGACGTACAAGGCGCATATTTTACCCACCGTGGGATCTGAATATTATTCACTTGCCTATACTGCTCAACGAACTTCTTCCATTCAATTCCCGTAGAGGGCAGGAGAAACTCATCCCAATCAATATTGTCCTGCCAAATCCGTTGCATAATGATTTTCGCAGTAATAATAACAGGACCTAACCAGCCCACAGGGTCAAATAATCTAGCTATCGTAGATAAAACTTCCCTCTTCGTATAATGCGACTTACTCACAATAGGCTCAGCTCTAAAATAAAAGGAATCCAGCTGAGCATTCCATAAAATCCCCAGCGTTTTCGAAGTGCTAGATTCAACAAACGTAAGTAGCTTTGAATCTACCAGATGGTCTAAAGGAAGATCCCCCAGAATTTCCATTTCATTTGAGGTCCATTTCCTTAGTTCAAATTTTGCCGAAGACAAAACCTTCCTCAGTTGATCACGAGCCTTCAACGCAGATGAAATATCATGAGCGCCCGTTAATACATCGTCAACGTACATAGACTTGCGCAAAATATGAGCCGCTAGAGGATACTCATCCTCAAAATCATCCGCCAACTGTAACAATGTCCGGAGCGCCAGATAGGGAGCACAATTAACACCGAAAGTTACAGTTTGTAACTCATACGTTTTGACCTCCTCCGTCGGAGAAGATCGAAATAATATGCGTTGATATGGCGATATAGCCTCCAACGAAGAATTAAAGAGATGGGCTTATACGTACATTCTCTTGCCGCTTGCACGTTCTCAGCGTGTTGAAGTGTATGTAAAATCTAAGACCACCCTCTGAGTTTGGCAGGGGATCTGGAAAACGAAATCCAATCTACTCAAGACTTACAAAACGATATGTTCCAACACAACCAGCTGTACTCAATTTGCGATGGAGAACAAGAGTACCAGCACAGCGGCGATGACCGCGCAACAAACCATCAACAAGTGGTTCTTCAACCCTTTGCCGGGGGTGGGAGACCGTGTGACCTCGCTACCACATATGAACGTAGCCTTAGACTATCCTTCTCAGTTTGGATGCAAAAAATATGGAATTTCGTCGCACAATACCCAACCACGTGGGTATGTATTATCCTACTCGCAGTATCAGCATGGATGTGCTCAACAAGACGCCTGTGGCGCCGCCCCCCTACCAGAACAAGAAGTACCTCACCCTGGCGGAGACGAACCCGAAGACGAGCTACTAACACGTCCCCCGCCTGGCATGACTCGCGCAACAGCGTCGGGCTTGACCCAATCTCAATCCCTCTCTTACAAGAGGGGTTTAAGAGTGCTCCTGATTGGAGCAAACTTGACGACCTCGTCTAACATCGCCATGAACGAGGGGTTGATCGACGCCCAGAAGCGGTATACAGTTTCTTTTGCAGATAAACTTACTACCCAAATAGCAAAGAAACTTGTCGGTGACGGGGTAGTGACTCCCGCTCAATACGCGGCTATGGACTGGGCTGCGAAAGTCTCTGAATTGGCCGCCTCCGAAACAAAGAGTTTTTACTCTCTGTCACTAGCAGCAGGGTTGCCAGTATCAACATACTCTGCCTCATTAGCGAGAAAGATAACTGAAGCCTCCCCTACTGATCTAGTGTCTTTGAAACTGTCCATGTACTCAGAGCTTAACAGATCCCATCCTGCCGGAAAGTTGTGGAATTACTACATTAACGTAGTTCCACAACCCCAAGTCCGCCAACCGGTAGTTGTCGCCCCCGCCCCGGCTAGGTTATATAGTTATGCGACCTTCGTTCCAGTTCAACGAGTACTGTGTGTCTCCCAACCCTGCCTTTACGAACAAGAATATGGACGACCCGAATCTGGCATGCTTATGACACTCAAAACGCGGCTTCAGGACCAATCTGCCACTTCTGCCCTCGGCAGTATAATACGTGGTCCAACAATTAGAGATGGTGCGTCCATGCTCTCTCTAGCCTATGCCGCCTCCGACGACGCCGGAACCGTTATGGACGAAGCTCCCATCGTTCGTCTTTTATGCATGCTCCTTTCCTTTGACGAAAACGTCTATCGAACCGACCCTACACCACTGCACTTCACCTGTTTGTCAAGCTACCAATATCAGTGCATTAGCTATTTTCCACCTTCTCCCATCCCGACCTTGGGCATTGCCATGGCCCTTCCCACCTTTGTAACGTGGATGTCTGGTTCAACGCCAAACGAAAACGTGGTCGTGGGTGATTCGACATATTACACACCGGAAGGTGTGGACACCGAGTGGATAGGCATCCCGATTCGGACTGGTTACCTGAATAACATCGGCGCTATGCCATACATAGTTTCCCACCTGGATTCTAGATATTGGGCGGGTAAGGTGAACGTCAACTACACCGGAAATAGCAACACCCCAGACAACGTCAAACCCGAAATTGTAACAATGCCGAGTGTAAACTCCACAGAAATACCCGGCACAACGAAATTCATTCTAATCCTGATTGATGACAATAACCCAAGACACGACGTCATCACTGTTGCTGGAGTGCAAGTTCCTGTTTGGAACAACAGGCCGCACCCTCCCAACGTACAGCCAAGCCCGGCTACTGATTTCTTCTCAAGCATAACGAGTTTCCTTTCTGGGGGCAACGTCCCTCGAATGTGTGCGGAAGCAGAGAAGGAGCTAACTTCAACATCCTCAGTCTACGGGAGCGTGTCAATTGCTAGATCCATCGTTTCCACCCTATATAGCTGTTGGCGACCTGGTGCTACCATCGACCCCAACGTGAACGGCGACACTCTAAACGGAATGTATGTTCCATCTGAGCTCAAGTTTCGATCCACTGGTGTACGCCCATACTCTGGCACTCGCTTTAACGTCCGTGAGATGATAAACCCAGAGCCCGATTTTCCGGTCATATGGATGGAAGCGTTTAATTTTGGAGACCTCAACGGCGCGCTTGTTCCTCCCTCTGGGTACGCTGAGTCCGTCAGAAACGGTGAGAGAAACGCGACTTGGTTGACTGTAAAATCTTCTTCTCCACAGTATCGTGTACAAGAGTGTTCGACAAACACCAGAATGCTCGTCCACCTCGGGTACTACAACCGCACTCCGGGAGATTCTCTACATTTTAACCCTGGAACAAACGGGTCCTGGCTACATATGCAAGCTTGTGCATTATCAGCCAGCATGTCACACATGTTAACAAGCAACGACATAATGGCCTCTATCTGGTCTGGATTTTATTCTGGGTACGACACATTGCACAAATCCACAACAATCGACTCTCTTAAGGACAGGATATTTTCCGGGAGAATTCGTCACGTGCAGTGCGTCAGAGGGATATATGAGAACTTTGCCTCGGATCTCAACATACAGGAATCAATCCAAGTATCATACCACCTTCCGAGATCCAAGTTCGTTCAGTTCTTTACCCACTCTCCTGTCCCATCTTTGCTAACCATCCAATGGGCGGAGAAATCCGGCTCGAAGGACCAAATGTTTGCGTGCAAGGCGGAAAAAAATGAAATAAAAGAAAATTTGGTGTTTTGTTTATATTTAAAAGAATTTCTTTATTTACCTTAAAGATTCGGTGGAAAAAGGGAATAAGTCCACCAAATTTTTTGTTGTTAAAATCGGTAGCGTCCAAATGCAAATTAATTATGTTTTGACTTTGAGCATTCGTTCGAAAATAAAAAGAAAAATATCCATCTCTATATTGGATAACCTCGCGTAGTGTTTTAATTGAATTAGTATATTTTGAAAAGAGTACATTTTTTATAATTTTACAAAAAAAAAGGCTGCAGATTATTTGTTTTTTAGTTCAGTGCATTCGCACAGTTTTATTTTTATTGAATTTCATCTTTTTAAAACAAAAAATAACATAAAACCTTTCTTCTTTTTTAAAACAAAAATAACTAAAAAAATTTCTTCTTTTAAAATGAATCGTAAGAATAACAAATTTAACAAAATAATATGTCTTCTTCAGAATAATCTTTCTGACTTGATACTGTTTTCAAGTTTTTATAGAAAGTATGGTACACGGGAGGGATATATTTACCTATCAGTTATCTTTACCTATCCGGTAAAACTATTTTGAAAATTTCAACGTTAAAGCAAGTGCGTATAATTTTGACCGGATGCCTCAATACGAATATAAATTACCCCCGCGTATGCTTTCTCGGAAGCATCAGAAAACACATGAAGTTCGGCCGACGTACAAGGCGCATATTTTACCCACCGTGGGATCTGAATATTATTCACTTGCCTATACTGCTCAACGAACTTCTTCCATTCAATTCCCGTAGAGGGCAGGAGAAACTCATCCCAATCAATATTGTCCTGCCAAATCCGTTGCATAATGATTTTCGCAGTAATAATAACAGGACCTAACCATAAAACTTCCCTCTTCGTATAATACGACTTACTCACAATAGGCTCAGCTCTAAAATAAAAGGAATCCAGCTGAGCATTCCATAAAATCCCCAGCGTTTTCGAAGTGCTAGATTCAACAAACGTAAGTAGCTTTGAATCTACCAGATGGTCTAAAGGAAGATCCCCCAGAATTTCCATTTCATTTGAGGTCCATTTCCTTAGTTCAAATTTTGCCGAAGACAAAACCTTCCTCAGTTGATCACGAGCCTTCAACGCAGATGAAATATCATGAGCGCCCGTTAATACATCGTCAACGTACATAGACTTGCGCAAAATATGAGCCGCTAGAGGATACTCATCCTCAAAATCATCCGCCAACTGTAACAATGTCCGGAGCGCCAGATAGGGAGCACAATTAACACCGAAAGTTACAGTTTGTAACTCATACGTTTTGACCTCCTCCGTCGGAGAAGATCGAAATAATATGCGTTGATATGGCGTGTGAGCAGGATCAAGACGAATTTGTCTATACATTTGGGTAATGTCGCAATTAAAAACAAAACGATATAGCCTCCAACGAAGAATTAAAGAGATGGGCTTATACGTACATTCTCTTGCCGCTTGCACGTTCTCAGCGTGTTGAAGTGTATGTAAAATCTAAGACCACCCTCTGAGTTTGGCAGGGGATCTGGAAAACGAAATCCAATCTACTCAAGACTTACAAAACGATATGTTCCAACACAACCAGCTGTACTCAATTTGCGATGGAGAACAAGAGTACCAGCACAGCGGCGATGACCGCGCAACAAACCATCAACAAGTGGTTCTTCAACCCTTTGCCGGGGGTGGGAGACCGTGTGACCTCGCTACCACATATGAACGTAGCCTTAGACTATCCTTCTCAGTTTGGATGCAAAAAATATGGAATTTCGTCGCACAATACCCAACCACGTGGGTATGTATTATCCTACTCGCAGTATCAGCATGGATGTGCTCAACAAGACGCCTGTGGCGCCGCCCCCCTACCAGAACAAGAAGTACCTCACCCTGGCGGAGACGAACCCGAAGACGAGCTACTAACACGTCCCCCGCCTGGCATGACTCGCGCAACAGCGTCGGGCTTGACCCAATCTCAATCCCTCTCTTACAAGAGGGGTTTAAGAGTGCTCCTGATTGGAGCAAACTTGACGACCTCGTCTAACATCGCCATGAACGAGGGGTTGATCGACGCCCAGAAGCGGTATACAGTTTCTTTTGCAGATAAACTTACTACCCAAATAGCAAAGAAACTTGTCGGTGACGGGGTAGTGACTCCCGCTCAATACGCGGCTATGGACTGGGCTGCGAAAGTCTCTGAATTGGCCGCCTCCGAAACACAGAGTTTTTACTCTCTGTCACTAGCAGCAGGGTTGCCAGTATCAACATACTCTGCCTCATTAGCGAGAAAGATAACTGAAGCCTCCCCTACTGATCTAGTGTCTTTGAAACTGTCCATGTACTCAGAGCTTAACAGATCCCATCCTGCCGGAAAGTTGTGGAATTACTACATTAACGTAGTTCCACAACCCCAAGTCCGCCAACCGGTAGTTGTCGCCCCCGCCCCGGCTAGGTTATATAGTTATGCGACCTTCGTTCCAGTTCAACGAGTACTGTGTGTCTCCCAACCCTGCCTTTACGAACAAGAATATGGACGACCCGAATCTGGCATGCTTATGACACTCAAAACGCGGCTTCAGGACCAATCTGCCACTTCTGCCCTCGGCAGTATAATACGTGGTCCAACAATTAGAGATGGTGCGTCCATGCTCTCTCTAGCCTATGCCGCCTCCGACGACGCCGGAACCGTTATGGACGAAGCTCCCATCGTTCGTCTTTTATGCATGCTCCTTTCCTTTGACGAAAACGTCTATCGAACCGACCCTACACCACTGCACTTCACCTGTTTGTCAAGCTACCAATATCAGTGCATTAGCTATTTTCCACCTTCTCCCATCCCGACCTTGGGCATTGCCATGGCCCTTCCCACCTTTGTAACGTGGATGTCTGGTTCAACGCCAAACGAAAACGTGGTCGTGGGTGATTCGACATATTACACACCGGAAGGTGTGGACACCGAGTGGATAGGCATCCCGATTCGGACTGGTTACCTGAATAACATCGGCGCTATGCCATACATAGTTTCCCACCTGGATTCTAGATATTGGGCGGGTAAGGTGAACGTCAACTACACCGGAAATAGCAACACCCCAGACAACGTCAAACCCGAAATTGTAACAATGCCGAGTGTAAACTCCACAGAAATACCCGGCACAACGAAATTCATTCTAATCCTGATTGATGACAATAACCCAAGACACGACGTCATCACTGTTGCTGGAGTGCAAGTTCCTGTTTGGAACAACAGGCCGCACCCTCCCAACGTACAGCCAAGCCCGCCTACTGATTTCTTCTCAAGCATAACGAGTTTCCTTTCTGGGGGCAACGTCCCTCGAATGTGTGCGGAAGCAGAGAAGGAGCTAACTTCAACATCCTCAGTCTACGGGAGCGTGTCAATTGCTAGATCCATCGTTTCCACCCTATATAGCTGTTGGCGACCTGGTGCTACCATCGACCCCAACGTGAACGGCGACACTCTAAACGGAATGTATGTTCCATCTGAGCTCAAGTTTCGATCCACTGGTGTACGCCCATACTCTGGCACTCGCTTTAACGTCCGTGAGATGATAAACCCAGAGCCCGATTTTCCGGTCATATGGATGGAAGCGTTTAATTTTGGAGACCTCAACGGCGCGCTTGTTCCTCCCTCTGGGTACGCTGAGTCCGTCAGAAACGGTGAGAGAAACGCGACTTGGTTGACTGTAAAATCTTCTTCTCCACAGTATCGTGTACAAGAGTGTTCGACAAACACCAGAATGCTCGTCCACCTCGGGTACTACAACCGCACTCCGGGAGATTCTCTACATTTTAACCCTGGAACAAACGGGTCCTGGCTACATATGCAAGCTTGTGCATTATCAGCCAGCATGTCACACATGTTAACAAGCAACGACATAATGGCCTCTATCTGGTCTGGATTTTATTCTGGGTACGACACATTGCACAAATCCACAACAATCGACTCTCTTAAGGACAGGATATTTTACGGGAGAATTCGTCACGTGCAGTGCGTCAGAGGGATATATGAGAACTGGGCCTCGGATCTCAACATACAGGAATCAATCCAAGTATCATACCACCTTCCGAGATCCAAGTTCGTTCAGTTCTTTACCCACTCTCCTGTCCCATCTTTGCTAACCATCCAATGGGCGGAGAAATCCGGCTCGAAGGACCAAATGTTTGCGTGCAAGGCGGAAAAAAATGAAATAAAAGAAAATTTGGTGTTTTGTTTATATTTAAAAGAATTTCTTTATTTACCTTAAAGATTCGGTGGAAAAAGGGAATAAGTCCACCAAATTTTTTGTTGTTAAAATCGGTAGCGTCCAAATGCAAATTAATTATGTTTTGACTTTGAGCATTCGTTCGAAAATAAAAAGAAAAATATCCATCTCTATATTGGATAACCTCGCGTAGTGTTTTAATTGAATTAGTATATTTTGAAAAGAGTACATTTTTTATAATTTTACAAAAAAAAAGGCTGCAGATTATTTGTTTTTTAGTTCAGTGCATTCGCACAGTTTTATTTTTATTGAATTTCATCTTTTTAAAACAAAAAATAACATAAAACCTTTCTTCTTTTTTAAAACAAAAATAACTAAAAAAATTTCTTCTTTTAAAATGAATCGTAAGAATAACAAATTTAACAAAATAATATGTCTTCTTCAGAATAATCTTTCTGACTTGATACTGTTTTCAAGTTTTTATAGAAAGTATGATACACGGGAGGGATATATTTACCTATCAGTTATCTTTACCTATCCGGTAAAACTATTTTGAAAATTTCAACGTTAAAGCAAGTGCGTATAATTTTGACCGGATGCCTCAATACGAATATAAATTACCCCCGCGTATGCTTTCTCGGAAGCATCAGAAAACACATGAAGTTCGGCCGACGTACAAGGCGCATATTTTACCCACCGTGGGATCTGAATATTATTCACTTGCCTATACTGCTCAACGAACTTCTTCCATTCAATTCCCGTAGAGGGCAGGAGAAACTCATCCCAATCAATATTGTCCTGCCAAATCCGTTGCATAATGATTTTCGCAGTAATAATAACAGGACCTAACCAGCCCACAGGGTCAAATAATCTAGCTATCGTAGATAAAACTTCCCTCTTCGTATAATGCGACTTACTCACAATAGGCTCAGCTCTAAAAAAAAGGAATCCAGCTGAGCATTCCATAAAATCCCCAGCGTTTTCGAAGTGCTAGATTCAACAAACGTAAGTAGCTTTGAATCTACCAGATGGTCTAAAGGAAGATCCCCCAGAATTTCCATTTCATTTGAGGTCCATTTCCTTAGTTCAAATTTTGCCGAAGACAAAACCTTCCTCAGTTGATCACGAGCCTTCAACGCAGATGAAATATCATGAGCGCCCGTTAATACATCGTCAACGTACATAGACTTGCGCAAAATATGAGCCGCTAGAGGATACTCATCCTCAAAATCATCCGCCAACTGTAACAATGTCCGGAGCGCCAGATAGGGAGCACAATTAACACCGAAAGTTACAGTTTGTAACTCATACGTTTTGACCTCCTCCGTCGGAGAAGATCGAAATAATATGCGTTGATATGGCGATATAGCCTCCAACGAAGAATTAAAGAGATGGGCTTATACGTACATTCTCTTGCCGCTTGCACGTTCTCAGCGTGTTGAAGTGTATGTAAAATCTAAGACCACCCTCTGAGTTTGGCAGGGGATCTGGAAAACGAAATCCAATCTACTCAAGACTTACAAAACGATATGTTCCAACACAACCAGCTGTACTCATTTTGCGATGGAGAACAAGAGTACCAGCACAGCGGCGATGACCGCGCAACAAACCATCAACAAGTGGTTCTTCAACCCTTTGCCGGGGGTGGGAGACCGTGTGACCTCGCTACCACATATGAACGTAGCCTTAGACTATCCTTCTCAGTTTGGATGCAAAAAATATGGAATTTCGTCGCACAATACCCAACCACGTGGGTATGTATTATCCTACTCGCAGTATCAGCATGGATGTGCTCAACAAGACGCCTGTGGCGCCGCCCCCCTACCAGAACAAGAAGTACCTCACCCTGGCGGAGACGAACCCGAAGACGAGCTACTAACACGTCCCCCGCCTGGCATGACTCGCGCAACAGCGTCGGGCTTGACCCAATCTCAATCCCTCTCTTACAAGAGGGGTTTAAGAGTGCTCCTGATTGGAGCAAACTTGACGACCTCGTCTAACATCGCCATGAACGAGGGGTTGATCGACGCCCAGAAGCGGTATACAGTTTCTTTTGCAGATAAACTTACTACCCAAATAGCAAAGAAACTTGTCGGTGACGGGGTAGTGACTCCCGCTCAATACGCGGCTATGGACTGGGCTGCGAAAGTCTCTGAATTGGCCGCCTCCGAAACACAGAGTTTTTACTCTCTGTCACTAGCAGCAGGGTTGCCAGTATCAACATACTCTGCCTCATTAGCGAGAAAGATAACTGAAGCCTCCCCTACTGATCTAGTGTCTTTGAAACTGTCCATGTACTCAGAGCTTAACAGATCCCATCCTGCCGGAAAGTTGTGGAATTACTACATTAACGTAGTTCCACAACCCCAAGTCCGCCAACCGGTAGTTGTCGCCCCCGCCCCGGCTAGGTTATATAGTTATGCGACCTTCGTTCCAGTTCAACGAGTACTGTGTGTCTCCCAACCCTGCCTTTACGAACAAGAATATGGACGACCCGAATCTGGCATGCTTATGACACTCAAAACGCGGCTTCAGGACCAATCTGCCACTTCTGCCCTCGGCAGTATAATACGTGGTCCAACAATTAGAGATGGTGCGTCCATGCTCTCTCTAGCCTATGCCGCCTCCGACGACGCCGGAACCGTTATGGACGAAGCTCCCATCGTTCGTCTTTTATGCATGCTCCTTTCCTTTGACGAAAACGTCTATCGAACCGACCCTACACCACTGCACTTCACCTGTTTGTCAAGCTACCAATATCAGTTCATTAGCTATTTTCCACCTTCTCCCATCCCGACCTTGGGCATTGCCATGGCCCTTCCCACCTTTGTAACGTGGATGTCTGGTTCAACGCCAAACGAAAACGTGGTCGTGGGTGATTCGACATATTACACACCGGAAGGTGTGGACACCGAGTGGATAGGCATCCCGATTCGGACTGGTTACCTGAATAACATCGGCGCTATGCCATACATAGTTTCCCACCTGGATTCTAGATATTGGGCGGGTAAGGTGAACGTCAACTACACCGGAAATAGCAACACCCCAGACAACGTCAAACCCGAAATTGTAACAATGCCGAGTGTAAACTCCACAGAAATACCCGGCACAACGAAATTCATTCTAATCCTGATTGATGACAATAACCCAAGACACGACGTCATCACTGTTGCTGGAGTGCAAGTTCCTGTTTGGAACAACAGGCCGCACCCTCCCAACGTACAGCCAAGCCCGCCTACTGATTTCTTCTCAAGCATAACGAGTTTCCTTTCTGGGGGCAACGTCCCTCGAATGTGTGCGGAAGCAGAGAAGGAGCTAACTTCAACATCCTCAGTCTACGGGAGCGTGTCAATTGCTAGATCCATCGTTTCCACCCTATATAGCTGTTGGCGACCTGGTGCTACCATCGACCCCAACGTGAACGGTGACACTCTAAACGGAATGTATGTTCCATCTGAGCTCAAGTTTCGATCCACTGGTGTACGCCCATACTCTGGCACTCGCTTTAACGTCCGTGAGATGATAAACCCAGAGCCCGATTTTCCGGTCATATGGATGGAAGCGTTTAATTTTGGAGCCCTCAACGGCGCGCTTGTTCCTCCCTCTGGGTACGCTGAGTCCGTCAGAAACGGTGAGAGAAACGCGACTTGGTTGACTGTAAAATCTTCTTCTCCACAGTATCGTGTACAAGAGTGTTCGACAAACACCAGAATGCTCGTCCACCTCGGGTACTACAACCGCACTCCGGGAGATTCTCTACATTTTAACCCTGGAACATACGGGTCCTGGCTACATATGCAAGCTTGTGCATTATCAGCCAGCATGTCACACATGTTAACAAGCAACGACATAATGGCCTCTATCTGGTCTGGATTTTATTCTGGGTACGACACATTGCACAAATCCACAACAATCGACTCTCTTAACCCTGCATGCTTAAGGTTATTTTTTATGCGTTACGCCCAATGTTAGTTGATTCGACTACCATCTCGAAAAATCAGTTCTATGATGCCAACGATTAGCCTTATTTTTAAAAAGGCACCAAGAAAGTAAAATTCTGTGCATTTGTATACAGAAAAATAAAACTTTCTTATATTTGGTTTGATTTTAGGGGTATTTTAAATGAGATCAATTTTTGTTCTTTTTCAGTTTAAGCTACATTAAAAAAATATTATTAGTCGAAACGACTAACACTGGGCATGCAGGGTTAAGGACAGGATATTTTACGGGAGAATTCGTCACGTGCAGTGCGTCAGAGGGATATATGAGAACTGGGCCTCGGATCTCAACATACAGGAATCAATCCAAGTATCATACCACCTTCCGAGATCCAAGTTCGTTCAGTTCTTTACCCACTCTCCTGTCCCATCTTTGCTAACCATCCAATGGGCGGAGAAATCCGGCTCGAAGGACCAAATGTTTGCGTGCAAGGCGGAAAAAAAATGAAATAAAAGAAAATTTGGTGTTTTGTTTATATTTAAAAGAATTTCTTTATTTACCTTAAAGATTCGGTGGAAAAAGGGAATAAGTCCACCAAATTTTTTGTTGTTAAAATCGGTAGCGTCCAAATGCAAATTAATTATGTTTTGACTTTGAGCATTCGTTCGAAAATAAAAAGAAAAATATCCATCTCTATATTGGATAACCTCGCGTAGTGTTTTAATTGAATTAGTATATTTTGAAAAGAGTACATTTTTTATAATTTTACAAAAAAAAAAGGCTGCAGATTATTTGTTTTTTAGTTCAGTGCATTCGCAGTTTTATTTTTATTGAATTTCATCTTTTTAAAACAAAAAATAACATAAAACCTTTCTTCTTTTTTAAAACAAAAATAACTAAAAAAATTTCTTCTTTTAAAATGAATCGTAAGAATAACAAATTTAACAAAATAATATGTCTTCTTCAGAATAATCTTTCTGACTTGATACTGTTTTCAAGTTTTTATAGAAAGTATGGTACACGGGAGGGATATATTTACCTATCAGTTATCTTTACCTATCCGGTAAAACTATTTTGAAAATTTCAACGTTAAAGCAAGTGCGTATAATTTTGACCGGATGCCTCAATACGAATATAAATTACCCCCGCGTATGCTTTCTCGGAAGCATCAGAAAACACATGAAGTTCGGCCGACGTACAAGGCGCATATTTTACCCACCGTGGGATCTGAATATTATTCACTTGCCTATACTGCTCAACGAACTTCTTCCATTCAATTCCCGTAGAGGGCAGGAGAAACTCATCCCAATCAATATTGTCCTGCCAAATCCGTTGCATAATGATTTTCGCAGTAATAATAACAGGACCTAACCAGCCCACAGGGTCAAATAATCTAGCTATCGTAGATAAAACTTCCCTCTTCGTATAATGCGACTTACTCACAATAGGCTCAGCTCTAAAATAAAAGGAATCCAGCTGAGCATTCCATAAAATCCCCAGCGTTTTCGAAGTGCTAGATTCAACAAACGTAAGTAGCTTTGAATCTACCAGATGGTCTAAAGGAAGATCCCCCAGAATTTCCATTTCATTTGAGGTCCATTTCCTTAGTTCAAATTTTGCCGAAGACAAAACCTTCCTCAGTTGATCACGAGCCTTCAACGCAGATGAAATATCATGAGCGCCCGTTAATACATCGTCAACGTACATAGACTTGCGCAAAATATGAGCCGCTAGAGGATACTCATCCGCCAACTGTAACAATGTCCGGAGCGCCAGATAGGGAGCACAATTAACACCGAAAGTTACAGTTTGTAACTCATACGTTTTGACCTCCTCCGTCGGAGAAGATCGAAATAATATGCGTTGATATGGCGATATAGCCTCCAACGAAGAATTAAAGAGATGGGCTTATACGTACATTCTCTTGCCGCTTGCACGTTCTCAGCGTGTTGAAGTGTATGTAAAATCTAAGACCACCCTCTGAGTTTGGCAGGGGATCTGGAAAACGAAATCCAATCTACTCAAGACTTACAAAACGATATGTTCCAACACAACCAGCTGTACTCAATTTGCGATGGAGAACAAGAGTACCAGCACAGCGGCGATGACCGCGCAACAAACCATCAACAAGTGGTTCTTCAACCCTTTGCCGGGGGTGGGAGACCGTGTGACCTCGCTACCACATATGAACGTAGCCTTAGACTATCCTTCTCAGTTTGGATGCAAAAAATATGGAATTTCGTCGCACAATATCCAACCACGTGGGTATGTATTATCCTACTCGCAGTATCAGCATGGATGTGCTCAACAAGACGCCTGTGGCGCCGCCCCCCTACCAGAACAAGAAGTACCTCACCCTGGCGGAGACGAACCCGAAGACGAGCTACTAACACGTCCCCCGCCTGGCATGACTCGCGCAACAGCGTCGGGCTTGACCCAATCTCAATCCCTCTCTTACAAGAGGGGTTTAAGAGTGCTCCTGATTGGAGCAAACTTGACGACCTCGTCTAACATCGCCATGAACGAGGGGTTGATCGACGCCCAGAAGCGGTATACAGTTTCTTTTGCAGATAAACTTACTACCCAAATAGCAAAGAAACTTGTCGGTGACGGGGTAGTGACTCCCGCTCAATACGCGGCTATGGACTGGGCTGCGAAAGTCTCTGAATTGGCCGCCTCCGAAACACAGAGTTTTTACTCTCTGTCACTAGCAGCAGGGTTGCCAGTATCAACATACTCTGCCTCATTAGCGAGAAAGATAACTGAAGCCTCCCCTACTGATCTAGTGTCTTTGAAACTGTCCATGTACTCAGAGCTTAACAGATCCCATCCTGCCGGAAAGTTGTGGAATTACTACATTAACGTAGTTCCACAACCCCAAGTCCGCCAACCGGTAGTTGTCGCCCCCGCCCCGGCTAGGTTATATAGTTATGCGACCTTCGTTCCAGTTCAACGAGTACTGTGTGTCTCCCAACCCTGCCTTTACGAACAAGAATATGGACGACCCGAATCTGGCATGCTTATGACACTCAAAACGCGGCTTCAGGACCAATCTGCCACTTCTGCCCTCGGCAGTATAATACGTGGTCCAACAATTAGAGATGGTGCGTCCATGCTCTCTCTAGCCTATGCCGCCTCCGACGACGCCGGAACCGTTATGGACGAAGCTCCCATCGTTCGTCTTTTATGCATGCTCCTTTCCTTTGACGAAAACGTCTATCGAACCGACCCTACACCACTGCACTTCACCTGTTTGTCAAGCTACCAATATCAGTGCATTAGCTATTTTCCACCTTCTCCCATCCCGACCTTGGGCATTGCCATGGCCCTTCCCACCTTTGTAACGTGGATGTCTGGTTCAACGCCAAACGAAAACGTGGTCGTGGGTGATTCGACATATTACACACCGGAAGGTGTGGACACCGAGTGGATAGGCATCCCGATTCGGACTGGTTACCTGAATAACATCGGCGCTATGCCATACATAGTTTCCCACCTGGATTCTAGATATTGGGCGGGTAAGGTGAACGTCAACTACACCGGAAATAGCAACACCCCAGACAACGTCAAACCCGAAATTGTAACAATGCCGAGTGTAAACTCCACAGAAATACCCGGCACAACGAAATTCATTCTAATCCTGATTGATGACAATAACCCAAGACACGACGTCATCACTGTTGCTGGAGTGCAAGTTCCTGTTTGGAACAACAGGCCGCACCCTCCCAACGTACAGCCAAGCCCGCCTACTGATTTCTTCTCAAGCATAACGAGTTTCCTTTCTGGGGGCAACGTCCCTCGAATGTGTGCGGAAGCAGAGAAGGAGCTAACTTCAACATCCTCAGTCTACGGGAGCGTGTCAATTGCTAGATCCATCGTTTCCACCCTATATAGCTGTTGGCGACCTGGTGCTACCATCGACCCCAACGTGAACGGCGACACTCTAAACGGAATGTATGTTCCATCTGAGCTCAAGTTTCGATCCACTGGTGTACGCCCATACTCTGGCACTCGCTTTAACGTCCGTGAGATGATAAACCCAGAGCCCGATTTTCCGGTCATATGGATGGAAGCGTTTAATTTTGGAGCCCTCAACGGCGCGCTTGTTCCTCCCTCTGGGTACGCTGAGTCCGTCAGAAACGGTGAGAGAAACGCGACTTGGTTGACTGTAAAATCTTCTTCTCCACAGTATCGTGTACAAGAGTGTTCGACAAACACCAGAATGCTCGTCCACCTCGGGTACTACAACCGCACTCCGGGAGATTCTCTACATTTTAACCCTGGAACATACGGGTCCTGGCTACATATGCAAGCTTGTGCATTATCAGCCAGCATGTCACACATGTTAACAAGCAACGACATAATGGCCTCTATCTGGTCTGGATTTTATTCTGGGTACGACACATTGCACAAATCCACAACAATCGACTCTCTTAAGGACAGGATATTTTACGGGAGAATTCGTCACGTGCAGTGCGTCAGAGGGATATATGAGAACTGGGCCTCGGATCTCAACATACAGGAATCAATCCAAGTATCATACCACCTTCCGAGATCCAAGTTCGTTCAGTTCTTTACCCACTCTCCTGTCCCATCTTTGCTAACCATCCAATGGGCGGAGAAATCCGGCTCGAAGGACCAAATGTTTGCGTGCAAGGCGGAAAAAAATGAAATAAAAGAAAATTTGGTGTTTTGTTTATATTTAAAAGAATTTCTTTATTTACCTTAACGATTCGGTGGAAAAAGGGAATAAGTCCACCAAATTTTTTGTTGTTAAAATCGGTAGCGTCCAAATGCAAATTAATTATGTTTTGACTTTGAGCATTCGTTCGAAAATAAAAAGAAAAATATCCATCTCTATATTGTGGCGCCGCCCCCCTACCAGAACAAGAAGTACCTCACCCTGGCGGAGACGAACCCGAAGACGAGCTACTAACACGTCCCCCGCCTGGTATGACTCGCGCAACAGCGTCGGGCTTGACCCAATCTCAATCCCTCTCTTACAAGAGGGGTTTAAGAGTGCTCCTGATTGGAGCAAACTTGACGACCTCGTCTAACATCGCCATGAACGAGGGGTTGATCGACGCCCAGAAGCGGTATACAGTTTCTTTTGCAGATAAACTTACTACCCAAATAGCAAAGAAACTTGTCGGTGACGGGGTAGTGACTCCCGCTCAATACGCGGCTATGGACTGGGCTGCGAAAGTCTCTGAATTGGCCGCCTCCGAAACACAGAGTTTTTACTCTCTGTCACTAGCAGCAGGGTTGCCAGTATCAACATACTCTGCCTCATTAGCGAGAAAGATAACTGAAGCCTCCCCTACTGATCTAGTGTCTTTGAAACTGTCCATGTACTCAGAGCTTAACAGATCCCATCCTGCCGGAAAGTTGTGGAATTACTACATTAACGTAGTTCCACAACCCCAAGTCCGCCAACCGGTAGTTGTCGCCCCCGCCCCGGCTAGGTTATATAGTTATGCGACCTTCGTTCCAGTTCAACGAGTACTGTGTGTCTCCCAACCCTGCCTTTACGAACAAGAATATGGACGACCCGAATCTGGCATGCTTATGACACTCAAAACGCGGCTTCAGGACCAATCTGCCACTTCTGCCCTCGGCAGTATAATACGTGGTCCAACAATTAGAGATGGTGCGTCCATGCTCTCTCTAGCCTATGCCGCCTCCGACGACGCCGGAACCGTTATGGACGAAGCTCCCATCGTTCGTCTTTTATGCATGCTCCTTTCCTTTGACGAAAACGTCTATCGAACCGACCCTACACCACTGCACTTCACCTGTTTGTCAAGCTACCAATATCAGTGCATTAGCTATTTTCCACCTTCTCCCATCCCGACCTTGGGCATTGCCATGGCCCTTCCCACCTTTGTAACGTGGATGTCTGGTTCAACGCCAAACGAAAACGTGGTCGTGGGTGATTCGACATATTACACACCGGAAGGTGTGGACACCGAGTGGATAGGCATCCCGATTCGGACTGGTTACCTGAATAACATCGGCGCTATGCCATACATAGTTTCCCACCTGGATTCTAGATATTGGGCGGGTAAGGTGAACGTCAACTACACCGGAAATAGCAACACCCCAGACAACGTCAAACCCGAAATTGTAACAATGCCGAGTGTAAACTCCACAGAAATACCCGGCACAACGAAATTCATTCTAATCCTGATTGATGACAATAACCCAAGACACGACGTCATCACTGTTGCTGGAGTGCAAGTTCCTGTTTGGAACAACAGGCCGCACCCTCCCAACGTACAGCCAAGCCCGCCTACTGATTTCTTCTCAAGCATAACGAGTTTCCTTTCTGGGGGCAACGTCCCTCGAATGTGTGCGGAAGCAGAGAAGGAGCTAACTTCAACATCCTCAGTCTACGGGAGCGTGTCAATTGCTAGATCCATCGTTTCCACCCTATATAGCTGTTGGCGACCTGGTGCTACCATCGACCCCAACGTGAACGGTGACACTCTAAACGGAATGTATGTTCCATCTGAGCTCAAGTTTCGATCCACTGGTGTACGCCCATACTCTGGCACTCGCTTTAACGTCCGTGAGATGATAAACCCAGAGCCCGATTTTCCGGTCATATGGATGGAAGCGTTTAATTTTGGAGCCCTCAACGGCGCGCTTGTTCCTCCCTCTGGGTACGCTGAGTCCGTCAGAAACGGTGAGAGAAACGCGACTTGGTTGACTGTAAAATCTTCTTCTCCACAGTATCGTGTACAAGAGTGTTCGACAAACACCAGAATGCTCGTCCACCTCGGGTACTACAACCGCACTCCGGGAGATTCTCTACATTTTAACCCTGGAACATACGGGTCCTGGCTACATATGCAAGCTTGTGCATTATCAGCCAGCATGTCACACATGTTAACAAGCAACGACATAATGGCCTCTATCTGGTCTGGATTTTATTCTGGGTACGACACATTGCACAAATCCACAACAATCGACTCTCTTAAGGACAGGATATTTTACGGGAGAATTCGTCACGTGCAGTGCGTCAGAGGGATATATGAGAACTGGGCCTCGGATCTCAACATACAGGAATCAATCCAAGTATCATACCACCTTCCGAGATCCAAGTTCGTTCAGTTCTTTACCCACTCTCCTGTCCCATCTTTGCTAACCATCCAATGGGCGGAGAAATCCGGCTCGAAGGACCAAATGTTTGCGTGCAAGGCGGAAAAAAATGAAATAAAAGAAAATTTGGTGTTTTGTTTATATTTAAAAGAATTTCTTTATTTACCTTAACGATTCGGTGGAAAAAGGGAATAAGTCCACCAAATTTTTTGTTGTTAAAATCGGTAGCGTCCAAATGCAAATTAATTATGTTTTGACTTTGAGCATTCGTTCGAAAATAAAAAGAAAAATATCCATCTCTATATTGTGGCGCCGCCCCCCTACCAGAACAAGAAGTACCTCACCCTGGCGGAGACGAACCCGAAGACGAGCTACTAACACGTCCCCCGCCTGGTATGACTCGCGCAACAGCGTCGGGCTTGACCCAATCTCAATCCCTCTCTTACAAGAGGGGTTTAAGAGTGCTCCTGATTGGAGCAAACTTGACGACCTCGTCTAACATCGCCATGAACGAGGGGTTGATCGACGCCCAGAAGCGGTATACAGTTTCTTTTGCAGATAAACTTACTACCCAAATAGCAAAGAAACTTGTCGGTGACGGGGTAGTGACTCCCGCTCAATACGCGGCTATGGACTGGGCTGCGAAAGTCTCTGAATTGGCCGCCTCCGAAACACAGAGTTTTTACTCTCTGTCACTAGCAGCAGGGTTGCCAGTATCAACATACTCTGCCTCATTAGCGAGAAAGATAACTGAAGCCTCCCCTACTGATCTAGTGTCTTTGAAACTGTCCATGTACTCAGAGCTTAACAGATCCCATCCTGCCGGAAAGTTGTGGAATTACTACATTAACGTAGTTCCACAACCCCAAGTCCGCCAACCGGTAGTTGTCGCCCCCGCCCCGGCTAGGTTATATAGTTATGCGACCTTCGTTCCAGTTCAACGAGTACTGTGTGTCTCCCAACCCTGCCTTTACGAACAAGAATATGGACGACCCGAATCTGGCATGCTTATGACACTCAAAACGCGGCTTCAGGACCAATCTGCCACTTCTGCCCTCGGCAGTATAATACGTGGTCCAACAATTAGAGATGGTGCGTCCATGCTCTCTCTAGCCTATGCCGCCTCCGACGACGCCGGAACCGTTATGGACGAAGCTCCCATCGTTCGTCTTTTATGCATGCTCCTTTCCTTTGACGAAAACGTCTATCGAACCGACCCTACACCACTGCACTTCACCTGTTTGTCAAGCTACCAATATCAGTGCATTAGCTATTTTCCACCTTCTCCCATCCCGACCTTGGGCATTGCCATGGCCCTTCCCACCTTTGTAACGTGGATGTCTGGTTCAACGCCAAACGAAAACGTGGTCGTGGGTGATTCGACATATTACACACCGGAAGGTGTGGACACCGAGTGGATAGGCATCCCGATTCGGACTGGTTACCTGAATAACATCGGCGCTATGCCATACATAGTTTCCCACCTGGATTCTAGATATTGGGCGGGTAAGGTGAACGTCAACTACACCGGAAATAGCAACACCCCAGACAACGTCAAACCCGAAATTGTAACAATGCCGAGTGTAAACTCCACAGAAATACCCGGCACAACGAAATTCATTCTAATCCTGATTGATGACAATAACCCAAGACACGACGTCATCACTGTTGCTGGAGTGCAAGTTCCTGTTTGGAACAACAGGCCGCACCCTCCCAACGTACAGCCAAGCCCGCCTACTGATTTCTTCTCAAGCATAACGAGTTTCCTTTCTGGGGGCAACGTCCCTCGAATGTGTGCGGAAGCAGAGAAGGAGCTAACTTCAACATCCTCAGTCTACGGGAGCGTGTCAATTGCTAGATCCATCGTTTCCACCCTATATAGCTGTTGGCGACCTGGTGCTACCATCGACCCCAACGTGAACGGTGACACTCTAAACGGAATGTATGTTCCATCTGAGCTCAAGTTTCGATCCACTGGTGTACGCCCATACTCTGGCACTCGCTTTAACGTCCGTGAGATGATAAACCCAGAGCCCGATTTTCCGGTCATATGGATGGAAGCGTTTAATTTTGGAGCCCTCAACGGCGCGCTTGTTCCTCCCTCTGGGTACGCTGAGTCCGTCAGAAACGGTGAGAGAAACGCGACTTGGTTGACTGTAAAATCTTCTTCTCCACAGTATCGTGTACAAGAGTGTTCGACAAACACCAGAATGCTCGTCCACCTCGGGTACTACAACCGCACTCCGGGAGATTCTCTACATTTTAACCCTGGAACATACGGGTCCTGGCTACATATGCAAGCTTGTGCATTATCAGCCAGCATGTCACACATGTTAACAAGCAACGACATAATGGCCTCTATCTGGTCTGGATTTTATTCTGGGTACGACACATTGCACAAATCCACAACAATCGACTCTCTTAAGGACAGGATATTTTACGGGAGAATTCGTCACGTGCAGTGCGTCAGAGGGATATATGAGAACTGGGCCTCGGATCTCAACATACAGGAATCAATCCAAGTATCATACCACCTTCCGAGATCCAAGTTCGTTCAGTTCTTTACCCACTCTCCTGTCCCATCTTTGCTAACCATCCAATGGGCGGAGAAATCCGGCTCGAAGGACCAAATGTTTGCGTGCAAGGCGGAAAAAAATGAAATAAAAGAAAATTTGGTGTTTTGTTTATATTTAAAAGAATTTCTTTATTTACCTTAAAGATTCGGTGGAAAAAGGGAATAAGTCCACCAAATTTTTTGTTGTTAAAATCGGTAGCGTCCAAATGCAAATTAATTATGTTTTGACTTTGAGCATTCGTTCGAAAATAAAAAGAAAAATATCCATCTATATATTGGATAACCTCGCGTAGTGTTTTAATTGAATTAGTATATTTTGAAAAGAGTACATTTTTTATAATTTTACAAAAAAAAAGGCTGCAGATTATTTGTTTTTTAGTTCAGTGCATTCGCACAGTTTTATTTTTATTGAATTTCATCTTTTTAAAACAAAAAATAACATAAAACCTTTCTTCTTTTTTAAAACAAAAATAACTAAAAAAATTTCTTCTTTTAAAATGAATCGTAAGAATAACAAATTTAACAAAATAATATGTCTTCTTCAGAATAATCTTTCTGACTTGATACTGTTTTCAAGTTTTTATAGAAAGTATGGTACACGGGAGGGATATATTTACCTATCAGTTATCTTTACCTATCCGGTAAAACTATTTTGAAAATTTCAACGTTAAAGCAAGTGCGTATAATTTTGACCGGATGCCTCAATACGAATATAAATTACCCCCGCGTATGCTTTCTCGGAAGCATCAGAAAACACATGAAGTTCGGCCGACGTACAAGGCGCATATTTTACCCACCGTGGGATCTGAATATTATTCACTTGCCTATACTGCTCAACGAACTTCTTCCATTCAATTCCCGTAGAGGGCAGGAGAAACTCATCCCAATCAATATTGTCCTGCCAAATCCGTTGCATAATGATTTTCGCAGTAATAATAACAGGACCTAACCAGCCCACAGGGTCAAATAATCTAGCTATCGTAGATAAAACTTCCCTCTTCGTATAATGCGACTTACTCACAATAGGCTCAGCTCTAAAATAAAAGGAATCCAGCTGAGCATTCCATAAAATCCCCAGCGTTTTCGAAGTGCTAGATTCAACAAACGTAAGTAGCTTTGAATCTACCAGATGGTCTAAAGGAAGATCCCCCAGAATTTCCATTTCATTTGAGGTCCATTTCCTTAGTTCAAATTTTGCCGAAGACAAAACCTTCCTCAGTTGATCACGAGCCTTCAACGCAGATGAAATATCATGAGCGCCCGTTAATACATCGTCAACGTACATAGACTTGCGCAAAATATGAGCCGCTAGAGGATACTCATCCTCAAAATCATCCGCCAACTGTAACAATGTCCGGAGCGCCAGATAGGGAGCACAATTAACACCGAAAGTTACAGTTTGTAACTCATACGTTTTGACCTCCTCCGTCGGAGAAGATCGAAATAATATGCGTTGATATGGCGTGTGAGCAGGATCAAGACGAATTTGTCTATACATTTGGGTAATGTCGCAATTAAAAACAAAACGATATAGCCTCCAACGAAGAATTAAAGAGATGGGCTTATACGTACATTCTCTTGCCGCTTGCACGTTCTCAGCGTGTTGAAGTGTATGTAAAATCTAAGACCACCCTCTGAGTTTGGCAGGGGATCTGGAAAACGAAATCCAATCTACTCAAGACTTACAAAACGATATGTTCCAACACAACCAGCTGTACTCAATTTGCGATGGAGAACAAGAGTACCAGCACAGCGGCGATGACCGCGCAACAAACCATCAACAAGTGGTTCTTCAACCCTTTGCCGGGGGTGGGAGACCGTGTGACCTCGCTACCACATATGAACGTAGCCTTAGACTATCCTTCTCAGTTTGGATGCAAAAAATATGGAATTTCGTCGCACAATACCCAACCACGTGGGTATGTATTATCCTACTCGCAGTATCAGCATGGATGTGCTCAACAAGACGCCTGTGGCGCCGCCCCCCCACCAGAACAAGAAGTACCTCACCCTGGCGGAGACGAACCCGAAGACGAGCTACTAACACGTCCCCCGCCTGGCATGACTCGCGCAACAGCGTCGGGCTTGACCCAATCTCAATCCCTCTCTTACAAGAGGGGTTTAAGAGTGCTCCTGATTGGAGCAAACTTGACGACCTCGTCTAACATCGCCATGAACGAGGGGTTGATCGACGCCCAGAAGCGGTATACAGTTTCTTTTGCAGATAAACTTACTACCCAAATAGCAAAGAAACTTGTCGGTGACGGGGTAGTGACTCCCGCTCAATACGCGGCTATGGACTGGGCTGCGAAAGTCTCTGAATTGGCCGCCTCCGAAACACAGAGTTTTTACTCTCTGTCACTAGCAGCAGGGTTGCCAGTATCAACATACTCTGCCTCATTAGCGAGAAAGATAACTGAAGCCTCCCCTACTGATCTAGTGTCTTTGAAACTGTCCATGTACTCAGAGCTTAACAGATCCCATCCTGCCGGAAAGTTGTGGAATTACTACATTAACGTAGTTCCACAACCCCAAGTCCGCCAACCGGTAGTTGTCGCCCCCGCCCCGGCTAGGTTATATAGTTAAGCGACCTTCGTTCCAGTTCAACGAGTACTGTGTGTCTCCCAACCCTGCCTTTACGAACAAGAATATGGACGACCCGAATCTGGCATGCTTATGACACTCAAAACGCGGCTTCAGGACCAATCTGCCACTTCTGCCCTCGGCAGTATAATACGTGGTCCAACAATTAGAGATGGTGCGTCCATGCTCTCTCTAGCCTATGCCGCCTCCGACGACGCCGGAACCGTTATGGACGAAGCTCCCATCGTTCGTCTTTTATGCATGCTCCTTTCCTTTGACGAAAACGTCTATCGAACCGACCCTACACCACTGCACTTCACCTGTTTGTCAAGCTACCAATATCAGTGCATTAGCTATTTTCCACCTTCTCCCATCCCGACCTTGGGCATTGCCATGGCCCTTCCCACCTTTGTAACGTGGATGTCTGGTTCAACGCCAAACGAAAACGTGGTCGTGGGTGATTCGACATATTACACACCGGAAGGTGTGGACACCGAGTGGATAGGCATCCCGATTCGGACTGGTTACCTGAATAACACCGGCGCTATGCCATACATAGTTTCCCACCTGGATTCTAGATATTGGGCGGGTAAGGTGAACGTCAACTACACCGGAAATAGCAACACCCCAGACAACGTCAAACCCGAAATTGTAACAATGCCAAGTGTAAACTCCACAGAAATACCCGGCACAACGAAATTCATTCTAATCCTGATTGATGACAATAACCCAAGACACGACGTCATCACTGTTGCTGGAGTGCAAGTTCCTGTTTGGAACAACAGGCCGCACCCTCCCAACGTACAGCCAAGCCCGCCTACTGATTTCTTCTCAAGCATAACGAGTTTCCTTTCTGGGGGCAACGTCCCTCGAATGTGTGCGGAAGCAGAGAAGGAGCTAACTTCAACATCCTCAGTCTACGGGAGCGTGTCAATTGCTAGATCCATCGTTTCCACCCTATATAGCTGTTGGCGACCTGGTGCTACCATCGACCCCAACGTGAACGGCGACACTCTAAACGGAATGTATGTTCCATCTGAGCTCAAGTTTCGATCCACTGGTGTACGCCCATACTCTGGCACTCGCTTTAACGTCCGTGAGATGATAAACCCAGAGCCCGATTTTCCGGTCATATGGATGGAAGCGTTTAATTTTGGAGCCATCAACAAGTGGTTCTTCAACCCTTTGCCGGGGGTGGGAGACCGTGTGACCTCGCTACCACATATGAACGTAGCCTTAGACTATCCTTCTCAGTTTGGATGCAAAAAATATGGAATTTCGTCGCACAATACCCAACCACGTGGGTATGTATTATCCTACTCGCAGTATCAGCATGGATGTGCTCAACAAGACGCCTGTGGCGCCGCCCCCCTACCAGAACAAGAAGTACCTCACCCTGGCGGAGACGAACCCGAAGACGAGCTACTAACACGTCCCCCGCCTGGCATGACTCGCGCAACAGCGTCGGGCTTGACCCAATCTCAATCCCTCTCTTACAAGAGGGGTTTAAGAGTGCTCCTGATTGGAGCAAACTTGACGACCTCGTCTAACATCGCCATGAACGAGGGGTTGATCGACGCCCAGAAGCGGTATACAGTTTCTTTTGCAGATAAACTTACTACCCAAATAGCAAAGAAACTTGTCGGTGACGGGGTAGTGACTCCCGCTCAATACGCGGCTATGGACTGGGCTGCGAAAGTCTCTGAATTGGCCGCCTCCGAAACACAGAGTTTTTACTCTCTGTCACTAGCAGCAGGGTTGCCAGTATCAACATACTCTGCCTCATTAGCGAGAAAGATAACTGAAGCCTCCCCTACTGATCTAGTGTCTTTGAAACTGTCCATGTACTCAGAGCTTAACAGATCCCATCCTGCCGGAAAGTTGTGGAATTACTACATTAACGTAGTTCCACAACCCCAAGTCCGCCAACCGGTAGTTGTCGCCCCCGCCCCGGCTAGGTTATATAGTTATGCGACCTTCGTTCCAGTTCAACGAGTACTGTGTGTCTCCCAACCCTGCCTTTACGAACAAGAATATGGACGACCCGAATCTGGCATGCTTATGACACTCAAAACGCGGCTTCAGGACCAATCTGCCACTTCTGCCCTCGGCAGTATAATACGTGGTCCAACAATTAGAGATGGTGCGTCCATGCTCTCTCTAGCCTATGCCGCCTCCGACGACGCCGGAACCGTTATGGACGAAGCTCCCATCGTTCGTCTTTTACGCATGCTCCTTTCCTTTGACGAAAACGTCTATCGAACCGACCCTACACCACTGCACTTCACCTGTTTGTCAAGCTACCAATATCAGTGCATTAGCTATTTTCCACCTTCTCCCATCCCGACCTTGGGCATTGCCATGGCCCTTCCCACCTTTGTAACGTGGATGTCTGGTTCAACGCCAAACGAAAACGTGGTCGTGGGTGATTCGACATATTACACACCGGAAGGTGTGGACACCGAGTGGATAGGCATCCCGATTCGGACTGGTTACCTGAATAACATCGGCGCTATGCCATACATAGTTTCCCACCTGGATTCTAGATTTGACATTTGAGTGGTTTTTACGACAGATCCATCAACTGATATTTGAATGGTTTTTACGACAGATCCATCAACTGATATTTGAATACGCCTGAAGCAAGGCATCCTCAAAAATGGTAGAAAAGGCGTCCATGTTACTAGTGTAGTGTGTTGGTCACATTTGTTCATTATAGTGTGTTGGTCACATGGTGCATTGTTTAAAAATGCATTTGTTACAATTCAAAATAGTATAAACAATATGTATTCATGACCTACAAATTGTAACGGCGCGAGGAATCAAATTGCACAAATTATCATATGCAATAAGTACGAATTAGTAAAATGCTGAAGTAAGAATAACTTACCACACTCTACGCTGAATGTAAATGTAAACAAATAGAATTTATAATTAGGTCATAAGTATAGATATGTAAAGATTTTAGATTTAAGAATTCATATAAATAGCTGTAAGATGGATGAAAGAAATCAGAATAAATTGGATAATCAAAACGGCTTGTTAGCTGTAAAAATATTCTTTATTTTATTCTCTAAAAACTGCGGCTTATTAGCCATACCCAAGTGGCGTGCTCGCCTTAATAATAAGCAACCCATAATCCAATAGAAACAAAAAACTTCCTTCATTACACCTTGGAGCCATAGGAGTTATTATTTGGCGAGGATACCGATTTTGTCGTAGTCCGAGTTCTGCAGCTATGGGGACTGCAGTCTACTTAGCTCAACCGTCAAGATCCTTTGCAGATTCTCTCCCAAGTGTCCTCAATGTGACAGTGGTCACAAATTCAACATCAGTCTCAGAGGTTCTTAAAGTTTTCCATAATGATTGGATCGGATATGTCCAGATGGGTGTTGCACTCATCAGCATGTTTGTGGTGCTTGTGTGTGCGTACAAGTTGCATAAGATTGTTATGCCAGCCATTAGGAGAATGTTAACTAACAATCAAGTTTTCCCACATATTAGGAATATGGCTCACCACCCAGGTGAGGTTCCAATCACATTGACTATCTTGTGTGACATCCAACATATTTTCCATAAATCTTGTAAAGCTGAGTTTGGTATACAAATTGGTACTCTACCTTGTCCAGAAGTTCAGTGGTACATTGACCCAGCTTCACCGATACAACGTGGAGTGGAAACTATTAAGATATACCGATGGAATGACCTGATGGTTAAATTAAATTGGACCAATATGTGCATAAAATCACACCACTTGAATGTTGAGACATGTCAGGCGTTTCCCCAAATAGCAAAAATCCGGTGGTATGACCTCATGAATCAAGTCTCAGATTTAACAGCTTGGGATTGGATATCCATCATACCTCTATCTGTGACTACTGTAGCTGTTGGTCAGAGCCACTCGAGAAGAATACTCAGGTCGTACTTAGACTATCTTATTGACATTTAAATTCAAATTACTATGTAGTTTATAAGAATACTCAGCTGAACAATGGGATGTCTCAATCAAAATAACTCCGTTGTATCAGCGGTTTAAAAAAAAAATCTTCGTTTAGAAGATCCTCCCGGGGCAAATTCTTTAGCAAAGACCTGTGATTAGCCGTTATCTTTTTCAACGAAAATCTAGCAGATTCTAATGCTTTAATGATTTCACTCTGTTTATTTTTTGCCTCATCTAGAGTATGACCCCCTGTAAGAATGTCGTCTACGTATAATTCGCTTTTCAAGATTTTAGATGCCTCGGGGTATACCGTCTTACAGTCTTTACTTAGCTGCAAAAGAGTTCTAATTGCAAGAAAGGGCGCACAGTTTATTCCAAAGGTGACCGTTTTTAGCTGAAATGTACCAACGTTACCTTTAAGATTTTTACGAAATATAAGTCGCTGATACGGACAATCAGTAATGTATGCCTTTACCATACAACTATACCGCAAATAATGCAAATTCACAAAGAAAAATAAACAAAATGTACAAGTGTTAGTATAAAGATAAGTTTTTAGCCTTTAAGAAAGAATAATAATTAATAATTAAATAATTGAACTCGAAGCGTACAGTCGCACAAGCTAATCAGATAATTGAGATACCGCTCACTCGTCTAACCTTGGAGGATTTAAACATTTTGCGGACAACCTCTACATTTCACCAATTCAGACGCCTGTGGAAAGCAAACCAATTAAAAATAGTTCTCATCACCGCGTGGACCGTAGCATCGCATACTTTCCATCTCATTACAAGCCTAACGACTTCTACTACTATCCACAATCCAGTAACCATATGTATTTGGTTCTCCAAGAAAAAGATGTAAGTAGTTCTAATGAAAACAGTAGAAACTTTAGATCAGTTTCAACTGTTTAGTAGAAGTGTTGCCTCAAATTTTGGATTTGTTCGAACAATCCCCCATTTTGTCCAGCTTGTATGCTTCATTAGTCATCCCCGCAGAAAGCTTAGAGCAGATCCAGTCTGTCAACCCCGACTTGTACACTTTCTCCATAGTAGGCCAAGATCTCCTTTACTTCCTCGAGGGTAAGAAGAGTGGAAGTTACCAACAACCGTTGAACGCCAATCAATGGCTCACATGGCATTCAATATCAAACAGCAAAACCACCTTATCTGTTTGTTTGGTTGACACCCATGGACCTTTCCATCTCTTGTTGATATCAAGATCAAAACCCCTCCCGGAAGTACGCAGATTCACTTTTCCTGAGTCCTATCTGCTTCCTTCCCCTATCGAGACCTTCGAATTGACCCTGGACAGACTGAGTCATACCTCAGCTGGGAAAGTAAACTGCGTTACAATGGCGCCCGAGCAGGGACCCGATTTCAATTACGCATCCTGTGGTAAAACCTCACCAAACCACCAACGGAACTGGATCGGATCACGCACAAAGCAACGAAATCTTATAAGCTAAAAATACGCTACCGACGGACCCACTCAAATAGAGCTATCCGCTACGGGAGGACCAACTAACGAAAGTATGTCGTCAGCAGGAAAACTTATTAACAAATGGGTACTCTTGACAAACTCCGTCGTCAGCGCAGCGAACTAACACATCTGTAACGGCAGAGGGAATTCTCAATTTTTTTTTATTGGTAAATTTTTTTTTATTTTTATTTTATTCTTTAATTTTTTTTTTTTTACATATATGTATATGTTAACATAAAAAAAGTTTACCTTAATTTTCCCACAAATTAAAAACGCTGACAATGCAGCAGACGGTTAAAACAGGCCAACAACCTACGAAGTTGCAAAAACATTTTACTGCGCGTGTCATTATGATTACCATGCAATTCTATTATTTTACTTATTTGCAAAACCTTAACTGCGCGTGTCATTATGATTACAATGCAATTTTAATATTCTACTTTAAGCTTCATTTGTAATTTAAAATAAGTAATAAATCAGTTGTATTTTTAAAGTGAACAAATAAAGTTTTATATTTTTTTTAATAAATAAATTAAATATAATTTAACTGGCGCCCAATGTGGGGCAATCTAAAAACGTACCCAATAGGCTACACAAAAGGATATTCCCAATAGCACCCCATAGGCTGCAAATAAGAAAGGACAATCCTAAAAAACAAACCCAACAGGCTTTAAAATAGGAAGAATCCTGAAAGAACTCACCCCACAAAACCATCTGCAAAATAAGGACATTTTTGCATGAAGATCTTGGAATAGAAGAGGTTACCCAAGTATTGCCATTAAGAAAAGGAAAACTAACCCCCTATCAGCTTTATAACGATGGTTGCCGTAATAATAATGTAAGCATATTTTTAAGTTATATAATTATTTAAATAAGTGAACTTAACAAAAGTGCATATAAAAAAAAAAAATAGGAAAAAACGATCTAAAAGAAATTAAATAGAAATACAGTGACAAAAAGAAAAGATAGTAGTAAAATTCTAAAGAAATTTCAAATAACTGCAATTTACACCAATCTAGAGTTTACCATCCAATACTTGATATTTTAATAGATTAACTTGGTGACAACAATGTCTACAGGTGCAGGTCAGAATGTTGCGACGTCCTCACTGATTCCAGTGGGTCCGATGGAAATAGCCAATCATAAAATAGAAGATAGAGAGATAACAGCCATGTCAGCAAAAGACTATATGAAATCATATGGTGGTGTGGCATTTGACTATGCCAAGCTTAAAGAGGAATTTAGCAAGATTTGCCTGGATTTCTCAACACAGCCAGCAGCAGGTACTACATCATATGCTCTTGCCTTTGCAGCTGAAGTTGTCTACAAGATAGCTCCTGAGGCTAGGAGGGTTAATAAAACTGCTGGTGATAAGGCATGGAGGATCAAAATAGATAAATTGTGGGTCTTTATTTCCACATTTAAAAACACTCAGCCACCAACATCAGCACCAATGTCTGATGGAAGGTCTATATTGCTGACAGTCAAGCAAGCAGGGTTGCTTGCTTCAACTACTCTAACTGCATGGTCAAAACTGATATATGCAGAAACTAAAACATTTGTCCTTACTCCATTGGCAGGTGCGGTTTTCTCCAAGGATGACGCTTTGGAGCTAAGTAAAGTGATTTATGGGAGTGAACGGCCAACTGATGGTGAAATGGCTGGTGCAATGGCAGCAATAAACACTAGTTACCAACCTGGTGGATTCCATTTACATGCATCTAACATGACTATAGCACATAGATGGGCATTTTGCAGTACCAGTACTTTTTCAGTATTTTCTTTTTTTACTGATTATTGGAAAAAAAAATCAGTATTCAGTAAAAAGTACTGATTACTGAAAACAAAAATCAGTATTCAGTAAAAAGTACTGATTACTGAAAAAAAAAATCAGTATTCAGTAAAAAGTACTGATTACTGAAAAAAAAAATCAGTATTCAGTAAAAAGTACTGATTACTGAAAAAAAAATCAGTATTCAGTAAAAAGTACTGATTACTGAAAAAAAAAATCAGTATTCAGTAAAAAGTACTGATTACTGAAAAAAAAAATCAGTATTCAGTAAATTTTACTGATTTGTGTAGAAAAATGCAGTAATCAGTAAATGATTGATAGTAGATACTGTCTGCCTTAAAAATAATACATACACATTGTATGAACAGTGGCGTGTTTTCACTTTTTTTAATTATTAAAAAGGGAAATGTGTTATTGTGGAAAAAAATATTATCATAGTTAAAACAACAAGTTATTTTAATTTACAATGAAAAAAATTTTCAAGCCGACCGAGCTGAGAGTCGAACCCACGACCTAGTAGATGAGAGCCGTAAACGCCTAGTACTAGACCAATATCTTTTATATTTAAATTCATATTTATATTTTGAAAAAAAAAGTTTATTTTTTTTGTTATTTTTTAAAATGTTTAAAAAAATTTATTTTTACATTTAAAATATAAAAGAGAAAATATCTTGTCTGCCAAAGCCGGATTCGAACCACCGAACCTAAGGATAAGCGGCTTAAACACTAACCAGTATGCCACGCCAATCACGTCGTAACTTTGCATTAATGTTAATTTAAATTTTATACGTTTTTAATTGTTTTGTATAAAATTTGTAAATTAATATTGATCAGGGATGATAAATAAGAAAACCAATATCGTACCAAGGAACTTTTAAAATAGTACTTAATCTTTTTTTTTTTATTTTTAAAACCAACAATTGTATACAACAAAAACAAAAGGTGCATATAATTCATTTGTACATTAAACTCCGCTTATATTTTTATTTTATATCAATTATAAGTATGTTTACCTATAGGTTTGAAAAATTTGGAAATTGTACCAAATGACCAGTGTACTTTTAAGTTTTGAATTGTACCAAAAAAAGTACAATTGTACCAACTTTATCAACACTGAAATTGATACATAATAACATAATCAATTGTAAAAGTTGCAACTAATAAAAATATAAAAAAAAGTTTCATTCATAACGGTACAGAAATTCTTTCGTAGCAGATATTTGGAATTTTTATTGATCAGTTGTGAAAAAATATTAAAAAAATGAGCGATATTTCCGATTTTGACAGTGATGACTCGGTCAGAGATCCGGATTTTTTGTGTGAAGAAGATCTTCCAAGATTTTCAAATTTTTTTAGTGAAACCTCAAAAGATTTGTTGAAATCAGATGAACTCAATGGTGTTAATACAATTATTTTTAGTGACGACTTTTTTAAAATTGTTGAAATGGTAATATAAAATATAAGCATATTTTATAACCTTCACCATAAAATGATTTAATAATCCAGCTAAATATTTATAATATTTAAATGAAAACCGGTGTTGTGAAAAATTAGTTTTTATTTTTCTTTAATTTAATAACATATTTTTATAACTACTTACGTATTTATTTGGTTTTTTTTACATCGTTTATGTTTAAAAATGTTTATCTAACAAATTAAACCTTATATAGCTGAACGGCCTAAGGGGTTGTTCAGTAAACAAGAGGTTCCAAGTTCAACCCCAGTTTCAGCTTTTATTTATAACAAAATTGGTGAAGGATATAAATATTATGATTGGCGGTATAGCCGAAAATATAGCACTTACTCTCAATTGTAATTTATTGATTTCCAATTTAAATAAGATGGACAAAACTCCTCACCAACGGAAAATGGGCGGCTTAATTGCTGTTTGCCAAGTCTGCAACAAAAAAATTAAAGGGTCTTTGCGTGTGAGCTCCAATTTTATTAAACATTTAAAAAAAGAACATCCCCAAAAACTTGGAGATTTAAAAGCAAGAAAGGAGGAGAACAGGAGAACAAGAGGTCGCAAAAGCTCCTTTGTTGAGGACATTTTGAATTTTATATGCTCTACTGCCTCTCCATTGTCCATAATTGATGACAAGAGTTTCAAAAACTTATTTCCCGGCAAACAAATTCCAAGCCGACGTACAATAACAAGGTTGCTTTTAGAAACGCAAAACAAATTTATAAAAGACATTGTAACTAAGTTAGAAAAAGTCGAATACGTCTGTGTCACTGCTGATGTGTGGTCCAGTGGGAAAAAATCATTTTTTGGCTACACCTGCCATTGGCTTGATGAAAATAGTTTAGAGAGGAAATCAGTAGCACTGGCCTGTCGACGATTCAAAGGAACCCATTCTTTTGATCGCATCACGAAGTTGATAGGCACAATCAATAAAGAATTTAAAATACCCATTGACAAAATTGTTTATACAATAACCGACAATGGATCAAATTTTTTAAAAGCTTTTAAGGAATTCGGTGTTGATTTAAGTAAGCGATAAATATTTATTTCAAATGGGATTATATTAATAATTTTCTATAATTCAGCAATATGCAATGAAAATGATAGTGATGAGGACTCTGGATCTGATTCGGATGACCAAACAAACATTTTAGGCCCCCAGTTTCAACCTGTTAATATAAGGTTATCTAAACACTTTCCGTGCGCAAGTCATACACTAAATCTTTTGGCTACAACTGATTTCAATAAAATAATGGACACTTTAAGTCAAGATATAAAAGATATTCATAAAAGATCTTTCAGCAGGTAAAATTGAAAAAATTCATACTACAAACCGCTTCGATTTATTTTTTACTTTTATGCTTATAGATGTACACAGATTTGGAACAAATGCAATAGACCGAAGTCTGCAGAAGTCATCAGCGGAGTTTTAAGCGCCAATTTGTTGACTCCATGTATAACAAGGTGGAACTCTCTTTATGATTCCGTAAAAAGGTTGTTGCAGCATAAAGGTAATTTGCCGGAACTTTGCTACCGGCTTTCTATCCCCACCATTCTTGCAGACGAACTGGAGTACTTGGAGGAATTTCTATTAGTAATGAAACCTATAGCAGAGGCAATTGACTACCTTCAGGGAGAAAATACTATGTACTTCGGACATTTCGTCCCCACCATAGTCTCGTTAAGGGTAAAATTTTGGCGTTTAGAGCAATCAAATTTAAAATACCTATCTCCATCGATAAAAAAAATGAAAGAGGCTTTATTTCTAAGATTTGAAAAATATTTCAAAGTACAGCCAGACGCTTGGGATGCTATCATTGCGGCGGTAACTATACCTGAAATAAAGCTCCGATTTTTAAAACCTCTATTGGAAACGGCTACATCAAAAACAGAGGAAGATGTAAAACAAATGTTAAATACATACCTAATAAAATACGGAAAGATACCGGATACTGAAACCCGTATTGTGCCTCAAACGCCGCAAAATTCATTTTTAGATTTTGGGGAAGAAGGTGATGTTAACTTTTGCACATTATTTTCCTTTGATATTTATATTAGTATGTATATTTGAATATCCAATTTTCTTAACCAGATGATGATGTACAGTCCAATTTAAGCGATGTGGGAAATTATCTCGAGGAAACAATTTTATACTTGGCCGACCGGGATACAACAACAAATTGCCTGCATAAGCACAATGCAATAAAAAACGTTTTTATAAAATATAATACCCCACTACCCTCATCTGCACCTGTAGAACGACTGTTTTCTTTTGCTGGGATTGTGAATCGCTCTAGAAGACAAAAACTTAGCGACAAAAATTTTGAAATGCTTGTGCTTAGAAAAGCTAACAGCATATAGCACAGCATGTATTCACAAATACATCTAATTTTTTTTTCATTGTTTATTTAAAATAACTCGTTGTTTTAACCATGTAAATAAATTTTTTTTACCCAATAACACATCTCCTTTTTAAATAATTTAAAAAAGTGAAAACACGCCACAGTATCTACTATCAATCATTTACTTATTACTGCATTTTTTTACACAAACCAGTAAAATTAACTGAATACTGATTTTTGTTTTCAGTAATCAGTACTTTTTACTGAATACTGATTTTTTTTTTCAGTAATCAGTACTTTTTACTGAATACTGATTTTTTTTTTCAGTAATCAGTACTTTTTACTGAATACTGATTTTTTTTTCAGTAATCAGTACTTTTTACTGAATACTGATTTTTTTTTTCAGTAATCAGTACTTTTTACTGAATACTGATTTTTTGTTTCAATAACCAGTAAAATTTACTGAATACTGATTTTTTTTTTCAGTAATCAGTACTTTTTACTGATTACTGAAACGTGTAATGCAGTAAAAAAGTAATGCAGTATGCCCATGTATGCTATAGCATTGGTTGCATCATATGCAGCTACTGCTAAATGCCCTGAGGGGTTAAGGAAATCCATAATTACACTGCTGATCAAGATAAAACCTTGCAAGAGGAAAAGCAAATCGATAATCACCCCAACCATAATCAACGCAGTCCCATCAGTGCATACCTCAATGCCCGATTTATCAGAAAAAAGGAAACAGGGTCATAATGGCATAACGAGAATCTCAAACATCCCGTATTTTTGACCAATCGAGGACGCTAGGTGTTAAGAGGGGAGGTGTTAACATAAAAAAAGTTTACCTTAATTTTCCCACAAATTAAAAACGCTGACAATGCAGCAGACGGTTAAAACAGGCCAACAACCTACGAAGTTGCAAAAACATTTTACTGCGCGTGTCATTATGATTACCATGCAATTCTATTATTTTACTTATTTGCAAAACCTTAACTGCGCGTGTCATTATGATTACAATGCAATTTTAATATTCTACTTTAAGCTTCATTTGTAATTTAAAATAAGTAATAAATCAGTTGTATTTTTAAAGTGAACAAATAAAGTTTTATATTTTTTTTAATAAATAAATTAAATATAATTTAACTGGCGCCCAATGTGGGGCAATCTAAAAACGTACCCAATAGGCTACACAAAAGGATATTCCCAATAGCATCCCATAGGCTGCAAATAAGAAAGGACAATCCTAAAAAACAAACCCAACAGGCTTTAAAATAGGAAGAATCCTGAAAGAACTCACCCCACAAAACCATCTGCAAAATAAGGACATTTTTGCATGAAGATCTTGGAATAGAAGAGGTTACCCAAGTATTGCCATTAAGAAAAGGAAAACTAACCCCCTATCAGCTTTATAACGATGGTTGCCGTAATAATAATGTAAGCATATTTTTAAGTTATATAATTATTTAAATAAGTGAACTTAACAAAAGTGCATATAAAAAAAAAAAATAGGAAAAAACGATCTAAAAGAAATTAAATAGAAATACAGTGACAAAAAGAAAAGATAGTAGTAAAATTCTAAAGAAATTTCAAATAACTGCAATTTACACCAATCTAGAGTTTACCATCCAATACTTGATATTTTAATAGATTAACTTGGTGACAACAATGTCTACAGGTGCAGGTCAGAATGTTGCGACGTCCTCACTGATTCCAGTGGGTCCGATGGAAATAGCCAATCATAAAATAGAAGATAGAGAGATAACAGCCATGTCAGCAAAAGACTATATGAAATCATATGGTGGTGTGGCATTTGACTATGCCAAGCTTAAAGAGGAATTTAGCAAGATTTGCCTGGATTTCTCAACACAGCCAGCAGCAGGTACTACATCATATGCTCTTGCCTTTGCAGCTGAAGTTGTCTACAAGATAGCTCCTGAGGCTAGGAGGGTTAATAAAACTGCTGGTGATAAGGCATGGAGGATCAAAATAGATAAATTGTGGGTCTTTATTTCCACATTTAAAAACACTCAGCCACCAACATCAGCACCAATGTCTGATGGAAGGTCTATATTGCTGACAGTCAAGCAAGCAGGGTTGCTTGCTTCAACTACTCTGCATGGTCAAAACTGATATATAATCATATAATGAAATATGATTATTTCATATTGTGGTGTTGTGTGCTTGTTGTTGATCTCACGTCTTGCATTAAACAGCAAGACGTATGTTTTTTTATCAACAACAAATAGAATTTATGATGTGTTGGCAAATTCACATGCTTTGCATTAAAACACAAATCGTGTGAATTTGCAACATCAGCTAATTTAAGAGTTTTGTATTCTAGCAAGTAAGACATTTATTGTTAGTTTTTAAGTTTGAATTTAGTAATAAAGTATCGTCCAAACAACAAGTAATTGTTTTTTTATTTATGAAGTGCATAATTATATGCAGAAACTAAAACATTTGTCCTTACTCCATTGGCAGGTGCGGTTTTCTCCAAGGATGACGCTTTGGAGCTAAGTAAAGTGATTTATGGGAGTGAACGGCCAACTGATGGTGAAATGGCTGGTGCAATGGCAGCAATAAACACTAGTTACCAACCTGGTGGATTCCATTTACATGCATCTAACATGACTATAGCATTGGTTGCATCATATGCAGCTACTGCTAAATGCCCTGAGGGGTTAAGGAAATCCATAATTACACTGCTGATCAAGATAAAACCTTGCAAGAGGAAAAGCAAATCGATAATCACCCCAACCATAATCAACGCAGTCCCATCAGTGCATACCTCAATGCCCGATTTATCAGAAAAAAGGAAACAGGGTCATAATGGCATAACGAGAATCTCAAACATCCCGTATTTTTGACCAATCGAGGACGCTAGGTGTTAAGAGGGGAGGTGTTAACATAAAAAAAGTTTACCTTAATTTTCCCACAAATTAAAAACGCTGACAATGCAGCAGACGGTTAAAACAGGCCAACAACCTACGAAGTTGCAAAAACATTTTACTGCGCGTGTCATTATGATTACCATGCAATTCTATTATTTTACTTATTTGCAAAACCTTAACTGCGCGTGTCATTATGATTACAATGCAATTTTAATATTCTACTTTAAGCTTCATTTGTAATTTAAAATAAGTAATAAATCAGTTGTATTTTTAAAGTGAACAAATAAAGTTTTATATTTTTTTTAATAAATAAATTAAATATAATTTAACTGGCGCCCAATGTGGGGCAATCTAAAAACGTACCCAATAGGCTACACAAAAGGATATTCCCAATAGCACCCCATAGGCTGCAAATAAGAAAGGACAATCCTAAAAAACAAACCCAACAGGCTTTAAAATAGGAAGAATCCTGAAAGAACTCACCCCACAAAACCATCTGCAAAATAAGGACATTTTTGCATGAAGATCTTGGAGTAGAAGAGGTTACCCAAGTATTGCCATTAAGAAAAGGAAAACTAACCCCCTATCAGCTTTATAACGATGGTTGCCGTAATAATAATGTAAGCATATTTTTAAGTTATATAATTATTTAAATAAGTGAACTTAACAAAAGTGCATATAAAAAAAAAAAAAATAGGAAAAAACGATCTAAAAGAAATTAAATAGAAATACAGTGACAAAAAGAAAAGATAGTAGTAAAATTCTAAAGAAATTTCAAATAACTGCAATTTACACCAATCTAGAGTTTACCATCCAATACTTGATATTTTAATAGATTAACTTGGTGACAACAATGTCTACAGGTGCAGGTCAGAATGTTGCGACGTCCTCACTGATTCCAGTGGGTCCGATGGAAATAGCCAATCATAAAATAGAAGATAGAGAGATAACAGCCATGTCAGCAAAAGACTATATGAAATCATATGGTGGTGTGGCATTTGACTATGCCAAGCTTAAAGAGGAATTTAGCAAGATTTGCCTGGATTTCTCAACACAGCCAGCAGCAGGTACTACATCATATGCTCTTGCCTTTGCAGCTGAAGTTGTCTACAAGATAGCTCCTGAGGCTAGGAGGGTTAATAAAACTGCTGGTGATAAGGCATGGAGGATCAAAATAGATAAATTGTGGGTCTTTATTTCCACATTTAAAAACACTCAGCCACCAACATCAGCACCAATGTCTGATGGAAGGTCTATATTGCTGACAGTCAAGCAAGCAGGGTTGCTTGCTTCAACTACTCTAACTGCATGGTCAAAACTGATATATAATCATATAATGAAATATGATTATTTCATATTGTGGTGTTGTGTGCTTGTTGTTGATCTCACGTCTTGCATTAAACAGCAAGACGTATGTTTTTTTATCAACAACAAATAGAATTTATGATGTGTTGGCAAATTCACATGCTTTGCATTAAAACACAAATCGTGTGAATTTGCAACATCAGCTAATTTAAGAGTTTTGTATTCTAGCAAGTAAGACATTTATTGTTAGTTTTTAAGTTTGAATTTAGTAATAAAGTATCGTCCAAACAACAAGTAATTGTTTTTTTATTTATGAAGTGCATAATTATATGCAGAAACTAAAACATTTGTCCTTACTCCATTGGCAGGTGCGGTTTTCTCCAAGGATGACGCTTTGGAGCTAAGTAAAGTGATTTATGGGAGTGAACGGCCAACTGATGGTGAAATGGCTGGTGCAATGGCAGCAATAAACACTAGTTACCAACCTGGTGGATTCCATTTACATGCATCTAACATGACTATAGCATTGGTTGCATCATATGCAGCTACTGCTAAATGCCCTGAGGGGTTAAGGAAATCCATAATTACACTGCTGATCAAGATAAAACCTTGCAAGAGGAAAAGCAAATCGATAATCACCCCAACCATAATCAACGCAGTCCCATCAGTGCATACCTCAATGCCCGATTTATCAGAAAAAAGGAAACAGGGTCATAATGGCATAACGAGAATCTCAAACATCCCGTATTTTTGACCAATCGAGGACGCTAGGTGTTAAGAGGGGAGGTGTTAACATAAAAAAAGTTTACCTTAATTTTCCCACAAATTAAAAACGCTGACAATGCAGCAGACGGTTAAAACAGGCCAACAACCTACGAAGTTGCAAAAACATTTTACTGCGCGTGTCATTATGATTACCATGCAATTCTATTATTTTACTTATTTGCAAAACCTTAACTGCGCGTGTCATTATGATTACAATGCAATTTTAATATTCTACTTTAAGCTTCATTTGTAATTTAAAATAAGTAATAAATCAGTTGTATTTTTAAAGTGAACAAATAAAGTTTTATATTTTTTTTAATAAATAAATTAAATATAATTTAACTGGCGCCCAATGTGGGGCAATCTAAAAACGTACCCAATAGGCTACACAAAAGGATATTCCCAATAGCACCCCATAGGCTGCAAATAAGAAAGGACAATCCTAAAAACAAACCCAACAGGCTTTAAAATAGGAAGAATCCTGAAAGAACTCACCCCACAAAACCATCTGCAAAATAAGGACATTTTTGCATGAAGATCTTGGAATAGAAGAGGTTACCCAAGTATTGCCATTAAGAAAAGGAAAACTAACCCCCTATCAGCTTTATAACGATGGTTGCCGTAATAATAATGTAAGCATATTTTTAAGTTATATAATTATTTAAATAAGTGAACTTAACAAAAGTGCATATAAAAAAAAAAATAGGAAAAAACGATCTAAAAGAAATTAAATAGAAATACAGTGACAAAAAGAAAAGATAGTAGTAAAATTCTAAAGAAATTTCAAATAACTGCAATTTACACCAATCTAGAGTTTACCATCCAATACTTGATATTTTAATAGATTAACTTGGTGACAACAATGTCTACAGGTGCAGGTCAGAATGTTGCGACGTCCTCACTGATTCCAGTGGGTCCGATGGAAATAGCCAATCATAAAATAAAAGATAGAGAGATAACAGCCATGTCAGCAAAAGACTATATGAAATCATATGGTGGTGTGGCATTTGACTATGCCAAGCTTAAAGAGGAATTTAGCAAGATTTGCCTGGATTTCTCAACACAGCCAGCAGCAGGTACTACATCATATGCTCTTGCCTTTGCAGCTGAAGTTGTCTACAAGATAGCTCCTGAGGCTAGGAGGGTTAATAAAACTGCTGGTGATAAGGCATGGAGGATCAAAATAGATAAATTGTGGGTCTTTATTTCCACATTTAAAAACACTCAGCCACCAACATCAGCACCAATGTCTGATGGAAGGTTTATATTGCTGACAGTCAAGCAAGCAGGGTTGCTTGCTTCAACTACTCTAACTGCATGGTCAAAACTGATATATGCAGAAACTAAAACATTTGTCCTTACTCCATTGGCAGGTGCGGTTTTCTCCAAGGATGACGCTTTGGAGCTAAGTAAAGTGATTTATGGGAGTGAACGGCCAACTGATGGTGAAATGGCTGGTGCAATGGCAGCAATAAACACTAGTTACCAACCTGGTGGATTCCATTTACATGCATCTAACATGACTATAGCATTGGTTGCATCATATGCAGCTACTGCTAAATGCCCTGAGGGGTTAAGGAAATCCATAATTACACTGCTGATCAAGATAAAACCTTGCAAGAGGAAAAGCAAATCGATAATCACCCCAACCATAATCAACGCAGTCCCATCAGTGCATACCTCAATGCCCGATTTATCAGAAAAAAGGAAACAGGGTCATAATGGCATAACGAGAATCTCAAACATCCCGTATTTTTGACCAATCGAGGACGCTAGGTGTTAAGAGGGGAGGTGTTAACATAAAAAAAGTTTACCTTAATTTTCCCACAAATTAAAAACGCTGACAATGCAGCAGACGGTTAAAACAGGCCAACAACCTACGAAGTTGCAAAAACATTTTACTGCGCGTGTCATTATGATTACCATGCAATTCTATTATTTTACTTATTTGCAAAACCTTAACTGCGCGTGTCATTATGATTACAATGCAATTTTAATATTCTACTTTAAGCTTCATTTGTAATTTAAAATAAGTAATAAATCAGTTGTATTTTTAAAGTGAACAAATAAAGTTTTATATTTTTTTTAATAAATAAATTAAATATAATTTAACTGGCGCCCAATGTGGGGCAATCTAAAAACGTACCCAATAGGCTACACAAAAGGATATTCCCAATAGCACCCCATAGGCTGCAAATAAGAAAGGACAATCCTAAAAAACAAACCCAACAGGCTTTAAAATAGGAAGAATCCTGAAAGAACTCACCCCACAAAACCATCTGCAAAATAAGGACATTTTTGCATGAAGATCTTGGAGTAGAAGAGGTTACCCAAGTATTGCCATTAAGAAAAGGAAAACTAACCCCCTATCAGCTTTATAACGATGGTTGCCGTAATAATAATGTAAGCATATTTTTAAGTTATATAATTATTTAAATAAGTGAACTTAACAAAAGTGCATATAAAAAAAAAAAAAATAGGAAAAAACGATCTAAAAGAAATTAAATAGAAATACAGTGACAAAAAGAAAAGATAGTAGTAAAATTCTAAAGAAATTTCAAATAACTGCAATTTACACCAATCTAGAGTTTACCATCCAATACTTGATATTTTAATAGATTAACTTGGTGACAACAATGTCTACAGGTGCAGGTCAGAATGTTGCGACGTCCTCACTGATTCCAGTGGGTCCGATGGAAATAGCCAATCATAAAATAGAAGATAGAGAGATAACAGCCATGTCAGCAAAAGACTATATGAAATCATATGGTGGTGTGGCATTTGACTATGCCAAGCTTAAAGAGGAATTTAGCAAGATTTGCCTGGATTTCTCAACACAGCCAGCAGCAGGTACTACATCATATGCTCTTGCCTTTGCAGCTGAAGTTGTCTACAAGATAGCTCCTGAGGCTAGGAGGGTTAATAAAACTGCTGGTGATAAGGCATGGAGGATCAAAATAGATAAATTGTGGGTCTTTATTTCCACATTTAAAAACACTCAGCCACCAACATCAGCACCAATGTCTGATGGAAGGTCTATATTGCTGACAGTCAAGCAAGCAGGGTTGCTTGCTTCAACTACTCTAACTGCATGGTCAAAACTGATATATGCAGAAACTAAAACATTTGTCCTTACTCCATTGGCAGGTGCGGTTTTCTCCAAGGATGACGCTTTGGAGCTAAGTAAAGTGATTTATGGGAGTGAACGGCCAACTGATGGTGAAATGGCTGGTGCAATGGCAGCAATAAACACTAGTTACCAACCTGGTGGATTCCATTTACATGCATCTAACATGACTATAGCATTGGTTGCATCATATGCAGCTACTGCTAAATGCCCTGAGGGGTTAAGGAAATCCATAATTACACTGCTGATCAAGATAAAACCTTGCAAGAGGAAAAGCAAATCGATAATCACCCCAACCATAATCAACGCAGTCCCATCAGTGCATACCTCAATGCCCGATTTATCAGAAAAAAGGAAACAGGGTCATAATGGCATAACGAGAATCTCAAACATCCCGTATTTTTGACCAATCGAGGACGCTAGGTGTTAAGAGGGGAGGTGTAACCATAAAAAAAGTTTACCTTAATTTTCCCACAAATTAAAAACGCTGACAATGCAGCAGACGGTTAAAACAGGCCAACAACCTACGAAGTTGCAAAAACATTTTACTGCGCGTGTCATTATGATTACCATGCAATTCTATTATTTTACTTATTTGCAAAACCTTAACTGCGCGTGTCATTATGATTACAATGCAATTTTAATATTCTACTTTAAGCTTCATTTGTAATTTAAAATAAGTAATAAATCAGTTGTATTTTTAAAGTGAACAAATAAAGTTTTATATTTTTTTTAATAAATAAATTAAATATAATTTAACTGGCGCCCAATGTGGGGCAATCTAAAAACGTACCCAATAGGCTACACAAAAGGATATTCCCAATAGCACCCCATAGGCTGCAAATAAGAAAGGACAATCCTAAAAAACAAACCCAACAGGCTTTAAAATAGGAAGAATCCTGAAAGAACTCACCCCACAAAACCATCTGCAAAATAAGGACATTTTTGCATGAAGATCTTGGAATAGAAGAGGTTACCCAAGTATTGCCATTAAGAAAAGGAAAACTAACCCCCTATCAGCTTTATAACGATGGTTGCCGTAATAATAATGTAAGCATATTTTTAAGTTATATAATTATTTAAATAAGTGAACTTAACAAAAGTGCATATAAAAAAAAAAATAGGAAAAAACGATCTAAAAGAAATTAAATAGAAATACAGTGACAAAAAGAAAAGATAGTAGTAAAATTCTAAAGAAATTTCAAATAACTGCAATTTACACCAATCTAGAGTTTACCATCCAATACTTGATATTTTAATAGATTAACTTGGTGACAACAATGTCTACAGGTGCAGGTCAGAATGTTGCGACGTCCTCACTGATTCCAGTGGGTCCGATGGAAATAGCCAATCATAAAATAGAAGATAGAGAGATAACAGCCATGTCAGCAAAAGACTATATGAAATCATATGGTGGTGTGGCATTTGACTATGCCAAGCTTAAAGAGGAATTTAGCAAGATTTGCCTGGATTTCTCAACACAGCCAGCAGCAGGTACTACATCATATGCTCTTGCCTTTGCAGCTGAAGTTGTCTACAAGATAGCTCCTGAGGCTAGGAGGGTTAATAAAACTGCTGGTGATAAGGCATGGAGGATCAAAATAGATAAATTGTGGTTCTTAATTTCCACATTTAAAAACACTCAGCCACCAACATCAGCACCAATGTCTGATGGAAGGTCTATATTGCTGACAGTCAAGCAAGCAGGGTTGCTTGCTTCAACTACTCTAACTGCATGGTCAAAACTGATATATAATCATATAATGAAATATGATTATTTCATATTGTGGTGTTGTGTGCTTGTTGTTGATCTCACGTCTTGCATTAAACAGCAAGACGTATGTTTTTTTATCAACAACAAATAGAATTTATGATGTGTTGGCAAATTCACATGCTTTGCATTAAAACACAAATCGTGTGAATTTGCAACATCAGCTATTTTAAGAGTTTTGTATTCTAGCAAGTAAGACATTTATTGTTAGTTTTTAAGTTTGAATTTAGTAATAAAGTATCGTCCAAACAACAAGTAATTGTTTTTTTATTTATGAAGTGCATAATTATATGCAGAAACTAAAACATTTGTCCTTACTCCATTGGCAGGTGCGGTTTTCTCCAAGGATGACGCTTTGGAGCTAAGTAAAGTGATTTATGGGAGTGAACGGCCAACTGATGGTGAAATGGCTGGTGCAATGGCAGCAATAAACACTAGTTACCAACCTGGTGGATTCCATTTACATGCATCTAACATGACTATAGCATTGGTTGCATCATATGCAGCTACTGCTAAATGCCCTGAGGGGTTAAGGAAATCCATAATTACACTGCTGATCAAGATAAAACCTTGCAAGAGGAAAAGCAAATCGATAATCACCCCAACCATAATCAACGCAGTCCCATCAGTGCATACCTCAATGCCCGATTTATCAGAAAAAAGGAAACAGGGTCATAATGGCATAACGAGAATCTCAAACATCCCGTATTTTTGACCAATCGAGTACGCTAGGTGTTAAGAGGGGAGGTGTTAATATAAAAAAAGTTTACCTTAATTTTCCCACAAATTAAAAACGCTGACAATGCAGCAGACGGTTAAAACAGGCCAACAACCTACGAAGTTGCAAAAACATTTTACTGCGCGTGTCATTATGATTACCATGCAATTCTATTATTTTACTTATTTGCAAAACCTTAACTGCGCGTGTCATTATGATTACAATGCAATTTTAATATTCTACTTTAAGCTTCATTTGTAATTTAAAATAAGTAATAAATCAGTTGTATTTTTAAAGTGAACAAATAAAGTTTTATATATTTTTTAATAAATAAATTAAATATAATTTAACTGGCGCCCAATGTGGGGCAATCTTAAAACGTACCCAATAGGCTACACAAAAGGATATTCCCAATAGCACCCCATAGGCTGCAAATAAGAAAGGACAATCCTAAAAAACAAACCCAACAGGCTTTAAAATAGGAAGAATCCTGAAAGAACTCACCCCACAAAACCATCTGCAAAATAAGGACATTTTTGCATGAAGATCTTGGAATAGAAGAGGTTACCCAAGTATTGCCATTAAGAAAAGGAAAACTAACCCCCTATCAGCTTTATAACGATGGTTGCCGTAATAATAATGTAAGCATATTTTTAAGTTATATAATTATTTAAATAAGTGAACTTAACAAAAGTGCATATAAAAAAAAAAAAATAGGAAAACACGATCTAAAAGAAATTAAATAGAAATACAGTGACAAAAAGAAAAGATAGTAGTAAAATTCTAAAGAAATTTCAAATAACTGCAATTTACACCAATCTAGAGTTTACCATCCAATACTTGATATTTTAATAGATTAACTTGGTGACAACAATGTCTACAGGTGCAGGTCAGAATGTTGCGACGTCCTCACTGATTCCAGTGGGTCCGATGGAAATAGCCAATCATAAAATAAAAGATAGAGAGATAACAGCCATGTCAGCAAAAGACTATATGAAATCATATGGTGGTGTGGCATTTGACTATGCCAAGCTTAAAGAGGAATTTAGCAAGATTTGCCTGGATTTCTCAACACAGCCAGCAGCAGGTACTACATCATATGCTCTTGCCTTTGCAGCTGAAGTTGTCTACAAGATAGCTCCTGAGGCTAGGAGGGTTAATAAAACTGCTGGTGATAAGGCATGGAGGATCAAAATAGATAAATTGTGGGTCTTTATTTCCACATTTAAAAACACTCAGCCACCAACATCAGCACCAATGTCTGATGGAAGGTCTATATTGCTGACAGTCAAGCAAGCAGGGTTGCTTGCTTCAACTACTCTAACTGCATGGTCAAAACTGATATATGCAGAAACTAAAACATTTGTCCTTACTCCATTGGCAGGTGCGGTTTTCTCCAAGGATGACGCTTTGGAGCTAAGTAAAGTGATTTATGGGAGTGAACGGCCAACTGATGGTGAAATGGCTGGTGCAATGGCAGCAATAAACACTAGTTACCAACCTGGTGGATTCCATTTACATGCATCTAACATGACTATAGCATTGGTTGCATCATATGCAGCTACTGCTAAATGCCCTGAGGGGTTAAGGAAATCCATAATTACACTGCTGATCAAGATAAAACCTTGCAAGAGGAAAAGCAAATCGATAATCACCCCAACCATAATCAACGCAGTCCCATCAGTGCATACCTCAATGCCCGATTTATCAGAAAAAAGGAAACAGGGTCATAATGGCATAACGAGAATCTCAAACATCCCGTATTTTTGACCAATCGAGGACGCTAGGTGTTAAGAGGGGAGGTGTAACCATAAAAAAAGTTTACCTTAATTTTCCCACAAATTAAAAACGCTGACAATGCAGCAGACGGTTAAAACAGGCCAACAACCTACGAAGTTGCAAAAACATTTTACTGCGCGTGTCATTATGATTACCATGCAATTCTATTATTTTACTTATTTGCAAAACCTTAACTGCGCGTGTCATTATGATTACAATGCAATTTTAATATTCTACTTTAAGCTTCATTTGTAATTTAAAATAAGTAATAAATCAGTTGTATTTTTAAAGTGAACAAATAAAGTTTTATATATTTTTTAATAAATAAATTAAATATAATTTAACTGGCGCCCAATGTGGGGCAATCTAAAAACGTACCCAATAGGCTACACAAAAGGATATTCCCAATAGCACCCCATAGGCTGCAAATAAGAAAGGACAATCCTAAAAAACAAACCCAACAGGCTTTAAAATAGGAAGAATCCTGAAAGAACTCACCCCACAAAACCATCTGCAAAATAAGGACATTTTTGCATGAAGATCTTGGAATAGAAGAGGTTACCCAAGTATTGCCATTAAGAAAAGGAAAACTAACCCCCTATCAGCTTTATAACGATGGTTGCCGTAATAATAATGTAAGCATATTTTTAAGTTATATAATTATTTAAATAAGTGAACTTAACAAAAGTGCATATAAAAAAAAAAAATAGGAAAAAACGATCTAAAAGAAATTAAATAGAAATACAGTGACAAAAAGAAAAGATAGTAGTAAAATTCTAAAGAAATTTCAAATAACTGCAATTTACACCAATCTAGAGTTTACCATCCAATACTTGATATTTTAATAGATTAACTTGGTGACAACAATGTCTACAGGTGCAGGTCAGAATGTTGCGACGTCCTCACTGATTCCAGTGGGTCCGATGGAAATAGCCAATCATAAAATAGAAGATAGAGAGATAACAGCCATGTCAGCAAAAGACTATATGAAATCATATGGTGGTGTGGCATTTGACTATGCCAAGCTTAAAGAGGAATTTAGCAAGATTTGCCTGGATTTCTCAACACAGCCAGCAGCAGGTACTACATCATATGCTCTTGCCTTTGCAGCTGAAGTTGTCTACAAGATAGCTCCTGAGGCTAGGAGGGTTAATAAAACTGCTGGTGATAAGGCATGGAGGATCAAAATAGATAAATTGTGGTTCTTAATTTCCACATTTAAAAACACTCAGCCACCAACATCAGCACCAATGTCTGATGGAAGGTCTATATTGCTGACAGTCAAGCAAGCAGGGTTGCTTGCTTCAACTACTCTAACTGCATGGTCAAAACTGATATATAATCATATAATGAAATATGATTATTTCATATTGTGGTGTTGTGTGCTTGTTGTTGATCTCACGTCTTGCATTAAACAGCAAGACGTATGTTTTTTTATCAACAACAAATAGAATTTATGATGTGTTGGCAAATTCACATGCTTTGCATTAAAACACAAATCGTGTGAATTTGCAACATCAGCTATTTTAAGAGTTTTGTATTCTAGCAAGTAAGACATTTATTGTTAGTTTTTAAGTTTGAATTTAGTAATAAAGTATCGTCCAAACAACAAGTAATTGTTTTTTTATTTATGAAGTGCATAATTATATGCAGAAACTAAAACATTTGTCCTTACTCCATTGGCAGGTGCGGTTTTCTCCAAGGATGACGCTTTGGAGCTAAGTAAAGTGATTTATGGGAGTGAACGGCCAACTGATGGTGAAATGGCTGGTGCAATGGCAGCAATAAACACTAGTTACCAACCTGGTGGATTCCATTTACATGCATCTAACATGACTATAGCATTGGTTGCATCATATGCAGCTACTGCTAAATGCCCTGAGGGGTTAAGGAAATCCATAATTACACTGCTGATCAAGATAAAACCTTGCAAGAGGAAAAGCAAATCGATAATCACCCCAACCATAATCAACGCAGTCCCATCAGTGCATACCTCAATGCCCGATTTATCAGAAAAAAGGAAACAGGGTCATAATGGCATAACGAGAATCTCAAACATCCCGTATTTTTGACCAATCGAGTACGCTAGGTGTTAAGAGGGGAGGTGTTAATATAAAAAAAGTTTACCTTAATTTTCCCACAAATTAAAAACGCTGACAATGCAGCAGACGGTTAAAACAGGCCAACAACCTACGAAGTTGCAAAAACATTTTACTGCGCGTGTCATTATGATTACCATGCAATTCTATTATTTTACTTATTTGCAAAACCTTAACTGCGCGTGTCATTATGATTACAATGCAATTTTAATATTCTACTTTAAGCTTCATTTGTAATTTAAAATAAGTAATAAATCAGTTGTATTTTTAAAGTGAACAAATAAAGTTTTATATATTTTTTAATAAATAAATTAAATATAATTTAACTGGCGCCCAATGTGGGGCAATCTTAAAACGTACCCAATAGGCTACACAAAAGGATATTCCCAATAGCACCCCATAGGCTGCAAATAAGAAAGGACAATCCTAAAAAACAAACCCAACAGGCTTTAAAATAGGAAGAATCCTGAAAGAACTCACCCCACAAAACCATCTGCAAAATAAGGACATTTTTGCATGAAGATCTTGGAATAGAAGAGGTTACCCAAGTATTGCCATTAAGAAAAGGAAAACTAACCCCCTATCAGCTTTATAACGATGGTTGCCGTAATAATAATGTAAGCATATTTTTAAGTTATATAATTATTTAAATAAGTGAACTTAACAAAAGTGCATATAAAAAAAAAAAAATAGGAAAACACGATCTAAAAGAAATTAAATAGAAATACAGTGACAAAAAGAAAAGATAGTAGTAAAATTCTAAAGAAATTTCAAATAACTGCAATTTACACCAATCTAGAGTTTACCATCCAATACTTGATATTTTAATAGATTAACTTGGTGACAACAATGTCTACAGGTGCAGGTCAGAATGTTGCGACGTCCTCACTGATTCCAGTGGGTCCGATGGAAATAGCCAATCATAAAATAAAAGATAGAGAGATAACAGCCATGTCAGCAAAAGACTATATGAAATCATATGGTGGTGTGGCATTTGACTATGCCAAGCTTAAAGAGGAATTTAGCAAGATTTGCCTGGATTTCTCAACACAGCCAGCAGCAGCTACTACATCATATGCTCTTGCCTTTGCAGCTGAAGTTGTCTACAAGATAGCTCCTGAGGCTAGGAGGGTTAATAAAACTGCTGGTGATAAGGCATGGAGGATCAAAATAGATAAATTGTGGGTCTTTATTTCCACATTTAAAAACACTCAGCCACCAACATCAGCACCAATGTCTGATGGAAGGTCTATATTGCTGACAGTCAAGCAAGCAGGGTTGCTTGCTTCAACTACTCTAACTGCATGGTCAAAACTGATATATGCAGAAACTAAAACATTTGTCCTTACTCCATTGGCAGGTGCGGTTTTCTCCAAGGATGACGCTTTGGAGCTAAGTAAAGTGATTTATGGGAGTGAACGGCCAACTGATGGTGAAATGGCTGGTGCAATGGCAGCAATAAACACTAGTTACCAACCTGGTGGATTCCATTTACATGCATCTAACATGACTATAGCATTGGTTGCATCATATGCAGCTACTGCTAAATGCCCTGAGGGGTTAAGGAAATCCATAATTACACTGCTGATCAAGATAAAACCTTGCAAGAGGAAAAGCAAATCGATAATCACCCCAACCATAATCAACGCAGTCCCATCAGTGCATACCTCAATGCCCGATTTATCAGAAAAAAGGAAACAGGGTCATAATGGCATAACGAGAATCTCAAACATCCCGTATTTTTGACCAATCGAGGACGCTAGGTGTTAAGAGGGGAGGTGTAACCATAAAAAAAGTTTACCTTAATTTTCCCACAAATTAAAAACGCTGACAATGCAGCAGACGGTTAAAACAGGCCAACAACCTACGAAGTTGCAAAAACATTTTACTGCGCGTGTCATTATGATTACCATGCAATTCTATTATTTTACTTATTTGCAAAACCTTAACTGCGCGTGTCATTATGATTACAATGCAATTTTAATATTCTACTTTAAGCTTCATTTGTAATTTAAAATAAGTAATAAATCAGTTGTATTTTTAAAGTGAACAAATAAAGTTTTATATTTTTTTTAATAAATAAATTAAATATAATTTAACTGGCGCCCAATGTGGGGCAATCTAAAAACGTACCCAATAGGCTACACAAAAGGATATTCCCAATAGCACCCCATAGGCTGCAAATAAGAAAGGACAATCCTAAAAAACAAACCCAACAGGCTTTAAAATAGGAAGAATCCTGAAAGAACTCACCCCACAAAACCATCTGCAAAATAAGGACATTTTTGCATGAAGATCTTGGAATAGAAGAGGTTACCCAAGTATTGCCATTAAGAAAAGGAAAACTAACCCCCTATCAGCTTTATAACGATGGTTGCCGTAATAATAATGTAAGCATATTTTTAAGTTATATAATTATTTAAATAAGTGAACTTAACAAAAGTGCATATAAAAAAAAAAAATAGGAAAAAACGATCTAAAAGAAATTAAATAGAAATACAGTGACAAAAAGAAAAGATAGTAGTAAAATTCTAAAGAAATTTCAAATAACTGCAATTTACACCAATCTAGAGTTTACCATCCAATACTTGATATTTTAATAGATTAACTTGGTGACAACAATGTCTACAGGTGCAGGTCAGAATGTTGCGACGTCCTCACTGATTCCAGTGGGTCCGATGGAAATAGCCAATCATAAAATAGAAGATAGAGAGATAACAGCCATGTCAGCAAAAGACTATATGAAATCATATGGTGGTGTGGCATTTGACTATGCCAAGCTTAAAGAGGAATTTAGCAAGATTTGCCTGGATTTCTCAACACAGCCAGCAGCAGGTACTACATCATATGCTCTTGCCTTTGCAGCTGAAGTTGTCTACAAGATAGCTCCTGAGGCTAGGAGGGTTAATAAAACTGCTGGTGATAAGGCATGGAGGATCAAAATAGATAAATTGTGGTTCTTAATTTCCACATTTAAAAACACTCAGCCACCAACATCAGCACCAATGTCTGATGGAAGGTCTATATTGCTGACAGTCAAGCAAGCAGGGTTGCTTGCTTCAACTACTCTAACTGCATGGTCAAAACTGATATATAATCATATAATGAAATATGATTATTTCATATTGTGGTGTTGTGTGCTTGTTGTTGATCTCACGTCTTGCATTAAACAGCAAGACGTATGTTTTTTTATCAACAACAAATAGAATTTATGATGTGTTGGCAAATTCACATGCTTTGCATTAAAACACAAATCGTGTGAATTTGCAACATCAGCTATTTTAAGAGTTTTGTATTCTAGCAAGTAAGACATTTATTGTTAGTTTTTAAGTTTGAATTTAGTAATAAAGTATCGTCCAAACAACAAGTAATTGTTTTTTTATTTATGAAGTGCATAATTATATGCAGAAACTAAAACATTTGTCCTTACTCCATTGGCAGGTGCGGTTTTCTCCAAGGATGACGCTTTGGAGCTAAGTAAAGTGATTTATGGGAGTGAACGGCCAACTGATGGTGAAATGGCTGGTGCAATGGCAGCAATAAACACTAGTTACCAACCTGGTGGATTCCATTTACATGCATCTAACATGACTATAGCATTGGTTGCATCATATGCAGCTACTGCTAAATGCCCTGAGGGGTTAAGGAAATCCATAATTACACTGCTGATCAAGATAAAACCTTGCAAGAGGAAAAGCAAATCGATAATCACCCCAACCATAATCAACGCAGTCCCATCAGTGCATACCTCAATGCCCGATTTATCAGAAAAAAGGAAACAGGGTCATAATGGCATAACGAGAATCTCAAACATCCCGTATTTTTGACCAATCGAGTACGCTAGGTGTTAAGAGGGGAGGTGTTAATATAAAAAAAGTTTACCTTAATTTTCCCACAAATTAAAAACGCTGACAATGCAGCAGACGGTTAAAACAGGCCAACAACCTACGAAGTTGCAAAAACATTTTACTGCGCGTGTCATTATGATTACCATGCAATTCTATTATTTTACTTATTTGCAAAACCTTAACTGCGCGTGTCATTATGATTACAATGCAATTTTAATATTCTACTTTAAGCTTCATTTGTAATTTAAAATAAGTAATAAATCAGTTGTATTTTTAAAGTGAACAAATAAAGTTTTATATATTTTTTAATAAATAAATTAAATATAATTTAACTGGCGCCCAATGTGGGGCAATCTAAAAACGTACCCAATAGGCTACACAAAAGGATATTCCCAATAGCACCCCATAGGCTGCAAATAAGAAAGGACAATCCTAAAAAACAAACCCAACAGGCTTTAAAATAGGAAGAATCCTGAAAGAACTCACCCCACAAAACCATCTGCAAAATAAGGACATTTTTGCATGAAGATCTTGGAATAGAAGAGGTTACCCAAGTATTGCCATTAAGAAAAGGAAAACTAACCCCCTATCAGCTTTATAACGATGGTTGCCGTAATAATAATGTAAGCATATTTTTAAGTTATATAATTATTTAAATAAGTGAACTTAACAAAAGTGCATATAAAAAAAAAAAAATAGGAAAACACGATCTAAAAGAAATTAAATAGAAATACAGTGACAAAAAGAAAAGATAGTAGTAAAATTCTAAAGAAATTTCAAATAACTGCAATTTACACCAATCTAGAGTTTACCATCCAATACTTGATATTTTAATAGATTAACTTGGTGACAACAATGTCTACAGGTGCAGGTCAGAATGTTGCGACGTCCTCACTGATTCCAGTGGGTCCGATGGAAATAGCCAATCATAAAATAGAAGATAGAGAGATAACAGCCATGTCAGCAAAAGACTATATGAAATCATATGGTGGTGTGGCATTTGACTATGCCAAGCTTAAAGAGGAATTTAGCAAGATTTGCCTGGATTTCTCAACACAGCCAGCAGCAGGTACTACATCATATGCTCTTGCCTTTGCAGCTGAAGTTGTCTACAAGATAGCTCCTGAGGCTAGGAGGGTTAATAAAACTGCTGGTGATAAGGCATGGAGGATCAAAATAGATAAATTGTGGGTCTTTATTTCCACATTTAAAAACACTCAGCCACCAACATCAGCACCAATGTCTGATGGAAGGTCTATATTGCTGACAGTCAAGCAAGCAGGGTTGCTTGCTTCAACTACTCTAACTGCATGGTCAAAACTGATATATGCAGAAACTAAAACATTTGTCCTTACTCCATTGGCAGGTGCGGTTTTCTCCAAGGATGACGCTTTGGAGCTAAGTAAAGTGATTTATGGGAGTGAACGGCCAACTGATGGTGAAATGGCTGGTGCAATGGCAGCAATAAACACTAGTTACCAACCTGGTGGATTCCATTTACATGCATCTAACATGACTATAGCATTGGTTGCATCATATGCAGCTACTGCTAAATGCCCTGAGGGGTTAAGGAAATCCATAATTACACTGCTGATCAAGATAAAACCTTGCAAGAGGAAAAGCAAATCGATAATCACCCCAACCATAATCAACGCAGTCCCATCAGTGCATACCTCAATGCCCGATTTATCAGAAAAAAGGAAACAGGGTCATAATGGCATAACGAGAATCTCAAACATCCCGTATTTTTGACCAATCGAGGACGCTAGGTGTTAAGAGGGGAGGTGTAACCATAAAAAAAGTTTACCTTAATTTTCCCACAAATTAAAAACGCTGACAATGCAGCAGACGGTTAAAACAGGCCAACAACCTACGAAGTTGCAAAAACATTTTACTGCGCGTGTCATTATGATTACCATGCAATTCTATTATTTTACTTATTTGCAAAACCTTAACTGCGCGTGTCATTATGATTACAATGCAATTTTAATATTCTACTTTAAGCTTCATTTGTAATTTAAAATAAGTAATAAATCAGTTGTATTTTTAAAGTGAACAAATAAAGTTTTATATTTTTTTTAATAAATAAATTAAATATAATTTAACTGGCGCCCAATGTGCGGCAATCTAAAAACGTACCCAATAGGCTACACAAAAGGATATTCCCAATAGCACCCCATAGGCTGCAAATAAGAAAGGACAATCCTAAAAAACAAACCCAACAGGCTTTAAAATAGGAAGAATCCTGAAAGAACTCACCCCACAAAACCATCTGCAAAATAAGGACATTTTTGCATGAAGATCTTGGAGTAGAAGAGGTTACCCAAGTATTGCCATTAAGAAAAGGAAAACTAACCTCCTATCAGCTTTATAACGATGGTTGCCGTAATAATAATGTAAGCATATTTTTAAGTTATATAATTATTAAAATAAGTGAACTTAACAAAAGTGCATATAAAAAAAAAAAATAGGAAAAAACGATCTAAAAGAAATTAAATAGAAATACAGTGACAAAAAGAAAAGATAGTAGTAAAATTCTAAAGAAATTTCAAATAACTGCAATTTACACCAATCTAGAGTTTACCATCCAATACTTGATATTTTAATAGATTAACTTGGTGACAACAATGTCTACAGGTGCAGGTCAGAATGTTGCGACGTCCTCACTGATTCCAGTGGGTCCGATGGAAATAGCCAATCATAAAATAGAAGATAGAGAGATAACAGCCATGTCAGCAAAAGACTATATGAAATCATATGGTGGTGTGGCATTTGACTATGCCAAGCTTAAAGAGGAATTTAGCAAGATTTGCCTGGATTTCTCAACACAGCCAGCAGCAGGTACTACATCATATGCTCTTGCCTTTGCAGCTGAAGTTGTCTACAAGATAGCTCCTGAGGCTAGGAGGGTTAATAAAACTGCTGGTGATAAGGCATGGAGGATCAAAATAGATAAATTGTGGGTCTTTATTTCCACATTTAAAAACACTCAGCCACCAACATCAGCACCAATGTCTGATGGAAGGTCTATATTGCTGACAGTCAAGCAAGCAGGGTTGCTTGCTTCAACTACTCTAACTGCATGGTCAAAACTGATATATAATCATATAATGAAATATGATTATTTCATATTGTGGTGTTGTGTGCTTGTTGTTGATCTCACGTCTTGCATTAAACAGCAAGACGTATGTTTTTTTATCAACAACAAATAGAATTTATGATGTGTTGGCAAATTCACATGCTTTGCATTAAAACACAAATCGTGTGAATTTGCAACATCAGCTAATTTAAGAGTTTTGTATTCTAGCAAGTAAGACATTTATTGTTAGTTTTTAAGTTTGAATTTAGTAATAAAGTATCGTCCAAACAACAAGTAATTGTTTTTTTATTTATGAAGTGCATAATTATATGCAGAAACTAAAACATTTGTCCTTACTCCATTGGCAGGTGCGGTTTTCTCCAAGGATGACGCTTTGGAGCTAAGTAAAGTGATTTATGGGAGTGAACGGCCAACTGATGGTGAAATGGCTGGTGCAATGGCAGCAATAAACACTAGTTACCAACCTGGTGGATTCCATTTACATGCATCTAACATGACTATAGCATTGGTTGCATCATATGCAGCTACTGCTAAATGCCCTGAGGGGTTAAGGAAATCCATAATTACACTGCTGATCAAGATAAAACCTTGCAAGAGGAAAAGCAAATCGATAATCACCCCAACCATAATCAACGCAGTCCCATCAGTGCATACCTCAATGCCCGATTTATCAGAAAAAAGGAAACAGGGTCATAATGGCATAACGAGAATCTCAAACATCCCGTATTTTTGACCAATCGAGGACGCTAGGTGTTAAGAGGGGAGGTGTTAACATAAAAAAAGTTTACCTTAATTTTCCCACAAATTAAAAACGCTGACAATGCAGCAGACGGTTAAAACAGGCCAACAACCTACGAAGTTGCAAAAACATTTTACTGCGCGTGTCATTATGATTACCATGCAATTCTATTATTTTACTTATTTGCAAAACCTTAACTGCGCGTGTCATTATGATTACAATGCAATTTTAATATTCTACTTTAAGCTTCATTTGTAATTTAAAATAAGTAATAAATCAGTTGTATTTTTAAAGTGAACAAATAAAGTTTTATATTTTTTTTAATAAATAAATTAAATATAATTTAACTGGCGCCCAATGTGGGGCAATCTAAAAACGTACCCAATAGGCTACACAAAAGGATATTCCCAATAGCACCCCATAGGCTGCAAATAAGAAAGGACAATCCTAAAAAACAAACCCAACAGGCTTTAAAATAGGAAGAATCCTGAAAGAACTCACCCCACAAAACCATCTGCAAAATAAGGACATTTTTGCATGAAGATCTTGGAGTAGAAGAGGTTACCCAAGTATTGCCATTAAGAAAAGGAAAACTAACCCCCTATCAGCTTTATAACGATGGTTGCCGTAATAATAATGTAAGCATATTTTTAAGTTATATAATTATTTAAATAAGTGAACTTAACAAAAGTGCATATAAAAAAAAAAAATAGGAAAAAACGATCTAAAAGAAATTAAATAGAAATACAGTGACAAAAAGAAAAGATAGTAGTAAAATTCTAAAGAAATTTCAAATAACTGCAATTTACACCAATCTAGAGTTTACCATCCAATACTTGATATTTTAATAGATTAACTTGGTGACAACAATGTCTACAGGTGCAGGTCAGAATGTTGCGACGTCCTCACTGATTCCAGTGGGTCCGATGGAAATAGCCAATCATAAAATAGAAGATAGAGAGATAACAGCCATGTCAGCAAAAGACTATATGAAATCATATGGTGGTGTGGCATTTGACTATGCCAAGCTTAAAGAGGAATTTAGCAAGATTTGCCTGGATTTCTCAACACAGCCAGCAGCAGGTACTACATCATATGCTCTTGCCTTTGCAGCTGAAGTTGTCTACAAGATAGCTCCTGAGGCTAGGAGGGTTAATAAAACTGCTGGTGATAAGGCATGGAGGATCAAAATAGATAAATTGTGGGTCTTTATTTCCACATTTAAAAACACTCAGCCACCAACATCAGCACCAATGTCTGATGGAAGGTCTATATTGCTGACAGTCAAGCAAGCAGGGTTGCTTGCTTCAACTACTCTAACTGCATGGTCAAAACTGATATATGCAGAAACTAAAACATTTGTCCTTACTCCATTGGCAGGTGCGGTTTTCTCCAAGGATGACGCTTTGGAGCTAAGTAAAGTGATTTATGGGAGTGAACGGCCAACTGATGGTGAAATGGCTGGTGCAATGGCAGCAATAAACACTAGTTACCAACCTGGTGGATTCCATTTACATGCATCTAACATGACTATAGCATTGGTTGCATCATATGCAGCTACTGCTAAATGCCCTGAGGGGTTAAGGAAATCCATAATTACACTTCTGATCAAGATAAAACCTTGCAAGAGGAAAAGCAAATCGATAATCACCCCAACCATAATCAACGCAGTCCCATCAGTGCATACCTCAATGCCCGATTTATCAGAAAAAAGGAAACAGGGTCATAATGGCATAACGAGAATCTCAAACATCCCGTATTTTTGACCAATCGAGGACGCTAGGTGTTAAGAGGGGAGGTGTTAACATAAAAAAAGTTTACCTTAATTTTCCCACAAATTAAAAACGCTGACAATGCAGCAGACGGTTAAAACAGGCCAACAACCTACGAAGTTGCAAAAACATTTTACTGCGCGTGTCATTATGATTACCATGCAATTCTATTATTTTACTTATTTGCAAAACCTTAACTGCGCGTGTCATTATGATTACAATGCAATTTTAATATTCTACTTTAAGCTTCATTTGTAATTTAAAATAAGTAATAAATCAGTTGTATTTTTAAAGTGAACAAATAAAGTTTTATATTTTTTTTAATAAATAAATTAAATATAATTTAACTGGCGCCCAATGTGGGGCAATCTAAAAACGTACCCAATAGGCTACACAAAAGGATATTCCCAATAGCACCCCATAGGCTGCAAATAAGAAAGGACAATCCTAAAAAACAAACCCAACAGGCTTTAAAATAGGAAGAATCCTGAAAGAACTCACCCCACAAAACCATCTGCAAAATAAGGACATTTTTGCATGAAGATCTTGGAATAGAAGAGGTTACCCAAGTATTGCCATTAAGAAAAGGAAAACTAACCCCCTATCAGCTTTATAACGATGGTTGCCGTAATAATAATGTAAGCATATTTTTAAGTTATATAATTATTTAAATAAGTGAACTTAACAAAAGTGCATATAAAAAAAAAAATAGGAAAAAACGATCTAAAAGAAATTAAATAGAAATACAGTGACAAAAAGAAAAGATAGTAGTAAAATTCTAAAGAAATTTCAAATAACTGCAATTTACACCAATCTAGAGTTTACCATCCAATACTTGATATTTTAATAGATTAACTTGGTGACAACAATGTCTACAGGTGCAGGTCAGAATGTTGCGACGTCCTCACTGATTCCAGTGGGTCCGATGGAAATAGCCAATCATAAAATAGAAGATAGAGAGATAACAGCCATGTCAGCAAAAGACTATATGAAATCATATGGTGGTGTGGCATTTGACTATGCCAAGCTTAAAGAGGAATTTAGCAAGATTTGCCTGGATTTCTCAACACAGCCAGCAGCAGGTACTACATCATATGCTCTTGCCTTTGCAGCTGAAGTTGTCTACAAGATAGCTCCTGAGGCTAGGAGGGTTAATAAAACTGCTGGTGATAAGGCATGGAGGATCAAAATAGATAAATTGTGGGTCTTTATTTCCACATTTAAAAACACTCAGCCACCAACATCAGCACCAATGTCTGATGGAAGGTCTATATTGCTGACAGTCAAGCAAGCAGGGTTGCTTGCTTCAACTACTCTAACTGCATGGTCAAAACTGATATATGCAGAAACTAAAACATTTGTCCTTACTCCATTGGCAGGTGCGGTTTTCTCCAAGGATGACGCTTTGGAGCTAAGTAAAGTGATTTATGGGAGTGAACGGCCAACTGATGGTGAAATGGCTGGTGCAATGGCAGCAATAAACACTAGTTACCAACCTGGTGGATTCCATTTACATGCATCTAACATGACTATAGCATTGGTTGCATCATATGCAGCTACTGCTAAATGCCCTGAGGGGTTAAGGAAATCCATAATTACACTGCTGATCAAGATAAAACCTTGCAAGAGGAAAAGCAAATCGATAATCACCCCAACCATAATCAACGCAGTCCCATCAGTGCATACCTCAATGCCCGATTTATCAGAAAAAAGGAAACAGGGTCATAATGGCAACAGGCCAACAACCTACGAAGTTGCAAAAACATTTTACTGCGCGTGTCATTATGATTACCATGCAATTCTATTATTTTACTTATTTGCAAAACCTTAACTGCGCGTGTCATTATGATTACAATGCAATTTTAATATTCTACTTTAAGCTTCATTTGTAATTTAAAATAAGTAATAAATCAGTTGTATTTTTAAAGTGAACAAATAAAGTTTTATATTTTTTTTAATAAATAAATTAAATATAATTTAACTGGCGCCCAATGTGGGGCAATCTAAAAACGTACCCAATAGGCTACACAAAAGGATATTCCCAATAGCACCCCATAGGCTGCAAATAAGAAAGGACAATCCTAAAAAACAAACCCAACAGGCTTTAAAATAGGAAGAATCCTGAAAGAACTCACCCCACAAAACCATCTGCAAAATAAGGACATTTTTGCATGAAGATCTTGGAATAGAAGAGGTTACCCAAGTATTGCCATTAAGAAAAGGAAAACTAACCCCCTATCAGCTTTATAACGATGGTTGCCGTAATAATAATGTAAGCATATTTTTAAGTTATATAATTATTTAAATAAGTGAACTTAACAAAAGTGCATATAAAAAAAAAAAATAGGAAAAAACGATCTAAAAGAAATTAAATAGAAATACAGTGACAAAAAGAAAAGATAGTAGTAAAATTCTAAAGAAATTTCAAATAACTGCAATTTACACCAATCTAGAGTTTACCATCCAATACTTGATATTTTAATAGATTAACTTGGTGACAACAATGTCTACAGGTGCAGGTCAGAATGTTGCGACGTCCTCACTGATTCCAGTGGGTCCGATGGAAATAGCCAATCATAAAATAGAAGATAGAGAGATAACAGCCATGTCAGCAAAAGACTATATGAAATCATATGGTGGTGTGGCATTTGACTATGCCAAGCTTAAAGAGGAATTTAGCAAGATTTGCCTGGATTTCTCAACACAGCCAGCAGCAGGTACTACATCATATGCTCTTGCCTTTGCAGCTGAAGTTGTCTACAAGATAGCTCCTGAGGCTAGGAGGGTTAATAAAACTGCTGGTGATAAGGCATGGAGGATCAAAATAGATAAATTGTGGGTCTTTATTTCCACATTTAAAAACACTCAGCCACCAACATCAGCACCAATGTCTGATGGAAGGTCTATATTGCTGACAGTCAAGCAAGCAGGGTTGCTTGCTTCAACTACTCTAACTGCATGGTCAAAACTGATATATGCAGAAACTAAAACATTTGTCCTTACTCCATTGGCAGGTGCGGTTTTCTCCAAGGATGACGCTTTGGAGCTAAGTAAAGTGATTTATGGGAGTGAACGGCCAACTGATGGTGAAATGGCTGGTGCAATGGCAGCAATAAACACTAGTTACCAACCTGGTGGATTCCATTTACATGCATCTAACATGACTATAGCATTGGTTGCATCATATGCAGCTACTGCTAAATGCCCTGAGGGGTTAAGGAAATCCATAATTACACTTCTGATCAAGATAAAACCTTGCAAGAGGAAAAGCAAATCGATAATCACCCCAACCATAATCAACGCAGTCCCATCAGTGCATACCTCAATGCCCGATTTATCAGAAAAAAGGAAACAGGGTCATAATGGCATAACGAGAATCTCAAACATCCCGTATTTTTGACCAATCGAGGACGCTAGGTGTTAAGAGGGGAGGTGTTAACATAAAAAAAGTTTACCTTAATTTTCCCACAAATTAAAAACGCTGACAATGCAGCAGACGGTTAAAACAGGCCAACAACCTACGAAGTTGCAAAAACATTTTACTGCGCGTGTCATTATGATTACCATGCAATTCTATTATTTTACTTATTTGCAAAACCTTAACTGCGCGTGTCATTATGATTACAATGCAATTTTAATATTCTACTTTAAGCTTCATTTGTAATTTAAAATAAGTAATAAATCAGTTGTATTTTTAAAGTGAACAAATAAAGTTTTATATTTTTTTAATAAATAAATTAAATATAATTTAACTTATATATAAATATACGAATATTTTATTTTAATTAGACATTAGTAAAAGGAAAAAAAACCCTGAAATGGTTTTTTTCCGAAGCAGGAGGGGACTATAACGTGACGTTACTGTAGTGTGTTTGACTAGTCGTCGTTACCATACCTTCCGTATGTAACACGAGCTTCACACTTTGTGTAAGCAAAAATGTCCACACACATCAAACCCATCAGTGAGAATTTGCAACGATGCATATTCTCACTGATTTAACAAAAATAAAATTATGTAGAATAAGCAAAATTATATTAGTAAAATAAGTTTAGAGTGTTTAAGTAAGAATAACAAAAATCAATCATAATACTAAACTTAAAGCGGACAGTCGCATAAGCGGCTGTCCCGCAAATAAAATAAACTAAATAAAAATACAAATATAAAAAGTGTTCTTATTTGTGGTGTGGTTTTGTTAAATGGAAATATAAGAAAGTTTCCATTATTACATGGCGATCCTGCCAGGAAGTGGCGATACCATGGCGAGATCTCTGGCATTGTGGTTGATGAGCATCTCTCAATGGCCATTTTGTTTATCCACCTATGAGGCTAGAGATGTGGGAGCAATTGGAGACCATTGGCATCCTAATGGCGCTACAGAATGGGCTGGCTTGGCTGAAGTTTGTAAAACTAGAGTGGCTAGTTGGATTCTGAACCATACAACTGTCAGTATACCGGGGTTAACCAATATCCACGTAATACTACCCCGACAAAGCGCTAGTCGTATACCAAACACACCCGCCACAACCCGGTCATCTGCAGTGTTAATACCCACCTCAGGGCCAACAGCTCTGACACGTGAAGCTTTTACATTCCCTGCTTCCGAACCGCTCAGCATTAACTACCAGGGCGGGACCCACGTAAACTACAGTCTGAGCGATTACCTAAATAGTTGGCTCCCATCAATGTCAACCTCTTCAGTATCTACAATTCTGTCGGTGGCTACTAACTTATGGGGTCTGGACCATCAAATCAGAGCATCTTTTTATAATATGGTGGCCCTAACTCAGCGGTTCCCCCCTATACTCATAGACCAAGCAGGGCCAACAAGCTTCTATTCGATGAAATTCCCTGACGGCTTAACGGAACAGGCTTCCTGCTCAACTTTACCCTCCAACCCTCTGGCCCAAACAGCATTGGGAACCAACAACGACGGTGGGGCTGTACCTTCAGCGAACTACAGGGACGAATACGACGCGATATTGGACGACCAAGTTTCACAGGATGGTGATGATGCGATCCACGAAGTTTACAGGGAGTTAATACATACTAATGCTTCGGATCTGTCAACCATTATGTGCACAAAGGTTACCAATGTGGAAGGAAGTATCGCCGCGGCTGGGGAACCAATATTGCCAGTAGTTTTAGATGGGACAACTGTCCAGTTTCAATCTTTCTCTTTTAATATAGAGGCTTGGAACAAGATAGTCACTGGTATGGGAACTAGTGATGACTTCCTCTCCGGTAATGTCATGTCTATTCAACCCCACTTAAACGACAATATGTCCATTCATACAGAGGTCATGACCGCCATTGAAATGGCAATAGCTCCCCAGACCCTAATATCTAGGCTCGGGTTGTCCGGAGGGTGTTATGACAATACCCAGCTTTTAACAACTTATCCCAGAGCCAGAGAGATCATATTACAAATGTTTGTGCGTGAAGCTATACCTATGGTGTTTAAACCCGGAAAGATGGCCGGTATTATATCAAATATCGCGACAAGCATCTTAGCTCACATATATCCCAAAGTCCCATGTAATACGGCAGTTGACAGGCTGCAGACTGACGTATACTCAAGATGGTATTACACCCCATTTGCCACCGTGGAAATAGACGGGCGGTATAGGGACATGTTTAACATAAACGGCGACAACGATACAACTCCGTCGAAGTTCTACCCTCCGATAGTTATCCCAGAAGTTTGGGTCCACGTTTTTTCCAACAGATCACCAAAGGCCCACGCGAGTATGCCCTTACCCTTTGGGCTTAATGGCCCACAAGGCTTCTCTTCGGGGTTACGTTCCCTAAAATTTGGATCTGGCCTATTAACACCTTACATGGACAAAGAATTGATGCCCGGGTATTTATCAACCAACCACCTGATATCACAATCGGATGAGGCGTATTGGAACACAAGATTATTCATTTTGGCTGTTCTAAGTCATGAAGTCTGGAAGTTGATCGACTCCGACGTCCCGACAGAAGGAAATTACGTATGTGGTCACCTACCAGCTCAGCTTTTAATAAATGACCCAGTATACGCCCCCACAACACAGAGTGGCCTGCTTGTGTCTACTACGCTGTCCCTTCCACATTTATGGGAGGACGGACGCCGTATATACATTTCAGCTAAGACGACTGTAGCTAACCAGGTTTCTCGGGCTCAACAGGGCAATGCGCGGATGAGCTTCGATACATGGGTTGTGGGATCTACTACACCGAATAACCCAGACGTTCCAGACGAGATGGAGGGACAGGATGAATACGCGTCTTTTTTATGCGACACTGCCTCTACTGCTCAACCGGCGCCGCCACTCCCGACGAATGTGGTCTCCCAAATGGCCAACCCTTCGGGGACGGAGAGCCGGGATGCGGAGCCTATAGTCAACGAAATTGTTGTAAACTCTTGACCCAACTAATTCAAAACCTAAACCATTACGACAAGCTCTACAACCAACCAGACATGTGGGGGGTAGACCGAACAACTGTGGCTAGACTTCTAGCTTTAAATAAGACCGTATTGTTGCCCAATGAGAGACACGAACTGACTCAGATTACCCACGGAGTTTTCCAACCAGGAACACCTCCCTCAACTATTCACCAGCTAATCGAGCAAATACCACTCCTGTGTAAGACCGGCGGTAACTCATCCGTATCCCTAGTTTGTACTAAAGATGATGATCTAGTAGAATTATTCGCTACTAGCCCAAAGGAGTATTTTTCGAATAGGAGACTCAAGATGTCATCATTGTTAAAATACGTGGGCACTCAATACGCAAGCAGACTAACTGTCCTACCGTACCATCTAGCCTTAAACATCTTAATTTGGCTGGAGGCTCTAGAAGTGGAAGATAGGGACCTTATCTTCGAAACCAACCTCTTTAGCTCCCAGGAAGATTTTTGTAACATCTCACAGGCTATATCTACCTACTTGAAACCCTCAAAGGCAAAGGTAATGAATCGGCCATCATTTTTTATTAAATGTGCTCCTAATTAAAATTATTTTCTCTTAAAACAAAAATTTTTCAAATTATTTCAATTTTCTTTCACAATACTATTCACTATTATTAAGATTATTTTTTTTTAATTAAATACTAAAACAATTTATTTTATAATTACTTTTAATAAATTAAATTTTTTTTTTAAAAAAATCATTCCCTTAAATATTTAACGGCGAACCAAGACAAATATTTTTTTTAACTATAATGTTCTAATTTGGTTCCGCCTATTTGAAAAAATTTTCATACAAAATTTTTTGTTTTAAAAGGGATAGTGAGGGGAATAATTTAATTTCTACGTTATATTATATAAAAGAATAATCAACTTGGTATTGATTATTCTTTTTCCGGAAAAGGGAGGTGTAGTGTGTTTGACTAGTCGTCGTTACCATACCTTCCGTATGTAACACGAGCTTCACACTTTGTGTAAGCAAAAATGTCCACACACATCAAACCCATCAGTGAGAATTTGCAACGATGCATATTCTCACTGATTTAACAAAAATAAAATTATGTAGAATAAGCAAAATTATATTAGTAAAATAAGTTTAGAGTGTTTAAGTAAGAATAACAAAAATCAATCATAATACTAAACTTAAAGCGGACAGTCGCATAAGCGGCTGTCCCGCAAATAAAATAAACTAAATAAAAATACAAATATAAAAAGTGTTCTTATTTGTGGTGTGGTTTTGTTAAATGGAAATATAAGAAAGTTTCCATTATTACATTACAAACCTAGCCTACATATACATATACATAATCCTAATATTTTAATACTAACATCATTGTAGTGTGCACATAAAATTGCACCATGCATGTTTGTTAGTGGTGTCGTTTGTTTATTTAGAAACTGAGGCAACGCCATTGACTAGTAATTGGGTTACCAGTTTAGCGTTGCAACAGGTAGTAGAACACAGAGCTCATGTGAATTGATTTATCATCATATTATTTTTCATGCTTTGTTTTACTTGTTACACACAAACAAGCATGTATGAAACAACATTTTTTAAGTTAACCAAGCCCAAACATACATACATACGTATGTAAATAGATTTTAGAATAAGTAAAAGGGGAAATTGAGTATAATTAAGAACCAATAGGAAATAAGATTTAGTAAAGTGATTTGTTAAAGTCACTCAGAATTTGTAATTCAGATTTTAGATATAAGGCAAAAAAATTGAAAATAAAGATCAATCTTAACAGAATAGTAAAACTTGACAGTCTTGTGTTAATTATTCTTGAATGAAGAAGTAACTAAACTACATCATAAAATATAAGTAACTCCACACCTTGAATACTGTAGTGTGACCTTGATTATGGTTCGTTGTACTAACAATGAATGATAATTTATGTTTATTACTCGCCACTTGAGTAACCAACCCAAAGACGAAATAACACAAAGCAAAACAAGAAAAAGATATCATATGGCATTTTTTTGTCGGTTTGTTTGTGATCAATTAAATTAGAGTGTCTTGCGACGAATGTAAACAAACCAACGAACACACACGTTGATACATGTGTTAAAAATGATGACGTGTGGTATGGTGTACAGTTAGAATAGGTCAAGACTTGTGTTATTGGGTTTTGGGTACAAGTGTTAGAATAAGTAGGGTTAAGACATATTCACAAAAGTAGTATTTAAGATCGTTGTTAAGTTCATGTAAAGGCAGTCTAAATTGAGAAACAAAAAGCACTAGAACTAGAAATAGTTCCGTATGCTTTAAAAGATAAATAAACATAACTGAATAAATAAATTAAGAATAAATGTTAAGTCAGAAGTAAAAGTTAAAGTTAGAGGCGGCAAAAATATTAAATTCACATATAGCCAAAAATAAAATAATTCAAGAATAAACTTAGCCATGACAATGTCAAATATGGAGATCGGGGAATTAACGGCAATCGTCAAACTAATCCCATTTTTTTCGGGGAAAAAGGACGAATTGCACAGTTTCATAACAAATTTAGATATAGTCTCTAAAACGATCCCGACTATAAAACAGACTTCTTTTTTCCAATTTGTTTTTAGTTCCAGATTAGACCTGAAGGTCCAGAATAGGATCAAACAGAGTACTATTCCTACAACAGTAGAAGAGTTGATACGGGTTTTGAAGAACTCCTATAAATCTACAAGAAATTCTAATAGTATCCTGAATGAGCTAACAGGTATATCTCAAAAGGGTGACAACCTGATGGGATTTGCTAGTAAGATAGAGAATTTGGTAACAGAATTGAATGAGTTACAAATAGTGGAAGAAGGAGAAGAAAGTAGGTCGTCAATAATTAGAGCAAATAGTAAGATAGCCTACAATTCTTTCTTAAATGGTCTATCAGATCCTCAAATTGTTGCTACCATAGACGCTAGTCGTGTTTCTACATTCACTGAAGCGTTAGAAATTGCAGAAAAGGCCTCGTCCAGAACGAAACAAAGGCAAATACTATACCAGAATTTGGCGCCGAGGCAAAGGAATGTATCTACCCAATGCGGGAAGTGCGGCAGAATACATGGCGATAGGTGTTTGGCCAGCGGAAAAACTTGTAATAAATGTGGGAAACTAAATCATTTTGCAAGCAAGTGTCTGACGAGAAATGGTTCAGCGAACTCAAGCAACAGTGGTTCCAGGAATAGCAGTAACAACAGCAATTCAAATGGTAGAAATACAAATAATAACTACAACCGCAGAAACAACCAAAATTGGAATAATAGAAACCGAAATATTAACCACGTCAATGGTCAGGGAAACTTACGAACCCCGGAGACCATTCAGCAGGGATCTCCGGAGGATCTCGACTAAACAACGAAAAGAAAATTTGTAGTATATCATCCGACCTCAAAAACTATGTCAAATTGAACATTTTGAATACAGACTATCCTCTAACGTTTTTGATAGATACAGGAGCTGACGTATCTCTCTGTAAGGAAAGTTTAGTCTTGTAGTATACCTACCATAATTAAGTAGCGCATAAAGTTGTTGACACACATAAAATTAAATTGATAAAATTAAATTGTTAAAGAAATATGATTCTAGGTGTGTCAACATACTTTGTTTTTAACTGCATTCTTTTCTTTTTTATTTAAGTCATGTATGTTCGTGTGAAAACCAATTTTGCTTATTAAAAATAGTCAGCATATTTTTGCACTTGGACTTCACACAAACATAAGAAGTAAGTTATTCCAATATTTTTAAAATTGAGTAGGAATAAGCATTGAGTGATTTTTGTCACTCAAAATAACTCTAAAAAATTAGTATATAAGAATTGTAAATTTAGAATAAGAATTAATTAATAAATGGTTATAGTTTTGACAAAACAAAACAGAAATCGTTTTTTTACTTCCAAGTTATAATCTTGTCTTCAAGATAAACTTGCAAAAGAAATAAGTCTAAAATACAATCACTACATGGCGATCATGCCAACTTTGAAAGGATAAAACAAAAAAAAAAAAAAAATCCTGCAAAAGAAGAGGCCCCTAATCCAAGCCTGGGATTGGAAGGACAGTTCAAAGCCATGAACTAGTCAAATTGGATGACAACAAACACCAAGATGACAACAACACCAAGATGACAATTACACCAAGATGACAACACGCCAACAACACCAGAAGACATCATAAAGAAACAAAAAAAAATTTAATAATAATATACACATAAACACAATACAGAAAGTGCATTGGCATATCTGTAGAGTGCAAATCTTTTTTTATTCGTATATGACTATTGAGCTAGATGAAAGAAACACTAGCAGAAATTTTGTCAGAATTAGAAGAAGCCGAGAAAAGATGGGCGAAACTTCTAATTGAGCAAAAAAATTCAGTAATAGAGAAACCAATAATACTAAATATAGGCCCTAGGCCAAGAAAAATAAAACAAAAAAAAGAAATAGAAATACAAATCCCAAAAGTCAATATAAAAACAAAAAACAATAGAAGGGATTTTGTTAGCAGGAAGAAAATAGAACTAAACGTACTAAAGTCGGAATTAAAATATACCACTTGCAAAAAGACAATAGATTTTTTAAATTCAAAAATATTAGAAACAAAAACCTTAATAAAAAATTGGCTGCAGCCCACTGAAGAATCACCTGCCCTGTCTGGTGAGGTAGCAGAGGCTTATCGCCAGATGGAAATCGAACTGATGACAGCACAAATAAACGATGACATTGTTGTTGACACTGCAGCTGTTTTCGCCTACGTAGGTTTTAATACAGATATCATCAGGGCTGCCCTCAAGTCTCATGAAACGGATGTCCATGTGTTTGGAAAGGAGATAAGCACTCTTATCACGATAGTATTGTCACGGGGAACATCAATCGCTACTAAAAATAAAGAGAAGATGACTCCTCGAGGAGTGGAGATTTTTAATAATCTCTGCTTGAAATACCGAATCAAGAGAGTCCAATTTGCTAAAAGGCACTTAGCCAACACTGATGTCACCCTCTCACGAGTTGTTGCAGCGCACCCGGAAATTGCCTACAGGATCTTGCTTTGCAAGAACTTGGAGAGACCAATAAGCTTGACGGCTATGAGAGAGGCAGGGTATCCTGATTTCTCTCCTGGTCTCCGAGGTAGTTATGTCTTTAGCTGCTTCCCGACTACCAAGACCATGTTCCACACTGGAGTCGCAGCTGGGGCTCTGGCATATGTGACGCTGTTAAGGAAACATTCATTAACAGAGGAACACCAAGATGACAACAACACCAAGATGACAATTACACCAAGATGACAACACGCCAACAACACCAGAAGACATCATAAAGAAACAAAAAAAAATTTAATAATAATATACACATAAACACAATACAGAGTGTGCATTGGCATATCTGTAGAGTGCAAATCTTTTTTTATTCGTATATGACTATTGAGCTAGATGAAAGAAACACTAGCAGAAATTTTGTCAGAATTAGAAGAAGCCGAGAAAAGATGGGCGAAACTTCTAATTGAGCAAAAAAATTCAGTAATAGAGAAACCAATAATACTAAATATAGGCCCTAGGCCAAGAAAAATAAAACAAAAAAAAGAAATAGAAATACAAATCCCAAAAGTCAATATAAAAACAAAAAACAATAGAAGGGATTTTGTTAGCAGGAAGAAAATAGAACTAAACGTACTAAAGTCGGAATTAAAATATACCACTTGCAAAAAGACAATAGATTTTTTAAATTCAAAAATATTAGAAACAAAAACCTTAATAAAAAATTGGCTGCAGCCCACTGAAGAATCACCTGCCCTGTCTGGTGAGGTAGCAGAGGCTTATCGCCAGATGGAAATCGAACTGATGACAGCACAAATAAACGATGACATTGTTGTTGACACTGCAGCTGTTTTCGCCTACGTAGGTTTTAATACAGATATCATCAGGGCTGCCCTCAAGTCTCATGAAACGGATGTCCATGTGTTTGGAAAGGAGATAAGCACTCTTATCACGATAGTATTGTCACGGGGAACATCAATCGCTACTAAAAATAAAGAGAAGATGACTCCTCGAGGAGTGGAGATTTTTAATAATCTCTGCTTGAAATACCGAATCAAGAGAGTCCAATTTGCTAAAAGGCACTTAGCCAACACTGATGTCCCCCTCTCACGAGTTGTTGCAGCGCACCCGGAAATTGCCTACAGGATCTTGCTTTGCAAGAACTTGGAGAGACCAATAAGCTTGACGGCTATGAGAGAGGCAGGGTATCCTGATTTCTCTCCTGGTCTCCGAGGTAGTTATGTCTTTAGCTGCTTCCCGACTACCAAGACCATGTTCCACACTGGAGTCGCAGCTGGGGCTCTGGCATATGTGACGCTGTTAAGGAAACATTCATTAACAGAGGAACACCAAGATGACAATTACACCAAGATGACAACACGCCAACAACACCAGAAGACATCATAAAGAAACAAAAAAAAATTTAATAATAATATACACATAAACACAATACAGAAAGTGCATTGGCATATCTGTAGAGTGCAAATCTTTTTTTATTCGTATATGACTATTGAGCTAGATGAAAGAAACACTAGCAGAAATTTTGTCAGAATTAGAAGAAGCCGAGAAAAGATGGGCGAAACTTCTAATTGAGCAAAAAAATTCAGTAATAGAGAAACCAATAATACTAAATATAGGCCCTAGGCCAAGAAAAATAAAACAAAAAAAAGAAATAGAAATACAAATCCCAAAAGTCAATATAAAAACAAAAAACAATAGAAGGGATTTTGTTAGCAGGAAGAAAATAGAACTAAACGTACTAAAGTCGGAATTAAAATATACCACTTGCAAAAAGACAATAGATTTTTTAAATTCAAAAATATTAGAAACAAAAACCTTAATAAAAAATTGGCTGCAGCCCACTGAAGAATCACCTGCCCTGTCTGGTGAGGTAGCAGAGGCTTATCGCCAGATGGAAATCGAACTGATGACAGCACAAATAAACGATGACATTGTTGTTGACACTGCAGCTGTTTTCGCCTACGTAGGTTTTAATACAGATATCATCAGGGCTGCCCTCAAGTCTCATGAAACGGATGTCCATGTGTTTGGAAAGGAGATAAGCACTCTTATCACGATAGTATTGTCACGGGGAACATCAATCGCTACTAAAAATAAAGAGAAGACGACTCCTCGAGGAGTGGAGATTTTTAATAATCTCTGCTTGAAATACCGAATCAAGAGAGTCCAATTTGCTAAAAGGCACTTAGCCAACACTGATGTCACCCTCTCACGAGTTGTTGCAGCGCACCCGGAAATTGCCTACAGGATCTTGCTTTGCAAGAACTTGGAGAGACCAATAAGCTTGACGGCTATGAGAGAGGCAGGGTATCCTGATTTCTCTCCTGGTCTCCGAGGTAGTTATGTCTTTAGCTGCTTCCCGACTACCAAGACCATGTTCCACACTGGAGTCGCAGCTGGGGCTCTGGCATATGTGACGCTGTTAAGGAAACATTCATTAACAGAGGAACACCAAGATGACAACAACACCAAGATGACAATTACACCAAGATGACAACACGCCAACAACACCAGAAGACATCATAAAGAAACAAAAAAAAATTTAATAATAATATACACATAAACACAATACAGAAAGTGCATTGGCATATCTGTAGAGTGCAAATCTTTTTTTATTCGTATATGACTATTGAGCTAGATGAAAGAAACACTAGCAGAAATTTTGTCAGAATTAGAAGAAGCCGAGAAAAGATGGGCGAAACTTCTAATTGAGCAAAAAAATTCAGTAATAGAGAAACCAATAATACTAAATATAGGCCCTAGGCCAAGAAAAATAAAACAAAAAAAAGAAATAGAAATACAAATCCCAAAAGTCAATATAAAAACAAAAAACAATAGAAGGGATTTTGTTAGCAGGAAGAAAATAGAACTAAACGTACTAAAGTCGGAATTAAAATATACCACTTGCAAAAAGACAATAGATTTTTTAAATTCAAAAATATTAGAAACAAAAACCTTAATAAAAAATTGGCTGCAGCCCACTGAAGAATCACCTGCCCTGTCTGGTGAGGTAGCAGAGGCTTATCGCCAGATGGAAATCGAACTGATTACAGCACAAATAAACGATGGCATTGTTGTTGACACTGCAGCTGTTTTCGCCTACGTAGGTTTTAATACAGATATCATCAGGGCTGCCCTCAAGTCTCATGAAACGGATGTCCATGTGTTTGGAAAGGAGATAAGCACTCTTATCACGATAGTATTGTCACGGGGAACATCAATCGCTACTAAAAATAAAGAGAAGACGACTCCTCGAGGAGTGGAGATTTTTAATAATCTCTGCTTGAAATACCGAATCAAGAGAGTCCAATTTGCTAAAAGGCACTTAGCCAACACTGATGTCACCCTCTCACGAGTTGTTGCAGCGCACCCGGAAATTGCCTACAGGATCTTGCTTTGCAAGAACTTGGAGAGACCAATAAGCTTGACGGCTATGAGAGAGGCAGGGTATCCTGATTTCTCTCCTGGTCTCCGAGGTAGTTATGTCTTTAGCTGCTTCCCGACTACCAAGACCATGTTCCACACTAAAGTCGCAGCTGGGGCTCTGGCATATGTGACGCTGTTAAGGAAACATTCATTAACAGAGGAACACCAAGATGACAACAACACCAAGATGACAATTACACCAAGATGACAACACGCCAACAACACCAGAAGACATCATAAAGAAACAAAAAAAAATTTAATAATAATATACACATAAACACAATACAGAAAGTGCATTGGCATATCTGTAGAGTGCAAATCTTTTTTTATTCGTATATGACTATTGAGCTAGATGAAAGAAACACTAGCAGAAATTTTGTCAGAATTAGAAGAAGCCGAGAAAAGATGGGCGAAACTTCTAATTGAGCAAAAAAATTCAGTAATAGAGAAACCAATAATACTAAATATAGGCCCTAGGCCAAGAAAAATAAAACAAAAAAAAGAAATAGAAATACAAATCCCAAAAGTCAATATAAAAACAAAAAACAATAGAAGGGATTTTGTTAGCAGGAAGAAAATAGAACTAAACGTACTAAAGTCGGAATTAAAATATACCACTTGCAAAAAGACAATAGATTTTTTAAATTCAAAAATATTAGAAACAAAAACCTTAATAAAAAATTGGCTGCAGCCCACTGAAGAATCACCTGCCCTGTCTGGTGAGGTAGCAGAGGCTTATCGCCAGATGGAAATCGAACTGATGACAGCACAAATAAACGATGACATTGTTGTTGACACTGCAGCTGTTTTCGCCTACGTAGGTTTTAATACAGATATCATCAGGGCTGCCCTCAAGTCTCATGAAACGGATGTCCATGTGTTTGGAAAGGAGATAAGCACTCTTATCACGATAGTATTGTCACGGGGAACATCAATCGCTACTAAAAATAAAGAGAAGACGACTCCTCGAGGAGTGGAGATTTTTAATAATCTCTGCTTGAAATACCGAATCAAGAGAGTCCAATTTGCTAAAAGGCACTTAGCCAACACTGATGTCACCCTCTCACGAGTTGTTGCAGCGCACCCGGAAATTGCCTACAGGATCTTGCTTTGCAAGAACTTGGAGAGACCAATAAGCTTGACGGCTATGAGAGAGGCAGGGTATCCTGATTTCTCTCCTGGTCTCCGAGGTAGTTATGTCTTTAGCTGCTTCCCGACTACCAAGACCATGTTCCACACTGGAGTCGCAGCTGGGGCTCTGGCATATGTGACGCTGTTAAGGAAACATTCATTAACAGAGGAACACCAAGATGACAACAACACCAAGATGACAATTACACCAAGATGACAACACGCCAACAACACCAGAAGACATCATAAAGAAACAAAAAAAAATTTAATAATAATATACACATAAACACAATACAGAAAGTGCATTGGCATATCTGTAGAGTGCAAATCTTTTTTTATTCGTATATGACTATTGAGCTAGATGAAAGAAACACTAGCAGAAATTTTGTCAGAATTAGAAGAAGCCGAGAAAAGATGGGCGAAACTTCTAATTGAGCAAAAAATTCAGTAATAGAGAAACCAATAATACTAAATATAGGCCCTAGGCCAAGAAAAATAAAACAAAAAAAAGAAATAGAAATACAAATCCCAAAAGTCAATATAAAAACAAAAAACAATAGAAGGGATTTTGTTAGCAGGAAGAAAATAGAACTAAACGTACTAAAGTCGGAATTAAAATATACCACTTGCAAAAAGACAATAGATTTTTTAAATTCAAAAATATTAGAAACAAAAACCTTAATAAAAAATTGGCTGCAGCCCACTGAAGAATCACCTGCCCTGTCTGGTGAGGTAGCAGAGGCTTATCGCCAGATGGAAATCGAACTGATTACAGCACAAATAAACGATGGCATTGTTGTTGACACTGCAGCTGTTTTCGCCTACGTAGGTTTTAATACAGATATCATCAGGGCTGCCCTCAAGTCTCATGAAACGGATGTCCATGTGTTTGGAAAGGAGATAAGCACTCTTATCACGATAGTATTGTCACGGGGAACATCAATCGCTACTAAAAATAAAGAGAAGACGACTCCTCGAGGAGTGGAGATTTTTAATAATCTCTGCTTGAAATACCGAATCAAGAGAGTCCAATTTGCTAAAAGGCACTTAGCCAACACTGATGTCACCCTCTCACGAGTTGTTGCAGCGCACCCGGAAATTGCCTACAGGATCTTGCTTTGCAAGAACTTGGAGAGACCAATAAGCTTGACGGCTATGAGAGAGGCAGGGTATCCTGATTTCTCTCCTGGTCTCCGAGGTAGTTATGTCTTTAGCTGCTTCCCGACTACCAAGACCATGTTCCACACTAAAGTCGCAGCTGGGGCTCTGGCATATGTGACGCTGTTAAGGAAACATTCATTAACAGAGGAACACCAAGATGACAACAACACCAAGATGACAATTACACCAAGATGACAACACGCCAACAACACCAGAAGACATCATAAAGAAACAAAAAAAAATTTAATAATAATATACACATAAACACAATACAGAAAGTGCATTGGCATATCTGTAGAGTGCAAATCTTTTTTTATTCGTATATGACTATTGAGCTAGATGAAAGAAACACTAGCAGAAATTTTGTCAGAATTAGAAGAAGCCGAGAAAAGATGGGCGAAACTTCTAATTGAGCAAAAAAATTCAGTAATAGAGAAACCAATAATACTAAATATAGGCCCTAGGCCAAGAAAAATAAAACAAAAAAAAGAAATAGAAATACAAATCCCAAAAGTCAATATAAAAACAAAAAACAATAGAAGGGATTTTGTTAGCAGGAAGAAAATAGAACTAAACGTACTAAAGTCGGAATTAAAATATACCACTTGCAAAAAGACAATAGATTTTTTAAATTCAAAAATATAAGAAACAAAAACCTTAATAAAAAATTGGCTGCAGCCCACTGAAGAATCACCTGCCCTGTCTGGTGAGGTAGCAGAGGCTTATCGCCAGATGGAAATCGAACTGATGACAGCACAAATAAACGATGACATTGTTGTTGACACTGCAGCTGTTTTCGCCTACGTAGGTTTTAATACAGATATCATCAGGGCTGCCCTCAAGTCTCATGAAACGGATGTCCATGTGTTTGGAAAGGAGATAAGCACTCTTATCACGATAGTATTGTCACGGGGAACATCAATCGCTACTAAAAATAAAGAGAAGACGACTCCTCGAGGAGTGGAGATTTTTAATAATCTCTGCTTGAAATACCGAATCAAGAGAGTCCAATTTGCTAAAAGGCACTTAGCCAACACTGATGTCACCCTCTCACGAGTTGTTGCAGCGTACCCGGAAATTGCCTACAGGATCTTGCTTTGCAAGAACTTGGAGAGACCAATAAGCTTGACGGCTATGAGAGAGGCAGGGTATCCTGATTTCTCTCCTGGTCTCCGAGGTAGTTATGTCTTTAGCTGCTTCCCGACTACCAAGACCATGTTCCACACTGGAGTCGCAGCTGGGGCTCTGGCATATGTGACGCTGTTAAGGAAACATTCATTAACAGAGGAACACCAAGATGACAACAACACCAAGATGACAATTACACCAAGATGACAACACGCCAACAACACCAGAAGACATCATAAAGAAACAAAAAAAAATTTAATAATAATATACACATAAACACAATACAGAAAGTGCATTGGCATATCTGTAGAGTGCAAATCTTTTTTTATTCGTATATGACTATTGAGCTAGATGAAAGAAACACTAGCAGAAATTTTGTCAGAATTAGAAGAAGCCGAGAAAAGATGGGCGAAACTTCTAATTGAGCAAAAAAATTCAGTAATAGAGAAACCAATAATACTAAATATAGGCCCTAGGCCAAGAAAAATAAAACAAAAAAAAGAAATAGAAATACAAATCCCAAAAGTCAATATAAAAACAAAAAACAATAGAAGGGATTTTGTTAGCAGGAAGAAAATAGAACTAAACGTACTAAAGTCGGAATTAAAATATACCACTTGCAAAAAGACAATAGATTTTTTAAATTCAAAAATATTAGAAACAAAAACCTTAATAAAAAATTGGCTGCAGCCCACTGAAGAATCACCTGCCCTGTCTGGTGAGGTAGCAGAGGCTTATCGCCAGATGGAAATCGAACTGATGACAGCACAAATAAACGATGACATTGTTGTTGACACTGCAGCTGTTTTCGCCTACGTAGGTTTTAATACAGATATCATCAGGGCTGCCCTCAAGTCTCATGAAACGGATGTCCATGTGTTTGGAAAGGAGATAAGCACTCTTATCACGATAGTATTGTCACGGGGAACATCAATCGCTACTAAAAATAAAGAGAAGATGACTCCTCGAGGAGTGGAGATTTTTAATAATCTCTGCTTGAAATACCGAATCAAGTGAGTCCAATTTGCTAAAAGGCACTTAGCCAACACTGATGTCACCCTCTCACGAGTTGTTGCAGCGCACCCGGAAATTGCCTACAGGATCTTGCTTTGCAAGAACTTGGAGAGACCAATAAGCTTGACGGCTATGAGAGAGGCAGGGTATCCTGATTTCTCTCCTGGTCTCCGAGGTAGTTATGTCTTTAGCTGCTTCCCGACTACCAAGACCATGTTCCACACTGGAGTCGCAGTTGGGGCTCTGGCATATGTGACGCTGTTAAGGAAACATTCATTAACAGAGGAACACCAAGATGACAACAACACCAAGATGACAATTACACCAAGATGACAACACGCCAACAACACCAGAAGACATCATAAAGAAACAAAAAAAAATTTAATAATAATATACACATAAACACAATACAGAAAGTGCATTGGCATATCTGTAGAGTGCAAATCTTTTTTTATTCGTATATGACTATTGAGCTAGATGAAAGAAACACTAGCAGAAATTTTGTCAGAATTAGAAGAAGCCGAGAAAAGATGGGCGAAACTTCTAATTGAGCAAAAAAATTCAGTAATAGAGAAACCAATAATACTAAATATAGGCCCTAGGCCAAGAAAAATAAAACAAAAAAAAGAAATAGAAATACAAATCCCAAAAGTCAATATAAAAACAAAAAACAATAGAAGGGATTTTGTTAGCAGGAAGAAAATAGAACTAAACGTACTAAAGTCCGAATTAAAATATACCACTTGCAAAAAGACAATAGATTTTTTAAATTCAAAAATATTAGAAACAAAAACCTTAATAAAAAATTGGCTGCAGCCCACTGAAGAATCACCTGCCCTGTCTGGTGAGGTAGCAGAGGCTTATCGCCAGATGGAAATCGAACTGATGACAGCACAAATAAACGATGACATTGTTGTTGACACTGCAGCTGTTTTCGCCTACGTAGGTTTTAATACAGATATCATCAGGGCTGCCCTCAAGTCTCATGAAACGGATGTCCATGTGTTTGGAAAGGAGATAAGCACTCTTATCACGATAGTATTGTCACGGGGAACATCAATCGCTACTAAAAATAAAGAGAAGATGACTCCTCGAGGAGTGGAGATTTTTAATAATCTCTGCTTGAAATACCGAATCAAGAGAGTCCAATTTGCTAAAAGGCACTTAGCCAACACTGATGTCACCCTCTCACGAGTTGTTGCAGCGCACCCGGAAATTGCCTACAGGATCTTGCTTTGCAAGAACTTGGAGAGACCAATAAGCTTGACGGCTATGAGAGAGGCAGGGTATCCTGATTTCTCTCCTGGTCTCCGAGGTAGTTATGTCTTTAGCTGCTTCCCGACTACCAAGACCATGTTCCACACTGGAGTCGCAGCTGGGGCTCTGGCATATGTGACGCTGTTAAGGAAACATTCATTAACAGGGAGAGGATCTGACTTCTTGCGAAGGAGATTCGTCTCTAGAGTCATGTACGCCAGAGCCCCAGCTGCGACTCCAGTGTGGAACATGGTCTTGGTAGTCGGGAAGCAGCTAAAGACATAACTACCTCGGAGACCAGGAGAGAAATCAGGATAACCATTCCATTAGAAACAACAACGATAATGGCAATAGAACTAATAGGTACAATAACAATAATAATTTCAACAAAAATAACAACAATAGAAATAATTACAATAATAGAATGAGAAACAACTATAGAAACAGTAATAGGAGTTATAACGACTCCAACTACAATAACAACAATAACAACCGAAATAACAATAACAATAATCATCGCTATTCCAACAACAGTAACAGAACCATAAACCATATGAATAACCAGGGAAACTCCCAGATTCCGGAGGTTTTAGGCCTCCAGAGATCTCCGGAACAAGATCAGTAAAAACAGAAAACATAACAAATACAAACAAAATTTATAGCATATCATCCAATCTTAAAAATTATGTAGAACTAAATATAAAAGACACCCATCGTGCACTTACATTTATGATAGACACAGGAGCCGATGTCTCTCTGTGCAAAGAAGATCTTTTATACAAATATGATGAAGATGCAGACGATTACTGTCATTTAACAGGAATTACAAAAGAAAAAATCAAATCATTAGGTTCTACCAACATTATAATAAAAATCGACGAAGCAATACTAAAACACAAAATACAATTAGTAAAACATGATTTTCCAATCTACACAGATGGTATACTCGGAAGAGATTTTTTAGTGAAATACAACTGCAATATAGATTACGATAAATTTATACTTACCATTAATTATAGACAAGAAATACTAATATTACCAATACAGACTAATACACTAAAAATAAACACAATTAGAATTCCACCAAGAAGTGAAGTAATCATTCCTTTTCAAATAAATATAGATGAAGACGGAGTAGTATGCAATCGTGAAATTAGTAAAGGTGTATATTTAGCAAACACAATAATTCCAAAAAACGGAAATAAACATATCAAATTATTAAACACTCTAGATGAGACTACAGTAATAGAGAACTTAAAAGTTGAAACTACACCACTAAGAAATTATAATATATATAGAACTAGCAGTGATAAAACAACAGAAATAAACAACAAAGAAAGATTTAAAAAATTGCTAGATGACCTCAAACTAGAGGACAATGACAGCTATGAAACAAAAGAATTATCAAAAATTTTGGAAAAATATCAATCAATATTTCATTTAGATGGAGAAAGCTTAACAACTAATAACTTCTATAACCAAACCATCCAACTAAATGATAGAAACCCCGTTTATATAAAGAACTATCGCTTACCTCAAACACACACAGAGGAAATAAACACCCAGGTAAAAAGTTTACTAAAACAAAAAATAATAGAACCATCTATAAGCCCATACAATGCCCCTCTCTTATTAGTTCCAAAGAAAGGGTTAGACAACATAAAAAAAATGGAGATTAGTCGTTGATTTTAGGAAGCTGAATGATAAAATAATCAATGATAAATTCCCACTAACACGACTGGATGATATTTTAGACAAATTGGGACGAGCAAAATATTTTTCCACATTGGACATGACAAGTTCATTCCATCAAATTGAACTCGACAAGGAATCAAGACCATACACAGCCTTTTCTACAACAAATGGTCATTACCAATTTACTAGATTACCTTTCGGACTAAAAATATCTTCTAATAGTTTTCAAAGAATGTTAACTATAGCACTATCAGGATTGGAAACGGAAGCATTTTTATACGTGGATGACATCATAGTTTTTGGATGTAGCTTAAAACATCATAACAACAACTTAATAAAAGTTTTTGATAGATTATCAAAATATAATTTAAAACTAAATGCAAGCAAATGTTGTTTTTTAAGACCAGAAGCTGTATATTTAGGTCACTTAATAACATCAAGTGGAATAAAACCAGACCCTGCAAAATATGAAACAATTTCAAAATATCCAATTCCTAGAAACGCTGATGACGTTAGAAGATTTGTAGCATTTTGCAATTATTATAGAAGGTTTATCAAAAATTTTGCAGATATCGCAAACTGCCTAAATAAACTTTTAAAGAAAAATACAAAATTTGAATGGTCCAAAGAATGCCAAACAGCATTTGAAACATTAAAAGAAAAATTAATCAGTCCACCCATTTTGCAGTATCCAGATTTTGACAAAACATTCGTTCTAACAACCGATGCATCAGATTTTGCACTAGGTGCAGTTTTGTCACAAGGTTCAATAGGAGAAGATCTTCCAATATCATATGCAAGTAGATCACTCAATAAACATGAAAAGAACAAGCCAGTAATTGAAAAAGAATTACTAGGTATATATTGGGGAATACAGTTTTTCCGACCTTACTTATACGGAAGGAAATTCACAGTTGTTACAGACCATAGACCATTAGTTTCACTTTTTACACATAGAAATCCAAGTTCTAAATTAACACGTATAAGACTAGAACTCTCCGAATACGAATTTGACATAGTATATAAAAAAGGAGCAAATAATACAAACGCGGATGCATTATCACGGATACAAATTGATTCCAAAACTTTAAAAAACATGATACCTTTAGAAAATGATAAACATGCAAAGAGAGCATTAGTAGTAACAAGGGGTATGAAGAAAAAATCATCAGAAAATAATATCATTAGCGGATCTCAAAAAGAGCCTGATCAACTCCATATGTGGGACTGCACTTCGATAAATGATATAAAGCGCGCAACTAAATTAAAGTTTATATTAGAGAAACGGCCGATAGAAGTTATAGAAAAATGTTATGAAGATACGTTAGAAACGTATAGAGATATTAATGAAACACGTGTTAGATGTAGCGATAATCCAAAGCACTTAGGTACTCTTTTGGAGAAGCTTTCATCTCATTTAAAATTAACTAAAAATAAGGTATTTGCAATCGACAAAAATGATGCAATATTTAATATATTTCCTGCAGATGAATTTAAGGCCAGATACAATAAAGCATGTAAGCAAAATAATGATGACATAACTATATTATTATATGAAAAACCCAAGAGAATAACAGATGATGAAGAAAAACAAAAACTTATAAAACTATATCATGATACGCCCCAAGGAGGACACTTTGGAATACATAAAACAATATTAAAATTGAAACAAAAATATATATGGAAGGGAATAAACAAATCCGTAAAGGAATATGTATCAAAATGTGATTTATGCCAAAGAAATAAACAGGTTAGACATACAAAAGAACAGCTAAAAATAACAGATACTCCAATAAACAGTTTTGACACTATCGTAATTGATACTGTTGGTCCACTACGCCCAACAAATAACTTTAGATATATATTAACAATGCAATGCGAACTGACTAAATATATAATTGCTTGTCCAATTGAGACCAAAGAAGCAAAGTCAATAGCTAAGGCATTAATGGAAAATTTAATCTTAAAATACGGATTATTTAGCATACTCAAATCAGACAGAGGAACAGAATTTGCAAACGAACTAATGAAGGAAATATGCGAACTACTAAAGATAGAACAAAAATTCTCGACTCCATACCACCATGAGACTTTAGGAACTGTTGAAAGATACCATAGAGTCCTAAACGAGTATTTCTTATCTTTTGTCGAAAATGACAGATGGGAAGAATGGATCCCATATTATACTTTTGCGTACAATATAACTCCTCACATAGATACTGAATACTCACCTTTTGAACTAATTTTTGGAAAACTTCCACATTTACCTGGAGATGAAGTAATGAATCATCCCAAAATTTACAATTTCGAAAATTATGCAAATGAAATAAAAACAAGATTAAAATATTCTTTAGATAATGCTAGAACCATGATAGAAAAAGTAAAAACAAAGAGACAATTAGATTCTAACAAAAAACTACATAGAATAGATTTAAAAATAGGAGATTTAGTATTAGTGAAAGTGGAAAATAGAAAAAAGAATGAACCACCATACAGAGGTCCATACACTATAATAGATATAGATGATTTAAACGTATCAGTTAAGATTAATAATAACATAAAATCTTACCATAAAAATTTATTAAAAAAATACAATAAATAGTGAATACAGTAACAAAAATTTTACTGACCTACACAAAACCTAAAGCAAAACAAAAATTTTATACTAACTTTAAGTAATTAAGTAATTCTAAGCTATACATAAACTTTATATAAAAAAAAAAAAGAAGATAAACATATAATGTATTTTAACAAAAAAAAAATTCTCCAATTTCAATTGTAAAATTTTTTTAAAGGGTAAGGTATACCTACCATAATTAAGTATACCTACCATAATTAAGTAGCGCATAAAGTTGTTGACACACATAAAATTAAATTGATAAAATTAAATTGTTAAAGAAATATGATTCTAGGTGTGTCAACATACTTTGTTTTTAACTGCATTCTTTTCTTTTTTATTTAATTCATGTATGTTCGTGTGAAAACCAATTTTGCTTATTAAAAATAGTCAGCATATTTTTGCACTTGGACTTCACACAAACATAAGAAGTAAGTTATTCCAATATTTTTAAAATTGAGTAGGAATAAGCATTGAGTGATTTTTGTCACTCAAAATACCTCTAAAAAATTAGTATATAAGAATTGTAAATTTAGAATAAGAATTAATTAATAAATGGTTATAGTTTTGACAAAACAAAACAGAAATCGTTTTTTTTACTTCCAAGTTATAATCTTGTCTTCAAGATAAACTTGCAAAAGAAATAAGTCTAAAATACAATTACTACACAACCCAAAGACGAAATAACACAAAGCAAAACAAGAAAAAGATATCATATGGCATTTTTTTGTCGGTTTGTTTGTGATCAATTAAATTAGAGTGTCTTGCGACGAATGTAAACAAACCAACGAACACACACGTTGATACATGTGTTAAAAATGATGACGTGTGGTATGGTGTACAGTTAGAATAGGTCAAGACTTGTGTTATTGGGTTTTGGGTACAAGTGTTAGAATAAGTAGGGTTAAGACATATTCACAAAAGTAGTATTTAAGATCGTTGTTAAGTTCATGTAAAGGCAGTCTAAATTGAGAAACAAAAAGCACTAGAACTAGAAATAGTTCCGTATGCTTTAAAAGATAAATAAACATAACTGAATAAATAAATTAAGAATAAATGTTAAGTCAAAAGTTAAAGATATAAACATTTGTTTTATTTTTATTGTGTGGTAAAACACAAACACATTACATGGCGATCCTGCCAGTAAGAGATGGGCTTATACGTACATTCTCTTGCCGCTTGCACGTTCTCAGCGTGTTGAAGTGTATGTAAAATCTGAGACCACCCTCTGAGTTTGGCAGAGGATCTGGAAAGCGAAAACCAATCCACAAGACTTTCACAAAACGACATGTTCCAAGACCATCAACTGTACTCAATTTACGATGGAGAGCAAGAGTACCAGCACAGCGGCGATGGCCGCTCAACAAACCATCAACAAGTGGTTCTTCAATCCTTTGCCGGGGGTGGGAGACCGCGTGACGTCGTTGCCACACATGAACGTGGCTTTAGATTATCCATCGCAGTTTGGCTGCAAAAAATACGGACTTTCATCACACAACACCCAACCGCGTGGATATGTATTATCATACTCACAATATCAGCATGGCTGTGCGCAGCAAGACGCCTACGCCGTGGGCCAACAACCAGGACAAGAAGTACCTCTCCCTGGCGGAGACGCACCCGAAGACGAGCTACAAACACGTCCCCCCCCGGGTATGACTCGCGCCACAGCATTGGGCTTGACCCAATCACAGTCCCTCTCATACAGGAGGGGTCTAAGAGTGCTCCTAATTGGGGCAAACTCGACGACCTCGTCTAGTATCGCCATCAGCGAGGGACTAATTGACGGTCAGAAAAAATACACACAATCTTTCCCGGACAAACTGACTACACAGCTGGCAATAAAACTCGCCGGCGACGAAGCTGCCTCTCCCGCTCAATACGCAGCTATGGACTGGGCCGTAAAAGTGGCGGAACTAGCATCTTCCGAAACACAGAGCTTCTATTCCCTGTCTTTGGCAGCAGGTCTTCCGGTATCTACATACTCTGCCTCATTAGCAGAAAAGATAGTCGGAGCTGCTCCCACTGACCTCACAGCTCTAAAACTGATACTATATCCGGAAATAAATAAATCGCGCCCTTCAGGGAAAATGTTCAACAAATGTAGTTCCGCAGCCCCAAATCCACCAGCCTGTAGCTGTCGCCCCCCACCACCCAGGCTATATAGCTTCGCCACACATGTCCCAGTTCAAAGAGTGTTATGTGTATCTCAGCCTTGCCTTTACGAACAGGAGTATGGACGACCCGAATCGGGTATGTTGATGACACTGAAGACTCGTCTTCAGGATCAGTCAGCCACATCTGCACTAGGTAGCATAATACGTGGTCCTACAATCAGGGATGGTGCATCCATGCTCTCCCTGGCCTACGCCGCCTCCGACGATGCTGGAACCGTTATGGATGAAGCACCCATTGTTCGACTGTTGTGCATACTTCTTTCGTTCGACGAAAACGTATACCGTAAAACGTATATACTTTACCTGTTCCTCGAGTTACCAGTACCAATCACTTAACTACTTCCCTCCACCCCCAATCTCTACGTTAGGAATTGCCATGTCCCTACCCACCTTTGTGACATGGATGTCTGGCTCAACGCCAAATGAAAACGTTGTAGTGGGAGATCTAACGTACTATACACCAGAAGGGGTAGACACAGAGTGGATAGGTATCCCAATCCGGACTGGATACCTAAACAACATAGGTGCTATGCCTTACATCCTTGCTCATCTAGACTCCGGATACTGGGCAGGTAAGGTAAATGTAAATTATACAGGAAACAGCAGCGGCCCAGACAACGTAAGGCCTGAAGTAGCAACAATGCCAAGTGTGAACTCCACAGAGATACCCGGAACTACAAAGTTCATATTAATCCTGATTGACGACAACAACCCTCGACATGACACGATCACGGTTGCTGGAGTCCAACTCCCAGTTTGGAACAACAGACCTCACCCCCCGAACATACAACCCAGCCCACCTACCGACTTCTACACCGGAATAATAAACTTCCTTTCCGGTGGTAACGTCCCCCGGATGTGTGCGGAGGCAGAAAAAGAACTAACTTCGGTTGCTTCAGTTTACGGGAGTGTGTCAATCTCCAGATCTATCGTTTCGACGTTATACAGTTGTTGGAGACCGGGTGCTACAATTGACCCGAATGTGAATGGAGATACGTTGAACGGAATGTACACCCCAGCCGAGCTAAAACATCAAACTGCCGGCGTTCGCCCTTATTCTGGAACGCGTTTCAATATTCGTGAGCTGATAAACCCCGACCCCGATTTTCCAATTACTTGGATGGAGGCGTTTAACTTCGGAGCTCTCAATGGGGCGCTCATCCCCCCCTCTGGATACGCGGAGTCCACCAGAAACGGCGAGCGAAATGTAACTTGGTTGCATGTAAAGACTTCCTCACCACAGTACCGTGTGCAAGAGTGTTCTACTAACACCCGAATGCTTGTGCATCTCGGTTACTACAATCGAACCCCAGGTGACGCGCTTCACTTTAACCCTGGGACATATGGTTCATGGTTGCACATGCAGGCATGTGCGTTGTCTGCCAGCGTGTCACACATGTTGACGAGCAATGACATTATGGCTTCTATCTGGTCAGGATTTTACGCTGGGTACGACACTCTACACAAGTCGACAACTATTGATTCCCTCAAGGACAGAATATTTTCGGGAAGAATACGTCACGTGCAATGTGTCAAGGGAATCTATGACAACTGGTCCTTAGACCTTAACGTCCAAGAAGCGATCCAGGTAGCATACCACCTCCCAAGGGCGAAGTTTGCTCAGTTCTTGACACACGCACCTGTCCCATCGTTGCTCACCATCCAGTGGGCAGAAAAATCCGGCTCGGTACAAATAGACAAACCCAAACCCGAGCTCGTCTACCTCCGGGGTCAAATATCTAGGAGAGGCACACAGATACACCAAGGCACTAACATAGAAAAATTGACAGTTTGTTCCTCCGTCGATGCTGTCCGATACCTGCCGACTGTGACCCTGAACATGGGGCCCAGCGGCAGCAGGGCAGTTTTTCCATGGTTATCTCCTGAGGCGTATCAATCCACTCAGCTTCACCCATCTGACATAACCCAGCCAGCCATGTTCCTAATGACAAATTTCCGTTAACACGATTAGATGATATTTTGGATAAATTAGGTAGAGCTAAGTATTTTTCTACGTTAGATATGACAAGTTCATTTCACCAAATAGAGCTTGAACACCAATCTAGACCGTGTACAGCATTTTCTACACCAAATGGACATTATCAATTTAGACGACTACCTTTCGGTTCAAAAATTTCGTCGAATAGCTTTCAGCGAATGTTGACTATTGCTTTATCAGGGTTAGAATCTGAAGCTTTTTTATACGTAGACGATATCATAGTCTTCGGATGTAGCCTAAAACATCATAACGCGAATTTGGTTAAAGTATTCGATCGACTGGAAAGGTATAATTTGAAACTGAACGCGAGTAAATGTTGTTTTCTAAAACCGGAGGTGATATATCTTGGTCATTTAATAACTCCAGAAGGAATAAAACCAGATCCCGAAAAGTTTTCGGCTATAACTAATTATCCAGTACCAACTAGTGCAGATGACGTAAGAAGATTTGTAGCTTTCTGCAATTACTATAGGAGGTTTATAGAAAATTTTGCCGACATAGCAAGCTGTTTAAATCGGTTACTGAAGAAAGGGGTAACATTTGAATGGACTGAACACTGTCAAAACGCATTCGAAAAATTGAAGCAAAAGTTAATTTGTCCACCGATTTTACAGTATCCCGATTTTAATAAGCCTTTTATACTGACAACAGACGCATCAGATTTTGCGCTGGGAGCAGTGTTATCACAAGGTGAAATTGGAGAAGATAAACCAATATCGTATGCTAGTCGTTCTTTGAATAAGCACGAAAAGAACAAACCGGTTATTGAAAAGGAGTTACTTAGTATTCACTGGGGTATACAGTTTTTTAGACCATATATATATGGTAGAAAATTTGTGTTCGTGACAGATCATCGTCCGTTAGTTGCTTTATTTACACATAAAAATCCGAGTTCGAAATTAACGAGAATCCGTTTAGAATTATCTGATTACGATTTTCATATAGTTTATAAAAAGGGAATTAATAACACAAATGCTGACGCTCTTTCAAGAATAAAATTAGATTCTGATATGTTGAAGGAAATGATACCTAAAAGCCTTGACGACACAATTAAGAAATCGCTGGTGATAACAAGAGGTATGAAAAATAAGTTGATACAAAATGAAGCTGGAAAAGAGGATAGAAACAAAAAAATTGAGGAAAATGGTAATGCAGATCCTATTGAGCCTGATCAACTCAAGATGTTGGAATGTACATCCATAAATGATATAAGACGCGCACAAAAACTAAAGTTTATATTAGAGAAGTCGACAGAAAAGTTAAAAATTGAAAACAATCATGCTTTTACGGCCGTCAGATGTGGTGATAATCCCGATTATTTAGATAATATGTTGGAGAAACTACCTTCTGTTCTAAGCAGGTTGGGGTATGGCGTTTTCGCACTAGAAAAAAGTGACGAAATATTTAGAAAAATAGGCCATGAGAAAATGAAAGAGACATTGAATAGAAGCAAAGAGAGAATAAAAATTCTGCTCTATACGAATCCTCAAAGAGTAATTGATGAAAAAGAAAAAGCTGAATTAATAAAATTGTATCATGACTCACCATGCGGAGGACATTCTGGAGTCAGAAGAATGTTGCTCAAGTTAAAGCAAAAGTACATATGGAAAAACATGTGTAAGATGGTAAAGAAGTATGTCTCTAAGTGTGATCTGTGCCAGAGAAACAAGCAGGTAAGACACACAAAAGAACCGTTATGTACGACAGATACACCAACACAAAGTTTTGGGACTGTGGTTATCGACACGGTTGGTCCGCTAAGACCATCGGGGAATAGTCGGTACGTACTAACGATGCAGTGTGAATTGACGAAATACGTTATAGCAGCACCTATGGAAACAAAAGAGGCTAAATGTATAGCGAGGACTCTGATGGAAAGCTTAATACTGAGGTATGGACTATTTAAAACTTTAAAATCCGATAGAGGTACTGAGTTTGTAAATGAATTATTGAAAGAAATATGCAAACTATTGCAAATCGAACAAGTATTTTCTACTCCTTACCATCATGAAACTCTAGGAACAGTTGAACGTAACCATAGGGTCTTGAATGAATATTTCCTGTCATTTGTCAACAATGACAACTGGTCGGAATGGATTCCGTATTATTCCTTTGCTTATAATATAACCCCACACGTTGATACAAACTATTCACCGTTTGAGTTAGTTTTTGGGAAACTACCATGCTTACCAGGTGAACAGGTAATGGCTTGTGATAAGGTTTATAATGTAGAGGATTATGCAAATGAATTAAAGATTAGACTAAAGTATTCATTAGAGAATGCTAGGAAATTGCTGTTCAGATTCAATAAACAAATCAAACAGCATAGAGTTAGCGGTAGGGGATTTAGTGCTGGTAAAAAGAAGCAATAGGAGGAAGAATGAATCTCCATACCAGGGTCCATACAGGATAACGAATATAGACAATGTTAATGTAACAATAGATTACAACAACAAAGATAAAATTGTGCATAAAAACTTGCTTAAGAAATATGTAGATGAATAAAATTAAATTTATAAAGTTATATACAATAGATTTATAAGTAGAATTTAAGAATTTAATTTTTTTTTAACATACAAATGTAAATACCTATGTAGCGTAATGAATTGTTAAAATAAGAAAAATTATTTTTTATTATTACAGTTAAGAGTAATCCTACAAATTTCATAAGAAAAAAATAGAAATTGTATGATTTCTCTCAAGGGCAAGGGTGTAGTGTGACCTTGATTATGGTTCGTTGTACGAACAATGAATGATAATTTATGTTTATTACTCGCCACTTGAGTAACCAACCCAAAGACGAAATAACACAAAGCAAAACAAGAAAAAGATATCATATGGCATTTTTTTGTCGGTTTGTTTGTGATCAATTAAATTAGAGTGTCTTGCGACGAATGTAAACAAACCAACGAACACACACGTTGATACATGTGTTAAAAATGATGACGTGTGGTATGGTGTACAGTTAGAATAGGTCAAGACTTGTGTTATTGGGTTTTGGGTACAAGTGTTAGAATAAGTAGGGTTAAGACATATTCACAAAAGTAGTATTTAAGATCGTTGTTAAGTTCATGTAAAGGCAGTCTAAATTGAGAAACAAAAAGCACTAGAACTAGAAATAGTTCCGTATGCTTTAAAAGATAAATAAACATAACTGAATAAATAAATTAAGAATAAATGTTAAGTCAAAAGTAAAAGATATAAACATTTGTTTTATTTTTATTGTGTGGTAAAACACAAACACATTACAATATTTTGAAGAGTACATTTTTTATAATTTTACAAAAAAAAAGGCTGCAGATTTTTGTTTTTTAGTTCAGTGCATTCGCACAGTTTTATTTTTATTGAATTTCATCTTTTTAAAACAAAAAATAACATAAAACCTTTCTTCTTTTTTAAAACAAAAATAACTAAAAAAATTTCTTCTTTTAAAATGAATCGTAAGAATAACAAATTTAACAAAATAATATGTCTTCTTCAGAATAATCTTTCTGACTTGATACTGTTTTCAAGTTTTTATAGAAAGTATGGTACACGGGAGGGATATATTTACCTATCAGTTATCTTTACCTATCCGGTAAAACTATTTTGAAAATGTCAACGTTAATTTTGCTTACGTGTAGGTAAGACATACGTGTTAAAATTATGAAAAATTCGTTACACCATAGATATCTATACACAGCTAGATATCTATTTGTAGAAACTACGGGCATTAGCAGGAAGGTTGTAACTCTCGACGAAGAAACGACCGATCTGCACTTACTAAATTAGATACTCTTCTAATCACAGCGAAATCATAACAGCTATCAAAGGTCGAATTCATATGTTCATATGTTAATATGTAATAAAGCATAAAGTTTGATTACAGTTACGCTTCCGATTGCTGCTCTCTTGAAGCAATGAACTAACTACAACAGCAATTTAAAGAACACAAAAAATTGGCAGATAGCGAAAGTTTGAAGAGAGGCAAGAAATCGAAACAAATAAGATTGATTAAAAGCAAAGTTAACAGGTGATTAATACAATATGAATGCAAGAGTGGACTTATTCCCTTTTTCCACTGAAAATAAAAGTTTTTTGTTCCGTACAAAAAAATGTTTTGTCTTTAAAAGGGATTTCCGTTGAAATTTTAAAACAAAATTTTTACCATACATCGTTAATCATAAAAGGAAGTGTATCCACGCTAAATCTCAAGAACGACAAAAATGGACTCATTCCCTTTATCCACTGAACGATTCATATGCAGGAGTTCAGCCATTTCACTCAAATACTCCAGGTGACTTTACAAAAAAATCAAGGCGTTGGAATCGCACTACTAAGCAGTATGAAGAAGAGAGTTGTCCAAATATCGTTAAAGAATATAATCGACACATGGGCGGAGTCGATTTGATGTACAGTCTGATTGGCCGTTAAAAAATTCGGATGAAGACAAGTAAATGGCCATCTCGTCTATTCCACCATATCGACCCCTTTGCGCGAAATTATCGTATATGCCAATTGAGTTTTTGATGCAATCTTGTTCTACATTCAAAGAGACTTCACCTGACAAAATATTGTAGGCGAATTCCACTTCGTTGCTCCAAAAATTGAATGTATCAGGTATGTTCTAGGTTTAGACTCGAATTGAAAACGAAAAATTTTTTGAATCCGCATAAGTCATAAATTGGTGTTCTCAAATCCGCATGTTTTTGTGTATTCGAAGTTTTTGTTCGAAAAAACTTTTGTTGAACTAAAGATCGGTAATTTGCTAACCGAAGCATGATAGCAATGTCTAATATTTTCTAAAAATCGTGAAAGCTGTAAAGAATCACAAAAAAAATCGCTAACATGGCTAAAATTCTCGAAAAATTGCAATCTTTTAAACAAACACTAAAATTTATTTGAAATCTCTAAATTGGTTAAAAAAACAAAATGTCGGAAAATAACAAAAAAATTGCAAAAATAGCGAAAATTCGCGAAATTTTTTTAAAATTTCAAGCCAGCCATAAAATTGATTTAAAGTCCCTAAAACTATAAGGAATGGCAAAAAATCGGTAAAAATTGCTAAATTCAAGGAAATTCGCAAAAATTTGCTAACAGCGGCATGATAGCAAAGTCAACTATTTATTATAAATCGTTAAAGCTGTAAAGAATCAGAAAACTTACACGACCAAATCGCTCATGTCGCGAACATGGCTAAAATTCGCGAAAAATTGCAAAATTTTAAACAAACCCAAAAACTAAGAGATCGCTAAATCGATTAAAGAAACAAATAGTCTGAAAATAACATAAAAATCGTTAAAAAAAAAATTGGTATAATTACATAAAATCAATGAAAAAGTCGACTTTAAATTTATGGTTAGTAAGGACCTTCTGCGTTTTAGATAACGATATATTTTTGATTAAATTGGATTAAGAAGATTTTAAGCTAAAAGCAATATTAATTTTTTTTGTTAAAAATATTATCACATATTACAATAAAAGTCGATTCGGTTTACTTTCAACAACCCATATCTACTCTAATTGAAAACGAATAAAAACATGTGGATGTGAAATGCAGAACACCAATAATGCTAAAGTAATCCACTTTCGAGTGGATTCGGATTCTAGAACACACCCGTATATTTTCATTTTTATATGCAAGCGAACGCAGAGAAAAGTAGAAAAATGGCTGTCCTGTCAAATTTGGTTTTTGTAACATATGATAATTTCGCGCAAAGGGGTCGATATGCTTGACCGCATAAATAGCGAAAAACATCAGCGAATCGAACTTCCAAAGTTCCGTGAAGAAGTAGCAGAAAGTCTTTTGCTGATGTCAGAAAAAAAGAAGGTTGGTCGACCATCTAATGATGCCGAACATTCTGCAAAAACACCACCGAAATCTAAGATGTACTTGCCACCATCTAATGTTAGATATGATGGCCTCCACCACTGGCCATCTTTTCAGGACAAAAGTAAGAAACGCAACAAGCCCTGTAAATCTGACACTCAAGTATATTGTGAAAAATGTGGAATACCGTTGTGTATGTCCATCAAAAAATCTTGCTTCAAGGACTTTCATACTTTATAAAAAACCAGTACTTCATCATACTTCTGTATAAATATAATTACATGTTTTAATTCTCTTTTAAAATCGTTTGATTTTCTTACATTTAATTTTTGTGAATAAATACAATCAAACATAACGCTTTTTTTATTATCATAGATTTATGGAAATTTTTCAAAGCTTTCTGCATGAGACCGCCCACAGACGGGGTAACAATTTTTGGGGTTGCAAGGCCCCACCCACTCTTGATAAAAAAAATATCAGTGGATTCGTGTTTTATGACCCAAATTTAGTTTAAAAAGTAATTTTAATTCCACAAATCGTTTCTATGCATTAGAGGGTTAAAATTTAAAATGAAATTTTAAAATTTGTTTACTTATTATATTATTTGAATTGTTAATTAATTATGTATAAGTGAATTCTAAATCGTGAAATGTAATTTTAAATTCAAATTTTAACGGCTTGTATTGGTGAGTCGATGCTTGATTGAAGTCAATCACAATAATTGCATTCAGTACTCTCAAAAGTGAACGAAGGAGAGAGAGAATAACTTATACATCCTTTGATGGGGATAAAAGGCCGAGGTGGCATGGTTTTATCAGATACAATCATCCTTCACTTTTGCTCTAACACTTCAACCAATCAGACGGCAAATACCTAACCACAGTGTAAAACCTATAAGTATAACTTTATACTAACTACAGTAATAAATTCCCCCCTTATCTAAATTGGAAATTCCTCAACGGTTTATTAATTACAAAAAAAAAAACCACCAACCACAATAGGTAAGACCATTCTGTATATCCCCTACAGAACGAAAATCTAATCCTCCTGTGCTTTTCATCCCATTATTCTTATAATTATAATTGTTCGGGCGAGCAATTATCATTATTATTGGCAATAGGATACTTGTTTCTGTTTTCCCAAGAGGCAAGGCCCTTTAACCAATTTTTAAATATTTAGGAATCTGTAACCCAAAAATATTCAGCACATATGTATGCATATACACTTAAACTTAAATACGTACATAACTTAATATGTTGTTTAAATAGCTTTAAACACATAGCTTTATGCATTTATTTAATAAATAAAAAAATCTAAAAAATGCCAAATTCTTTATTTTATTAGTAAGGGTATTCATTTCAAAGTTTTTTTGGTTGGAAAAATGGAAAAAAGAAAAATTACACTCTTATTGACGTGAAACAGGTTTTTTTTATTTTTTTTTTTTTGTAAAAAGTATAAACTGTCAAAAAAAAATCTGCCAAATAATTCGTGGAGGTAATTGATATTTTCAATATGCCAAATAAGTGCAAAAAGTGAATTAATTAATTTATTTAATTGTCACATCACAAACAAAAATTGATCATTTTTACGAAAATAAAGGTATGTAAAGATACATTTTCATGAAAACAATACAATATAAACTTTGAAATATTAAAGTGCAGAAATGATTACTTCAATAATTTTATTTCTTTTTTTTAATTCTTTTTAAATAACTTTTTTTATTGAACTCATTCTTAATATGTGTTTTTTTCTTTTTGAAAGTTAAATGAGAAAGAAGTTATGTTTAAAATGTTGTAACTATAAAAAAAAAATTTTTTAAATCAGAGTTGTACAATTCAAGAGTTTATAAAAAGAGATGTAATTTTTCGTACTTTGTATTAAAAATTAGCAATGTTTTATGAATGGCAACATCATTTCGTTTGACGTTTATAGTGGAAAATTACATCTTTTTATCCTGACTTTTTTACACTTGGTTATAGTGTGACAAAAATGTAACTTTTGGTGGAATTGTTTTTCTTGTGGTTGTTGTAACAAAAATTACATTTTTCCACTTTTCCATTTTTCCAACATATAAAAAAACTGAAATGAATACCCTTAATATTTTCATGTTTATTTTTTATTAATTCATAATGAAAATACGTATTATAATCATTGAACTTCCATTGGTTTTCATTCGCACTAATCTCATTTAATATTAAAGATCAATGAAACCCCCAATCTAATCACAGCACTTTCGTTGGTTCAAACCATCCTTTTTAATGGCAAGCCGTTTGCCTTAATGTGAACCTATGCTCGCCAATGACACGCTTGTGTTAAAATCAGACATGTTTCACCTTAAAAAAACCAGTGCATTATCCGCGGAACCCATGCATTTACTACTTCTTTTGCGTGTCTTTTTTTGCTGGGATGTTGTATTGTCATAATGTTCTAACATTTCAAAAGAGACTTGCGCTGAGCGGCTAAGCCGATCCGCATTAGTTTTTGTAGCCGTCGCCGTTGATGGTATAGTGTTATTCTTCTAATATCCGAATTTAACCTGCTTCTAGCAATTTTTGCAACAAAACACTTGCGGCGTCAAATTAAATCAGCTTAGGACTCTGATGTTTGGTAAACAAACAAAGTAAAATTTATTTGTGATTTGCGCCTAAAAAATGGAAAATCGTCAGGTAAGACCTAATTTAATTTATTAATTCATGGATTAAAATTAAAAAAGTATTTTGATGTTAGGTAAATATTCATTTTTTATATTTGTTTTGATTCAGCTGATTTAAATTCAAAATAGCACACTAAATTATGAGGGGTTGTTCACAACAGTCGTATTTTTTAATGTTATTATTTTTAGACATGACTTTATGAGACCTTGTGATTCCCCCAGTTATCTATTTATAGATAATCATGGTAATTAGAAGAGACGTTGAATGCACCACTAGCAATAAAATGGTAACAAAACGTAAAGAGAGTTGCCATACATATACATAAAATCGAAACACACATTTAATAGTTGCAAAGCTGTTAATGTACGTTTATGAATAAACGTTTTTAAAAGAAGTTTATAAAACCTTTAATCGCTATTAAATACTTTAAGCATAAAATAAAAACTTTTCATTTATATGGCCGTTAATCTTTGTATAAGGAGTTTATTCTATTTCAGTGTTTTTGTAAAAAAATTTATGAATTCTGGTGAATTTAGTTTTGATTGTAAATTGAATAGCTTAATAAAATTAATGCTGAATAAAAACTCATCAAGGCTAAAGTTATTTCAGCAGGTAATTATGTAAAATACAATTAGTTTTTTCTTTCATTTGTTTTTAAATCACAATTTGTGTATTTTTAAAAAATATTCTTAATATATTTTGTATGTAACCATTTCAGTTACATTTATATTAAAAAAAGGAGAAACGCTGTCGCTGTTTAACTAAAATAAAAAGTTTGTATAATTTTCATAAAACAAAATAAATCTATAATCTTATAAAGGAAACTTATCATAATTAATATCCTTAACAAATTACAATAAACTTGCCTAAATTAAAAAAAATATTAATAATGTCTATATTAAATAAAAAAAAAACTACATTTTAACATTCTGCATATTTTTGGGTATGTCTGCTCTTACCTTTAAATCCATTAAAAATCTGATGTTATAAAAAAGCAAATGATGATAATGGCGGCATATATAAATCCTTTTTATTAGCTATTTGTTTGTTTGTTTACTTTCGGTATCTGGGTCGGCGTGGGAGTAGTGTGTGTTTGGATATTTTCTTTGTCTAGTTAGTTTTGCACTGCTATTGAATTTAATTTAAACACAACAAATACATTTAACTTCGTGAATCATTACTTTCACTAAAACTTTGTTCGCTAGACTCTCTTCTACTGCCAACGGGTTTTGGCTTGTATTCCGTAATGAATACGGTCACTGAATTGACGGTGACTTCTCTTGTTTGGGCCGTTGAACGATCGACATTTTTCAAGCGGGCTGGATATTTTTTATGCTTGTGTTTATCGTGGCCGGAACTACTGTGGCGCGAGCCAGATGCAGATTTATTGCCGTTCGGCATGGCTCCAGATGCACCGGGTAAAGTGGCAGCTTGTTGGGCGACGAGCGCAGAATTAAGGCGTGGTTTACGTGTAGAAGTACCTTAAAATAAAAATTTGATTCATAAGTAAAATTAAATGCATAAAACATAATTACAAATGTATTTAATAAAGATTTTTAGACAAATTCAAGCCTTTTATTTGAATCATATTAATTGTCTGGCAAACAATGTCGAAAAGGAAATTTCTTTCGTATATTTATATTGAAAACAAAAACAAATCTTTGTTTTTATTATTGTTTTTAATATAAATATACGAAAGAAAAGTTCTTGTCGATATTAATGGACAGGCATTAAATTTTAAAGATTATAAATAAAACATTTAAATAGTCTGGAATTGTTTGCTATTAAAACTTAGCCAGATCAATCCATAAATGGTTGATATATAAGCAAAAAAACTACGACTGCCTCTAATTTTGAAAATAGTCTGGCAACACTATGTCTAACTAGACGTGTAAAATATACTGCTCTTTCGAAATAAATTTTAAAGTATTTAAATTACTCAAAAAATTATGGAAAAGTAAAAAAATAATCAATAAATAATAACTGTACCATAATAAGTTTAATTGAATTGAATTTCTTTGTTATCCATGAAATAAAATATATATTCAGAGAAGACAATAAATTATTGAAACGGGTTTTATATGATTGTACTGCAGTTATCTCTTTTGCACTAAATACTTGACCATGTGCAACATAATTATCTAGAACCGTTATTTTTTTTTTTGCCATAATACATAAAATTTTTTTATTTTAATTGGGTTTTTAACAAATAATTATGTATACCGACCTGGCCCTTAAGAAACCAACAAATGAGTAAAATGCCTTATTTGTGTGGGAGCTGTAATCTGAACGTTTCTGGAAAACGTAGCTTGTAATGTACTACTTGTCAAATTTGGTTTCACGCTGATTGTGAAGGAGTCTCTAAAGAAGTATTTCAAGTTCTTGACAAAAATCGCAATTTAAAATTTACTTGTCAAATCTGCGTGTCAAACCCTATGGATTCTACAGAGACTGAAACATCTTTTAAAAAAGAAATTCGTAAGGAATTTGCTAATTTCAACAAGTCTTTGACAACATTGATAGGGGCTCTGAGGTCACTATATATGTGGACAGCCAGGCGGCTCTTATGGCCGTAAGGGGCTGTTATGTGAACTCAAAGCTAGTTGATGATTGTAGGAGGGCTTTGGAAGAAGTCTTAGGGGAGTATACGCTAAGGTTGTGCTGGGTGCCGGGTCACTGCGACATAGGTGGCAATGAAGTTGCTGACGGGTTAGCAAGACAGGGCTCAGAGATGGAGGACCCTAACTGTATGGAGGCGGTTAGACCTCCAATAGGCTTCTATTTTGGAAGGATCAGGGAGTGGATTCTGGGCGCGACCAATCGGGCCTGGGGGAACCGGACGGACTGCCGGGTATCACGGACGCTGTGGCCGGTGCTTAGCAAGTCCGATTCGGGGTTGCTGCTGGGCATGAGTAGGGTCAGCGTGAGGACCATGATAGGAATGATCACGGGCCACTGTATGATAGGCAGGATGGCGGTGAGGATGGGATCCGAATTATCGGATATGTGCAGGTTGTGTGAGGACCCTGAGGAGTTAGAGACAGTTGAGCACTTTCTGTGCCACTGTCCCAGGTTGCAGGGCAGCAGGCTGAGGTGGCTGGGCAGTAGATTCCTGAACGAATTAGGGGATGTCCCGGGTTGTGGACTTGGGAGTCTGATAGGATTCGTAATGGGGATGGCCTGGCTGCGCGAGAGGAGACTGGGTGCTGGCCACACGTAGGTCGAATTTGGTTGGTCAGGATTTCTTTCGGGGCTGGTCCGAAACATTCTTTTCTATCCATCTTTCTTTTCTGACTTGTGCTTTCGCTGTTTTATTTCACCTATTTTCCTTCTTTACATATCTTTCTCTAATTAAGGCGTCACAATGGACCATACTGGTCTCTGGGTGAGGGTGTGAAGGAGACTTCACACCAGCCTTTCAACCTAACCTAACCTAACCTAACAAGTCTTTAAGTAGTCTGGCTGCAGACATAAAAAAGGAACAGGCTGACCAAAGCAACAAATTCGAATCTATTATAAATGATATACGTACTAAACTTTCTTCGAGTCTTAAAACCTTCAAGGATAAAGTCTTAATATGCAAAGATTTGGTTATTCAAAACGAACGCAAAATGAATAACAAGTTTAGTGAACTTAATGCACTTCACTATCAACTAAATCGCAATGGTATAATAATATCTGTGGCTCGTTTCTGTATTTCTCGCATCGTAAAATTTCTTACATGAAGTGTGAAACAAAAAATTCCATCGTTTCTCGATTTGTGAGATAAAAGTGTTTCTGTATTTGGATGCGAAAACAGACACAACAAATTCTGTTTATGCAGATTATTTGTTTTTTAGTTCAGTGCATTCGCACAGTTTTATTTTTATTGAATTTCATCTTTTTAAAACAAAAAATAACATAAAACCTTTCTTCGTTTTTAAAACAAAAATAACTAAAAAAATTTCTTCTTTTAAAATGAATCGTAAGAATAACAAATTTAACAAAATAATATGTCTTCTTCAGAATAATCTTTCTGACTTGATACTGTTTTCAAGTTTTTATAGAAAGTATGGTACACGGGAGGGATATATTTACCTATCAGTTATCTTTACCTATCCGGTAAAACTATTTTGAAAATTTCAACGTTAATTTTGCTTACGTGTAGGTAAGACATACGTGTTAAAATTATGAAAAATTCGTTACACCATAGATATCTATACACAGCTAGATATCTATTTGTAGAAACTACGGGCATTAGCAGGAAGGTTGTAACTCTCGACGAAGAAACGACCGATCTGCACTTACTAAATTAGATACTCTTCTAATCACAGCGAAATCATAACAGCTATCAAAGGTCGAATTCATATGTTCATATGTTAATATGTAATAAAGCATAAAGTTTGATTACAGTTACGCTTCCGATTGCTGCTCTCTTGAAGCAATGAACTAACTACAACAGCAATTTAAAGAACACAAAAAATTGGCAGATAGCGAAAGTTTGAAGAGAGGCATGAAATCGAAACAAATAAGATTGATTAAAAGCAAAGTTAACAGGTGATTAATACAATATGAATGCAAGAGTGGACTTATTCCCTTTTTCCACTGAAAATAAAAGTTTTTTGTTTCGTACAAAAAAATGTTTTGTCTTTAAAAGGGATTTCCGTTGAAATTTTAAAACAAAATTTTTACCATACATCGTTAATCATAAAAGGAAGTGTATCCACGCTAAATCTCAAGAACGACAAAAATGGACTCATTCCCTTTATCCACTGAACGATTCATATGCAGGAGTTCAGCCATTTCACTCAAATACTCCAGGTGACTTTACAAAAAAATCAAGGCGTTGGAATCGCACTACTAAGCAGTATGAAGAAGAGAGTTGTCCAAATATCGTTAAAGAATATAATCGACACATGGGCGGAGTCGATTTGATGTACAGTCTGATTGGCCGTTAAAAAATTCGGATGAAGACAAGTTAATGGCCATCTCGTCTATTCCACCATATCGACCCCTTTGCGCGAAATTATCGTATATGCCAATTGAGTTTTTGATGCAATCTTGTTCTACATTCAAAGAGACTTCACCTGACAAAATATTGTAGGCGAATTCCACTTCGTTGCTCCAAAAATTGAATGTATATTTTCATTTTTATATGCAAGCGAACGCAGAGAAAAGTAGAAAAATGGCTGTCCTGTCAAATTTGGTTTTTGTAACATACGATAATTTCGCGCAAAGGGGTCGATATGCTTGACTTGGCAATGGTAAATGGTTACGTTTTATACCACCGCATAAATAGCGAAAAACATCAGCGAATCGAACTTCCAAAGTTCCGTGAAGAAGTAGCAGAAAGTCTTTTGCTGATGTCAGAAAAAAAGAAGGTTGGTCGACCATCTAATGATGCCGAACATTCTGCAAAAACACCACCGAAATCTAAGATGTACTTGCCACCATCTAATGTTAGATATGATGGCCTCCACCACTGGCCATCTTTTCAGGACAAAAGTAAGAAACGCAACAAGCCCTGTAAATCTGACACTCAAGTATATTGTGAAAAATGTGGAATACCGTTGTGTATGTCCATCAAAAAATCTTGCTTCAAGGACTTTCATACTTTATAAAAAACCAGTACTTCATCATACTTCTGTATAAATATAATTACATGTTTTAATTCTCTTTTAAAATCGTTTGATTTTCTTACATTTAATTTTTGTGAATAAATACAATCAAACATAACGCTTTTTTTATTATCATAGATTTATGGAAATTTTTCAAAGCTTTCTGCATGAGACCGCCCACAGACGGAGTAACAATTTTTGGGGTTGCAAGGCCCCACCCACTCTTGATAAAAAAAATATCAGTGGATTCGTGTTTTATGACCCAAATTTAGTTTAAAAAGTAATTTTAATTCCACAAATCGTTTCTATGCATTAGAGGGTTAAAATTTAAAATGAAATTTTAAAATTTGTTTACTTATTATATTATTTGAATTGTTAATTAATTATGTACAAGTGAATTCTAAATCGTGAAATGTTATTTTAAATTCAAATTTTAACGGCTTGTATTGGTGAGTCGATGCTTGATTGAAGTCAATCACAATAATTGCATTCAGTACTCTCAAAAGTGAACGAAGGAGAGAGAGAATAACTTATACATCCTTTGATGGGGATAAAAGGCCGAGGTGGCATGGTTTTATCAGATACAATCATCCTTCACTTTTGCTCTAACACTTCAACCAATCAGACGGCAAATACCTAACCACAGTGTAAAACCTATAAGTATAACTTTATACTAACTACAGTAATAAATTCCCCCCTTATCTAAATTGGAAATTCCTCAACGGTTTATTAATTACAAAAAAAAAAACCACCAACCACAATAGGTAAGACCATTCTGTATATCCCCTACAGAACGAAAATCTAATCCTCCTGTGCTTTTCATCCCATTATTCTTATAATTATAATTGTTCGGGCGAGCAATTATCATTATTATTGGCAATAGGATACTTGTTTCTGTTTTCCCAAGAGGCAAGGCCCTTTAACCAATTTTTAAATATTTAGGAATCTGTAACCCAAAAATATTCAGCACATATGTATGCATATACACTTAAACTTAAATACGTACATAACTTAATATGTTGTTTAAATAGCTTTAAACACATAGCTTTATGCATTTATTTAATAAATAAAAAAATCTAAAAAATGCCAAATTCTTTATTTTATTAGTAAGGGTATTCATTTCAAAGTTTTTTTGGTTGGAAAAATGGAAAAAAGAAAAATTACACTCTTATTGACGTGAAACAGGTTTTTTTTATTTTTTTTTTTTTGTAAAAAGTATAAACTGTCAAAAAAAAATCTGCCAAATAATTCGTGGAGGTAATTGATATTTTCAATATGCCAAATAAGTGCAAAAAGTGAATTAATTAATTTATTTAATTGTCACATCACAAACAAAAATTGATCATATTTACGAAAATAAAGGTATGTAAAGATACATTTTCATGAAAACAATACAATATAAACTTTGAAATATTAAATTGCAGAAATGATTACTTCAATAATTTTATTTCTTTTTTTTAATTCTTTTTAAATAACTTTTTTTATTGAACTCATTCTTAATATGTGTTTTTTTTCTTTTTGAAAGTTAAATGAGAAAGAAGTTATGTTTAAAATGTTGTAACTATAAAAAAAAAATTTTTTTAAATCAGAGTTATACAATTCAAGAGTTTATAAAAAGAGATGTAATTTTTCGTACTTTGTATTAAAAATTAGCAATTTTTTATGAATGGCAACATCATTTCGTTTGACGTTTATAGTGGAAAATTACATCTTTTTATCCTGACTTTTTACACTTGGTTATAGTGTGACAAAAATGTAACTTTTGGTGGAATTGTTTTTCTTGTGGTTGTTGTAACAAAAATTACATTTTTCCACTTTTCCATTTTTCCAACATATAAAAAAACTGAAATGAATACCCTTAATATTTTCATGTTTATTTTTTATTAATTCATAATGAAAATACGTATTATAATCATTGAACTTCCATTGGTTTTCATTCGCACTAATCTCATTTAATATTAAAGATCAATGAAACCTCCAATCTAATCACAGCACTTTCGTTGGTTCAAACCATCCTTTTTAATGGCAAGCCGTTTGCCTTAATGTGAACCTATGCTCGCCAATGACACGCTTGTGTTAAAATCATACATGTTTCACCTTAAAAAAACCAGTGCATTATCCGCGGAACCCATGCATTTACTACTTCTTTTGCGTGTCTTTTTTTGCTGGGATGTTGTATTGTCATAATATTCTAACATTTCAAAAGAGACTTGCGCTGAGCGGCTAAGCCGATCCGCATTAGTTTTTGTAGCCGTCGCCGTTGATGGTATAGTGTTATTCTTCTAATATCCGAATTTAACCTGCTTCTAGCAATTTTTGCAACAAAACACTTGCGGCGTCAAATTAAATCAGCTTAGGACTCTGATGTTTGGTAAACAAACAAAGTAAAATTTATTTGTGATTTGCGCCTAAAAAATGGAAAATCGTCAGGTAAGACCTAATTTAATTTATTAATTCATGGATTAAAATTAAAAAAGTATTTTGATGTTAGGTAAATATTCATTTTTTATATTTGTTTTGATTCAGCTGATTTAAATTTAAAATAGCACACTAAATTATGAGGGGTTGTTCACAACAGTCGTATTTTTTAATGTTATTATTTTTAGACATGACTTTATGAGACCTTGTGATTCCCCCAGTTATCTATTTATAGATAATCATGGTAATTAGAAGAGACGTTGAATGCACCACTAGCAATAAAATGGTAACAAAACGTAAAGAGAGTTGCCATACATATACATAAAATCGAAACACACATTTAATAGTTGCAAAGCTGTTAATGTACGTTTATGAATAAACGTTTTTAAAAGAAGTTTATAAAACCTTTAATCGCTATTAAATACTTTAAGCATAAAATAACAACTTTTCATTTATATGGCCGTTAATCTTTGTATAAGGAGTTTATTCTATTTCAGTGTTTTTGTAAAAAAATTTATGAATTCTGGTGAATTTAGTTTTGATTGTAAATTGAATAGCTTAATAAAATTAATGCTGAATAAAAACTCATCAAGGCTAAAGTTATTTCAGCAGGTAATTATGTAAAATACAATTAGTTTTTTCTTTCATTTGTTTTTAAATCACAATTTGTGTATTTTTAAAAAATATTCTTAATATATTTTGTATGTAACCATTTCAGTTACATTTATATTAAAAAAAGGAGAAACGCTGTCGCTGTTTAACTAAAATAAAAAGTTTGTATAATTTTCATAAAACAAAATAAATCTATAATCTTATATAGGAAACTTATCATAATTAATATCCTTAACAAATTACAATAAACTTGCCTAAATTAAAAAAAATATTAATAATGTCTATATTAAATAAAAAAAAAACTACATTTTAACATTCTGCATATTTTTGGGTATGTCTGCTCTTACCTTTAAATCCATTAAAAATCTGATGTTATAAAAAAAGCAAATGATGATAATGGCGGCATATATAAATCCTTTTTATTAGCTATTTGTTTGTTTGTTTACTTTCGGTATCTGGGTCGGCGTGGGAGTAGTGTGTGTTTGGATATTTTCTTTGTCTAGTTAGTTTTGCACTGCTATTGAATTTAATTTAAACACAACAAATACATTTAACTTCGTGAATCATTACTTTCACTAAAACTTTGTTCGCTAGACTCTCTTCTACTGCCAACGGGTTTTGGCTTGTATTCCGTAATGAATACGGTCACTGAATTGACGGTGACTTCTCTTGTTTGGGCCGTTGAACGATCGACATTTTTCAAGCGGGCTGGATATTTTTTATGCTTGTGTTTATCGTGGCCGGAACTACTGTGGCGCGAGCCAGATGCAGATTTATTGCCGTTCGGCATGGCTCCAGATGCACCGGGTAAAGTGGCAGCTTGTTGGGCGACGAGCGCAGAATTAAGGCGTGGTTTACGTGTAGAAGTACCTTAAAATAAAAATTTGATTCATAAGTAAAATTAAATGCATAAAACATAATTACAAATGTATTTAATAAAGATTTTTAGACAAATTCAAGCCTTTTATTTGAATCATATTAATTGTCTGGCAAACAATGTCGAAAAGGAAATTTCTTTCGTATATTTATATTGAAAACAAAAACAAATCTTTGTTTTTATTATTGTTTTTAATATAAATATACGAAAGAAAAGTTCTTGTCGATATTGATGGACAGGCATTAAATTTTAAAGATTATAAATAAAACATTTAAATAGTCTGGAATTGTTTGCTATTAAAACTTAGCCAGATCAATCCATAAATGGTTGATATATAAGCAAAAAAACTACGACTGCCTCTAATTTTGAAAATAGTCTGGCAACACTATGTCTAACTAGACGTGTAAAATATACTGCTCTTTCGAAATAAATTTTAAAGTATTTAAATTACTCAAAAAATTATGGAAAAGTAAAAAAAATAATCAATAAATAATAACTGTACCATAATAAGTTTAATTGAATTGAATTTCTTTGTTATCCATGAAATAAAATATATATTCAGAGAAGACAATAAATTATTGAAACGGGTTTTATATGATTGTACTGCAGTTATCTCTTTTGCACAAAATACTTGACCATGTGCAACATAATTATCTAGAACCGTTATTTTTTTTTTTTGCCATAATACATAAAATTTTTTTATTTTAATTGGGTTTTTAACAAATAATTATGTATACCGACCTGGCCCTTAAGAAACCAACAAATGAGTAAAATGCCTTATTTGTGTGGGAGCTGTAATCTGAACGTTTCTGGAAAACGTAGCTTGTTATGTACTACTTGTCAAATTTGGTTTCACGCTGATTGTGAAGGAGTCTCTAAAGAAGTATTTCAAGTTCTTGACAAAAATCGCAATTTAAAATTTACTTGTCAAATCTGCGTGTCAAACCCTATGGATTCTACAGAGACTGAAACATCTTTTAAAAAAGAAATTCGTAAGGAATTTGCTAATTTCAACAAGTCTTTAAGTAGTCTGGCTGCAGACATAAAAAAGGAACAGGCTGACCAAAGCAACAAATTCGAATCTATTATAAATGATATACGTACTGAACTTTCTTCGAGTCTTAAAACCTTCAAGGATAAAGTCTTAATATGCAAAGATTTGGTTATTCAAAACGAACGCAAAATGAATAACAAGTTTAGTGAACTTAATGCACTTCACTATCAACTAAATCGCAATGGTATAATAATATCTGTGGCTCGTTTCTGTATTTCTCGCATCGTAAAATTTCTTACATGAAGTGTGAAACAAAAAATTTCATCGTTTCTCGATTTGTGAGATAAAAGTGTTTCTGTATTTGGATGCGAAAACAGACACAACAAATTCTGTTTATACTGGAATATTTCCAGTAATTAAGTGTCAAATAAAAGCGAAACGTCAACAAAAGAAATAAATATAATAAAAACAGGGCTGCCAGATTTGACGAGTTATCGTCATCTTGATGATTTTTTGTACCGATATTAACACAGTGACGTTTTGATGATTTTTCTAAAAAAGTGACGAAAGCAAAAACAAAATCAAAAATATTTTATAATTTTGTTGTTACTTTCTATAGAAATTCATCTTGAATTTTTAAATTTCAAACACTTCTATTTTGTAGCGTTGAAAATTGAAAAAAAAAATAATATGAATGTCTGTAGAAAGCAACAACAAATTTATAAAATATATTTGATTTTATTTTTGCTTTTAATGAAATTGTTGGCGTTGCGTTTTACACTATAAGCCTCTTAGTCTTCGAAATAAGATAATTGTAAATATTTTTATATGTTTGTTTATTAGAAAAAAAATTATCTTTAGAAACAAGGCTGCTTAAATTTTTATATTTATCCCTATTGTGAAAATTGTCCTCGAAATTGTTTGTTTCTTCCCTAAAAAATGTATCGGCAAAAGCAAAATTTCGGGGAAAAGTAATGGACCGACTTGGCTTATTTTGAACATTTAATACTTCTTATATACATATACAAAATATGACTGATATTTGATATTCTTATCAAATATGTACACTTTTGTGCCAAAACCATTATTCCGGCAAGAAAGAAATTTGTTTGTCTCCCAGTAAAAACTTTTTCAAAATGGATAACTTCTTTCACTCGTTATTAAGTAGCTTTCTTCCATAAGAACTTCGATAACTACTTTTTTCTGGATGAATTAAGATAAAAAAATGACTTACTTTTGAATTTGTTCTTTTTGGCACAACCCTTGTAAAATTCATTAGTTTTTCAGTAGAATGTAGTGCTTTTATGTGTTTCTGATTACTTAACATATTATTTTGTAGGCGAAGATTTTACTGGGTCTTTAACCCGTTTATTTATGAACCGATTTTTTTAATTTTATCTACAAGGTATTCTACTAAGTCTATTTCAGGTAAAAAAGAAAAAGATTATAGGAATAGGTAAATTAAAGATTTATATCTCAAGTATTAAATAATAATTATTAAATACTCATGAACTTAAATTATGTTTTTGTTTGATTATTTTTTAATAAAAGTCGAAACAAATTTGTTTAAAATTGATTTTAAATTGCACGATTTTTAAAACCAAAAAGACGACCTTCTTATTTTTTTCTCAGAAAATTGACGATTTTGACACATATTTATCTGGCAGCACTGATTAAAACCAAAACAAGAAAAGGCTAACAAAAATTTAAAATAACAATATACATATAACAATTGTTTTTTGTTTATATTCATCATATAAATTATGCATTTATCATTTATATTCCTTCTATTTTTTTATTTATTTAAAAAAAAATAGCATATAAACATATTTTAAATTCAAAATATCTACATTTTGTTTTTCTCGCCACCAATTTCAAATGTGACTTATTTTGACAGTTCTTGAAAGAAACTTTTCGCAAAATATTGTTATAGAAACACTTTTTCTCGCATCCTTCCAACAATTGCTGGAAAATTATTAAAATGACAGATAATTCTCGCAACGGAAAGATACATAAACACTTGTGCGAGAAAAACCATTTTTTGTTTCATTTTGCACTGTTTCTGTCCCGATTCACTGGTTTCATGCGGAAAATTTAACGATGCGAAAAATACAGAAACGGGCTACTGGTTTACCTGATGGACTCAAATATCTAGCTAAGCCTGTTCTAACGTTGTGCGATCACTTTAAACTTAACGTTAGCATCAATGATATATTACGATTCATGTATATTCGAAGAAAACGAGACCAGTTGATGAAAGCATACTTCAAAAACAAAAATCTTATTCTCTCTTATATATATGAACCTGATAATAATGTAGAAACTGCAAAAGAGGACTTAATCGAGGGAGATATCATTAACGAGGGGGGAAAACAAACTGTTTAGGGCTAAAAAAATTAAAAACCGTGTATATTTGAATGATAATCTTACTCCTATGGCTGCCAAACTTCAAAAAATGTGTCCATCGTTGGTTAAAGATGGGCAAATTTCCTATTTCAAATTAATGAAAAAATCAACACCCAAATGTATTATCAAACCACTTACTGGAGGTGCTAAAAAAAATTTGGATCTTGAACAATGTCTTGAACTTTTTGGAAAATCTGTGTGAGATGAGTATTATAAGTTAAACAGCACTTTTACTATTAATCACCCTTATCCTGGTTGGCGTGTTTATGATACGCCTGCGACTGTTTCGTAATGGATTGAAGAGAAGGTGAACATATTTCCTTTAATCTATTTCCAAACAGTCGTGGGCGTGTTTTAGATGCGCCAACCACGATAAGGGTGAATATTTGTTATGTTACTTTTCTAGAATTTCTATATATACAGGGGTGTTCTGGAGTTCGTAAGTGCATGAATTTGGAAGTTGTTTTTATTTTTAATACACTTTTAATCTAAGTTTTATAATTTTTGTTATAAAATTATGTTGAATAATGAAATAATTGAGTAACATTTGTCATAAAATACTTTTATTACAGAAATATTATTAAAAATTTTAAATCAATGTTTAGAATTCTTACGTTTTGCGTTATCGATTTCCAGAACAACCCTGATAATCTTCATATGAGAAAATAGTTTCATATCCATGTTTTATTTTTTTGAAACGTGTATCAGTTTTGCTTTTGTTTTTTATTACAAAAAAGAAGCCTTTAATAGTGAAATCAACATTTTAATGAAGATTAATAAATTGATCTAAACTTTAAAATTGTGTATCCAATTATCAGTATTATATCATATGAAAAAAAAGTATAAGGGTATTCATTTCAAAGTTTTTTTGGTTGGAAAAATGGAAAAAAGAAAAATTACACTCTTATTGACGTGAACGGGTTTTTTTAAATTTTTTTTTTGTAAAAAGTATAAACTGTCAAAAAAAATCTGCCAAATAATTCGTGGAGGTAATTGATATTTTCAATATGCCAAATAAGTGCAAAAAGTGAATTAATTTATTTATTTAATTGTCACATCATAAACAAAAATTGATCATATATATATTTAGGTATGTAAAGATACATTTTCATGAAAACAATACAATTTAAACTTTGAAATATTAAATTGCAGAAATGATTACTTCATTAATTTCATTTCTTTTTTTTAATTCTTTTAAAATAACTTTTTTTATTGAACTCATTCTTAATATGTGTTTTTTCTTTTTGAAAGTTAAATGAGAAAGAAGTTATGTTTAAAATGTTGTAACTATAAAAAAAAAATTTTTAAATCAGAGTTGTACAATTCCAGAGTTTATAAAAAGAGATGTAACTTTTCGTACTTTGTATTAAAAATTAGCAATTTTTTATGAATGGCAACATCATTTCGTTTGACGTTTATAGTGGAAAATTACATCTTTTATCCTGACTTTTTTACACTTGGTTATAGTGTGACAAAAATGTAACTTTTGGTGGAATTTTTTTTCTTGTGGTTGTTGTAACAAAAATTACATTTTTCCACTTTTCCATTTTTCCAACAAATAAAAAAACTGAAATGAATACCCTTTATATATAAAATAAATAAAGTATTTACAATTGTTTCTTCTAATTTATTAGTTAAGTATGGCTCTTTTTGTATTAAATGTGTGGTTCTCCAAAACAACATATAGTTATTTTAAGTTTGATGTACCATAGTGATAATTTAGGTCCCATAACTAGAGACAATTCGATACTTAAGTCTGCATTTGGCAATAATCATGACAAAATAAATCTTGGACACATAAATGTTCAAAGTATTAATCCGTCAAGCAGATCCACTAAGCTAGAGAAGCTTAAGCATCTTATACATGACTCGGGAATTGATGTAGTTGGTATTTCCGAAACGTGGTTAGTGCGAGAAACATATACGTAGAGCAGATGTTAATGTTCTTCATAATCGGCGTACGCGCAGGGTTGGTGCTAATGTGAATAGTGTCTTTGGACAAGGTAATATAATAAATAATGGCGTAGATGATGATGGGGATGGTGGTATATTACTAAGGGGGGTGGTCATAAATCTCTAGCTGGGACAAATTTTTTAATAGTCTATATGTTGCAATAATTGTTGTTTGGGTTGAGAACCATACTTTTAATTTAAATATGTACAGGAGCTTTATTACTTTGTAATGCTTTTTTTTTGGCCGAGAAGGCTTTTTGTATTACCTGTTGAAATAAATAAATAAAAAAAGGTGCTGGTAAAGGGTATGTATATAAGATTCGGCATAGCCGAATATGTAAATATAACTCATACATGTTTTCCATAATTTTGGATCAAACCATGTGATTTTTAAAACTTTTGTGTATAATTTTTTAATTATGATGTCTTCTAATATGAAAATATTAGGCTTAATCGTTAAGCGGACACACAAAACAAATATTTTGCCGTAATTCCTTTATACATACTAGGCATAACGATACCACATGAGATATGAATGTCTGATCCAAAATGAAGCACCGACCGCCCACATTTGTCCCGAACACAATTACTTATTATATTCATTCCTGAATGGGGCTTCCATACAAAGTTTACAGTTTTAAGCAGTTGTGAAAACTTTGCCATTCGACGGGTCAACTGTATCACCAACAATACTTTATTTTTCATCTTCAACATTTGTTTCTAACATATCTGTCCGCTATCTCTGATCCTTAAGGTCGCTCCAATACAAAATTTTCAATACAGACTAAAAACATATTAAAGAAAAAGTCCCATAACTGCCTAGGAGTCCCTCTTGGAGGGTAAAATGTATGACCGACCTTCATTCGGTTTTTGTCCTAAATATTTTCTGAAACATACTTCCCCATTATCTCCACGTTTTAACAGTGCTCATATACGGGCGTTAATGAAATTATTAAAATTGTACATAATTTTGCATAACTTTTAAATTGATCGATATCCTTTTTCAAAAGTTTTACCTTGTAATAAGGACCGTAGACTTATTTCGTAAGAAAAAACCAAAATTGGGTCAAGTTATTTTATTGAAATGGTCCCTTCCGTTTTAGCAGTGCAAAAACCATGGAAGTTATTTACGTATCTTTTAAACTAACGCATATCCCACTTCAAAACATTTACTGAATTATGAGTATGCTCAAAGATAACTTGCTAAAAAAAATTTGGTATAAGTTAGAAAAATTGGAATTCGAAATGATCACTTTCGGATTTAAAGTGCGTAACGCGTGAAAGAAATTTGTATAACTCTTATATTATTGAAGATTCCATTTTTAAACTTTTACAGAGTAATAAGGATGCCGTAAGATAATTTTGATAAAAAAAACTAAAAGAAAAGATGTTAAAAATACTTTAGTTTAAAGTGGTCATTTCCAGTTTTGCAGATGAAAAAAAAAATTTTCCTATCTATAACAATCAATTATCGTATTTTTTTATTTTATTTGGTTTTAGTTCGGAAACTATTATTAAAAAAAAAACAGTTTTTCAAAAACCGCAACATTTAAGCACCCCATAACTCGACAAATAAACATTATACAAAAAAATATTTGTCACACAAATTCTTGTCTATTGAAAATATTTTTATGCCAAATGTAATAGAAATTTCGGTAAAATATTTTACGTAGCGCTTCACGAATAATGATGCTTCATATATCAAATGTTATTTAATTTAAATTGGATTTTGTTCTAATCAGTAAGCCTTATTTGTTAAAAAATTTAACCGGTTTTTATAGTTGCACATTTTTCCTGATTCTATTTAAATTTTTTTTTTGATTTAAAAATTTTTGCAAGTTTTTGGATTTGCAAGAAATGTTAAATCTTGAAAATAATCAAAAAAAAACAAAAAATAATCTTCAAAATAATTGGATTTTTTTTTTGTATTATAATTTTTAGACAATTCTTTTCAAATCCACTAGCTCGAAATATTTTAAATTATAACGACATACTAGTAGAAGAGTTACTGCAGCATTTACCCAATCAGAAGGGCGATAAACACCTACATACATACTAGGGTGTTCAGTCGATTAATTCTTGTTCTGTTAATTTTAGACCATTAATTATACGAATAATTTAAAATTGCTAATTTCGATTAAAGAATAAATCGAAGAATTTATACTGATTAATCGAATAATAATAATGTATAGAATTTCTGTAAAATGTATGATTTTTTTTAAAGTTTTAAGTCGAAAAAAAAATTTAAATGTATGTGTCCGTTGGAATAAAAAAAATTGAATTTTATTTACATTGAAGAAAATTTTAGGCCCTATTAGCTTGACAAAAATAACATTAAAAAAACAGTCATGTTAAGTGAGTGATTTAGATTGTATTTTTCCAACACAATTTAATAATTAATTTCACAAAAGAAAAAACGACAAAGGTATGTTAACTCAAAGATTTTTATTAATTTATCGAAATAAAGTGAAATCGAAATAGAACGATAATTTAAATTCAATTGGTTTTTGCAAAAATTACCATATTTTTTGTGGTTATAAGTGTTGTTCTTGCAAAAATAATAGATACTTAAAGAATGAAGTTGAAAAATTGTATATTTTTATGAACTTTTATTACAGGGTCGTTTTTAAAATTTATTCGATTTGAAATCCACTTCTCTTCGATTTCTAGAACTCGCCTGTGTTTTTTAACAAAATGGTTCATGCGCATCTCTCGTTGAAATGAGTTTGGTTTAAAATTATTGTACGAAGGATATATCTAATAATGCTAAATGTAACAGGTGTCCAAAAATGTATTAACGTAAATGTTCTTCAACAACTTCACTAAATTACCACTTACACAAAGACTATAACAATAGTATTTGAAGAAGATGCTCCAGCAATAAAATCAAAGAGTGCTACAAGTTGTCCAATGAATAAATATTTAAAACAACATACTTCGATCGATTCTCTAGATGAAATTATTTGCAGAAGCTTAGCAGAGGATGGAATGTCCGTGAAAAATTTCCAAATATCCAAAGTTATATTGACTCTTTTAAAATCTAAGTGCCCGAAAGTGAAGCAACAATTAATCATTCAAAAAAGCAAATTTCGATCTACCACAGGGTTAAAATACAATTTGGTTTAAGGATTGATGTTAGACTATTGACGTCAGCAGTCGTCGATGGCTGCGAGTAATCGATCAAGTGGCTTTTTGTAAGAGATTTAAGAACACTGGTTGTGTGTTACTTTAATCTCTGACAAAAAACGACTTGATCGATTACGACAGCGACAACTGGAATAAGGCTGTATGTATGACCGACCTCAATTAATTTTTTGTCTTTAACATTTTCTCGAGACATACTTGCCCCCTATCACCACTTCTTATATTTTATGAAATTCTTAAATTAATTAAAATTTTTAAACTTTTGTGAATAATTACACAGTACAACACATGATTTCGGGACTCAATTCTGATAATTGGTTATGAAAGTAGGCCCAAAAAGAAGAACTTCTGCATCATTAGTTTGGTCATGCTACATCAAATAATAATTTAAAAATTAATTTGAATTTAGTAAGTATTGTATAGGGGAATTTGTCACGTTTTAGGCTCTTTTGTTTGTCATAACTCGAGAACCACTAGTCCGAATAAGCTGAAACAAATTAAAACAAAATTAAGAATTACAATTCCTTTAATCTGTTCATACAACGTTTCGCTTTATAAGCAACAGTTTCGCAGTTATAAATAAATGTATGAAGAAAAAAATATGTTTTGCCCAAAAAATTTAAATTTTTTATTTTTAATTCATAAAAAATCCAAAACGGTAAAAAAAGTGTTAAGTAATATTACTTTCACGTAAAGTCGCATAACCTATGAACAAAGTGAGACATAAATCATGTTAATCGATAAACGCGTTTCGCTTTTATTCACAGTTAAGTAAAGGTATGAATTTCAAAAATTTGCTAGAGATATCCACAAAATTCTTTGGAAAAACATTTATGACTTTTTTTATGATTCTCAGAATTAAAAAAAAAGTAATAAACAAAAGGTTATTTGATTTTTATGATTGCGGTAGCAAAGTAATAAGCGGTAATAAATGTGCGTGGACAATTTAAAGGAAAAAAAGGAAAGTGCACTTTTTTAATTATTTGGGTTTTTCCGTTAGTTACCTGCATGATTTCTTTACAGAAATTGCTCCCACATTTATGAGTGCTCATGTTTTGGAACGTTTCGAAAACATATTTCATAAGTACCTGCCAATAAAATATTGAAATATTTGTAGTATTTATAGCTGCTATTTGATCGATTTTTGTCATTTAACAAGAGTCGACGAACGCAAGAAGTACAAGTGAATTTTTCTCCGGTTTTTAAAAGTGAATAACAACAAAACATATAAAATATGGAAAATAACAAGTGCCCACAATTGGATAATTTTTGTTACGTTTGTGGTCATATCGCCCCAAAAACAGGCCAACTGGATCGAAAAAAAATTGATTACTGAGGAATTCAAAACAGCGTATTTATTATTTTGATGAAGCAGATTTAAGTGGTGCAAATTTTACGGCGACACAGTGTGCAAAAATTGTTATAATACCCTTATAATGTGGATACATGGAAAAGGTGGACAGTTTTCTTTTATGAAGCCAGTAATTTGGGTGGAAGACCTTACTGGACATGATGAATCCAGGTGCTACGCATGCATAAATTCTCGTCATGGATTAAACAGAAAACAATTGAAAACAGTTAAACTTGCTGCTGGTACCGATTCACCTAAACCTCGGAGTCTGGATACTGTGTCCCTGCAAGCCGAAAGCGTTTTCACCAATCCGACCAATTTGAGTGATGCTCAAATTGAAATGGATTACATTGTGACTAAGATGGGACTATCACAACAAAACTCCGAAATGTTGACATCATTTTTGAAAAGCAAAAAACTGGCAACATCATACCGACAACGCCAAGCTGATTTTCAGAAATTTTATTCCGTTGACGAAGCAAATACGTTCACCTACTCCCATGATATCCCAGGTTTAGTGAAAAAATTGGGAATGGATTATATCGCTGGCGACTGGCGTTTATTCATCAATGGTTCAGTTTCAAGTTTGAAAGCTGTGCTATTGCACAAAACGAACAAAAACCCGTCCATTCCATTGGGATTCAGCACAACTATGAAGGAAACGTATGAAACATTGGGCGAAATTTTGGAGAAAATCAACTACAATGTACACAAATGGAAGATTTGTTGCGATCTTAAGGTTGTCAACATTATACAAGGCATTGTATTAAAGGCGGTTTTCCAAAATACTTCTGCTTCCTTTGTAATTGGGATTCACGATACACGATATCAATGTAAAGATTGGAAAGCAAGAACTCCAGAACTCGAGAAACAATTAAAATTACGGAATCAACCTTTGATAAAGGATCTAGATGATATTTTGTTGTCATCGCTCCACATGAAATTAGGAATAGTAGGGAAATTAGTCGAAGTGGTAGTCAAAGATATTCACCCTTATCGTGGTTGGCGTATTTAAAATACGCCTACGACTGTTTGGTAATAGATTAAAGAAAATAAGTTCACCTTCTCTTTAATCTATTACGAAACAGTCGCAGGCGTATTTTAAATACGCCAACCACGATAAGAGTGATTGATGACGCCTATGACTGTTTGAAATCCATCTTTCCAAAACTCAGTGAATCTAAAATTAGAAAAGGTACGTAGTGTTGTCAGTATTTTAATATTGTCCTATCTAAAGTTGTTCACTTCGATATATTCGCATTTCCAATAATTTTTTCGTAATGTTTTTTTTATATTTCAAACAGGTATTCTGAATGGACCGGATATACGAAAATTAATGAAAAGCGAATCTTTCACAAATATGCTTTCGAACCATTATAACCACCTATGGGACGCATTGAAACAAGTCATCGAAGGCGTTTTAGGAAAGAACCGTGTACATCGAGATGACATACAGACACGAGTGGAAAACTTGAAAAAATCAATGCATCCATGACGATAAAATTACATTTCATGCATTTCCACCTTGAAACCTTTTTGGCAAAATTACCCCAGGAATCGGACGAACAAGGAAAGAGGTTCCACCAGGTGACCATGCCGATGGAAAAGCGATTCAAAGGTAAAAAATTGGATGCATTGCTTGCGGAGGTTTGTTGGTGGAGTTTTAAAATTATGCAGTTTGAAATTTGTGGACACACTGAACAAAACATGCCCTTGAATATTACGTCTATCTCGGATAATGATGCAGTCAACTTCAACGAGGATGGATAGTGACAATCATGATACATATACACAAGGTAGTTCCACTTCTCTCTCACAATATTTTTTTTGAAGTTTATCGGAATTATTTGAATTAAATTTTTTTTATAAACATTAAAAAAACGTTGCCACATATAAAATAAATACAATAAATTCCTTTCGGCAGTTTTTAGTAAAAATGTGTAATTTGTCTTACAAATTATCAATTTTTTATTTAGATATTAGTAAAAAAGTATACTATTCCATTTGTTATCAAGCCGAATTATCTACCCGTGTTTGGTTTTAGAATGTTTTGTTAGACACGGTTGCTTTGTATGATACCTTTTGGGCAATCATCGTCCTAGCGAAATTAAATTATGAAAGATGCATATAAGTGTTCTTTGTGCTGAATATTATCTAGGCATCTACATCTACGTATTTTTCGCCTCGAAGTGGTTTTGTAAAGAGGATTTTTATGGGGCCTATGGTTAATGATCCAAATTGTCCAAATTGTTTATAACTACCATGTTATATCAAAACATTTATAAGGAAACAATAGACTTAAAAGCTATATATACTGAGTGCTTTTTTGAAAGCTATGATCAATTACGCAACGATTTTAATGAAATTTGATAGGATGATTTATATTAGAATTATCCGGTATTCTGAAAATCGCGTGATTTCAAATCTGACAATTACGTGATTTTAAATCACGTGCTTTTAAAGTTGCACGTGTGATTTTGTGGTGTTCTGAAGATCATACCGTTTTTGTGTTTCTGTGTGTGCTTTCGGCAATTGAAAATCACACAAACCGATTTCATCATTTTTAAAAGGCTTGTGACACTTAAAATGGTTTTATCAATTTTTTTTATATTGTCTGAGGTACTTTATACGTCACAGTTTTGCGCACAATGTTTACATGGACAGATAGCCAGCCGGACATTGTTAGAACGGTTAAAAAAGTGATTTTGAGCCAATATTTTAATGAGTCACAAACATCAGCACGATTCCATTTATTTATTATTGCTTTGTATTTTAAATACATACATACATACATATTATTTAAAGTTAATTCGGTATAAAAATAGGCTTTTGAGTTCGAAATCTTTGTACGATTTACACATTGGGTCCAGCCTCATATGCACATATTGTTACACCATTAAATACACTACGAAGAACAATAAAATTTTGTATTATCATCGAAAAAGTTTGAAGGAAAATGTACGTATATATGAGTGATGAACTCAAGAAAATGTCAACACTTTTGTTGAATATTCAATTACGGCTTGACAGTCTCTTGACAATTCATATTATTGGTCCGCTTTAGCCCGAATGCCATCAAAAGTCATGGCAGGACGGTTTTTGAATAATGTAATTTTATTATGATGTGAATTATTTGCAGCCCCGCAACTATAATTTCCGTTTAGTCAACATTGCCGGTAAAACGAATATTGAACAGTTACTCCGTATCGTCATTGGATCCATCTACAATAATTTATTTTAACTTAACGTTGCCGGTAAAGAGCATATTGAAAATTAACTCCTCATCGGCATTTCTTTAAACAAACTGCGCTAAGTCCAAACGTTTTTCATAGGGTTCAAATATTTTCTTATCACTACATTCCGATTTATCATTTTAACATTTCAAGTTTTCCACATCGATCTTTTGTTACAGACTATTTTCTATGCCCATTTCTAAGGCATGAACATCATCGGTGGCTTCATGATCATAATTTATTAATTCACCGTTATATAAACAGTCTTTTATTATAAATGTTCTTCAATCTTTTTTAATTTAAAATAAAATTTTTCTAAACTTCAAAAAATAAATAAAACAAAAACAGAAAAATTGGATTATTTAATGAAATATGGTAGCACAAATTTTGATAATTCCCATAAACGTCAGAAGGTTAATATGGCGTCAAAAAGAGAGAGTGGAACTACCTTCTGTATTTGTATCATAGTGACAATAATTGAAAATGTTCTAAATTTTGTTTCCATGCATAGATAACATATAAAAATCGCATATTTTCTATGTAAGAAAAGCTGTAATATGAATCGGAATGTATATTTCCATGCAAAATAAAGAATCAATAAAAAAAGTCATCAATGTTTTTTCCAAAGGATTTTTTATGAATTAAAAATAAAAAATTTCAATTTTTTGGGCAACAAATATTTTTTTTCTTCATACATTTATTTGTAACTGCGAAACTGTTGCTTATGTAGCGAAACGTTGTATGAACAGGGAATTGTAATTCTTAATTTTTTTCAATTTGTTTTAGCTAATTCGGACTAGTGGTTCTCGAGTTATGACAAACAAAAGAGCCTAAAACGTGACAAATTCCCCTATACAATACTTACTAACTTTAAATTAATTTTTAAATTATTATTTGATGTAGCATGACCAAACTAATGATGCAGAAGTTCTTCTTTTTGGGTCTACTTTTATAACCAATTATGAAAAATGTTGTACTGTGTTATGTTAAAACGCCAAGTGCACAGCTTCTCTAAAAAAAGTGTCAATTTCTAGAGCAGTGTTATTGTATGTTTATATTTAATAAAGAGAAAAAAATCATTTTCAACAAATAAGCAAATTAAATACTTAATTTAAAAGTAAGCTAAGAATCATCAACACCCGAAATAATGAAAATTATACAGTCACCTTTTTGCTTTACCGCAAAAATTACGTAAGTGACATACATACAAACAAAAAGGTACAATAAATGAAAGTAGGAGTAGCCGATGAACTAGAGAAAAAATCAAAAGAAATTGAAAATTTGCGAAAACTTTTTGTTTCTGTTACTCTCACTCTGACTATCACCAATTTTATAATTTGTTTGATCTTGTTTTGTGTTCTTTAAATACGTATTTGGTGGATTGCATCAACCGTGCGGGACAAGGAATGGACATTGGTTTTTATGGGGTAAAAAAGACGGCAAACGAGGTTGTAATGAAATTTGTACAGCAATGTACAAATTTCTCCTTATTTTAGATAAAAAGAAAACTGCGAATGATTTAATTTTGTACTGCTACAGCTGTGCCGGGCAAAATCACAATTGAGCCATGTTGACCATGATAGCTTATTTCATTAAATTATCCAAATCTTCTATATATAAATCGGATAAGGCAAAACAGTTAAGAACACTTTTCTCCTCTGTTTGCCCAGCGACTAGAATAAAAGATACACCATTTGAAAGGTATTAACTGGCAGAAAGAAGTGCACAATATATATTTTATAAAAATCTGTTCAATATTTTCAGAGTTATAAGCGTACAAATTTTATACTAACACGTATGCAAAACACATAAAACAATATGTTGTGTTTTCCAATTATCAAATAATGTCGATTATTCGACATTTTCAAGAAACCGGTTTTCGAATAATTTGGCTATAGAAATCTTATATATAATTCGGCACAGGTAAACCAGTTAATAACGATATCTTTCTTTGTTTGTTAACCACTCACGTGGAACATAACATATGAACCGGAGGTTGATCCGTCGCCAAATCGATTTACTAATACGGAAAAATAAATACTCGAAACATGTAAATTTATATGTACATATATACTTATAGTTACTAATTTCTTCATATTAAATAAATGTATGGCCGAATTTCGACCATTAGGCAATCACTTGTTCATTAAATCTATTAAAATTACTTACTTACTACCTGTTCATACTATGATGCCTGTTGATTCTACTCACAATACAATAAAATCATTTACTCGAAACCGAACTGTATGGGCTCCTTCCCAATGAGTGGCCTACAGTTATTTAAAGTACAAGAACAAACACTTACGGTTATGATTGTATGTATATCGTTAAGGCACTCTGATTTTCTTAACTTGAAAATATTTTATGATCTGCTTCTTCCAAAGAAAATAAAATTAAAATTAAGTACGATGCGGTCTGAAATTTTTAATACAACTATGACAACAATTAAATACGGCAATTTTGATAATAGCGAGGAAAAGTCTATTAACATTGATTTAAATACTTTACTTCTACGATCTCTGGATCTCCTCCGCTATGCAATTATTATTATATATATTGATTAGTATTTTTTAAACTTTAACATTTCACTTTGTTTACATTCATGTGTTACAAAATTACATTATTCTTCACAAAGTTTATACATTCTCTTCTAAATACATAATCGTTTTGTTAATTTTTAATGTTACTTGAAAATGAGTTAAATATTTTAGTCCTTTGTACAAAAGAGATAGTTGCATTGCTACTGTGGTTACTCGTTGAAGTCTAAAGTCTTCTGCGTTTCTCAATCTATACGGTTGAACATCACCGACATATCGTACTTGTTCGCATAGGTATTCAGGCGCCTTTCCATTTTTCATTTTACGGATAAAAAGTAGTGTGTTTAATTCCAATCTTTGCTTAATGTTTAACCATTTTTGTAGTCGCTCCAGTTGTGCTGATTTACAACATGTGTAAATAATTGTTGAACCAAACTTAAAATGTGGTTTTATGGTCGTATTGTATATGTTTATTGCTGTTATTGTGGTGACTTTATTGCTAATTCTTTTGAAGAATCCTGTTTTTCCCCCTATTTTTTTACAGACGTATTCTATATGTATGTAAATTTTAGTTCCTTATCTATTATAAAACCGAGGTATTTGATTTGATTTACTTTTTCTATTACTTTATCATTAATTTTAAAGTCTGTGTCGCTAGTCATATTTATTTCAATTATTTTAGTTTTACTTTCGTTTAATTTCAGTTTATTAATTTTTAACCATGTATTAATACTATTTATTTCGTTGGTCATATTGTTTTGACATTGTTCTTCTGTATTTCACTTATTGTCAGACTGTTGGGCATATCATTTATATATACAGGTAACCCTCCTACAAGACGACTTCGATCTAACACGAAAAAAAAATTTGCGGAAATTTCCTCATCGACAACACGGTTTCATTCTAACACGATAAAATGGAATTGCAACTTTATCATGATTGAGTTGTTTAAATTTTACTAGAATAGTACAAAAGTACAAATTTTTGCATCCCTGTTACGATTTAGTTAGATTAGAATAAAAATGTAACTTGTTTGTGTTTGTCTATGTGTTTTTTTGTATTATGTACATATTTCTAATAAAAAACAATGAATTTAAAGAAAATATTTAATTAAAAAAAATTTATATTTTACACTGTTTCCTAGCCTCATATTACACGTTTTCCTACAACACGGCGTTTTCTAGGAACCTATCTACCGTGTTGTAGGAGGGTTACCTGTATACTAAATAATAATGCACCTAGAATGGATCCTTGTGGAACACCAAACTCATTATCAATTGATCCAGATTTTATTCCATTAATAGTGGTAATTTGTATTCTATTAGTCAAGTACGATTTAAACCATTCAAGTTCCACACCTTGCACTCCATACATATAAAGTTTCTCAATCATTATTTCTCTATCTATTGTTTCAAACGCTCTTTTAAAGTCTAAAAATATTGCTGTTTCACAAGAAAATTTTTTTCTATATCCTGATTGATATTTCGATATTAAAGCATTTTTTTCCATGTAATCTTCTAATTGCTCTTTTATAACTTTCTCCAAGATTTTTTCACATGTCTTTAAAGAATTAATTGGACGAAATTCTTCACATTTTTTTGTGCCAGTCACTTTTTCAATAGGTGTGACCATTGTCTCTTTCCAAATCTCAGGAAATACTCCAGTTTCCAACGACTTATTATCGATGTTTAATAATATTTTTCCAACTGCATTCCAATTATCAATGATAATTCCTACCAATATTTTACAATAATCGGGTTTTCTGTTTAACGTCAATACTTTTTTTTTAAGTTCTAAATTTGATATTGCACGGAATTTGAATTTTTGAGGTACTGATTTTATATTATTTATATATTGCACAATTTTGATTGAGTCTCTTATTTTCTTAATACTGTTTACAAAATAATTATTAAAATGACTAGCTATTTTCTTATTATCTCTATATTCTACACCACTAAATATCACATTTATTATCACAGATTGTTTCTTTTTAAGAACTAGGTCCTTAATGTCTTACCACATTTGTTTTTGGTCTTTAGCATTGTTTATTCTATTATTAATATATTTATTCTTTTCATTTTCTACCTTAACTTTGTATAAATTTCTAACTGATTTATATCTTGACCACGCCTCATTAGTGTTTTCCAGTGTTTCTTGTTTTCTTGTTATTTTCTTGGTAAATTTGTTAACAGTTTCATCGAGACTTTTAGCCAGCATCAGTGCATATTCAGTTGCATCATTTAAGTGTTCAAAAGTGTTTACGATTTGTTTAAGTCCATTATCATTCAAACAGCCTTCTATTTTAATTTTATAAAAATTATGTTTTGTCCAATCTATATTAAAATCCACTTAATATTATATCACAGTTGTTATCACAGATTTAAAAATTTTCTCATATAAATTCAATGGTCTAAAGGCTCTATGCAATAAAAATAGAATTCCTCAAAGTTTCCATAGCGAATATATTGGCCTTAAACATTCCAAAAATATTACAGACGCCTTAAACGAAGCAGATAAAGAAGATGTGCCTTAATTCGTATGGGCAAATTTTTAATCTCAGCTGCATGTAATAGTGACGGTAAAATAACGTAAGTGTTAAAACAAATTTGTTACTCACAAAATGAACTTAAAAGTGCATTTATAACATATACATATGAGACTATAAATAAATTACATATTAATTTTCAAAGAAACCTTCGCACAACTTAAAAAAACGAAAACTCGAAAATATTATGAGTATGCTTGTAGAAGCCATTTTTAGTCAATTTGACATCTGTTTCTCCCACATCTATATCTATATGTATGTATGTACATATGTATATATAAAAATGAAAAATGTTTGTATGTATGTTTGTTTGATGGCTTATAGACTCCTAAACTACTGAACCTATTTTCTTGAAATTTTTACAGTAACATCTCGTGATCCCCAAAATAAAATAGGCTACTAATTTTTTCGATAGGGACATGGAAATTGGTACCCCCCATAGGATGCCAATATTAAGAGCCACTGCAATCATTTTGTTAAACTTTTGGTAGTAGGATCTTCTGAGTCGCAAAATTGAAATAAAATAGCAGCAGTGGAAGTGGTACCCCCATAGGGAGCCAATGTTTAATATCGCATATCTTAAGAACTGTAATAGTGAGAATGTTCAAACAAGTCACTCTTATGAAATACTTCACTTTTGAAAATAAAAATAAAGGGGGTGGGCGCAGGGGGGTAAATACCTCCCATAGGATGCATATATTAAATATCGCTCAACTGAAGAACTATTAAAGGGAGAGTCTTCAAACATGGTCAAAGCTACTATTATGTTAAACTGTAAAATTCAATATAAAAATGGGCGGGGTAGACAGAGGGAACTGGAACCCACCATAAGATGCCAATATTAAGTATTGCATATGGGCATTTCCATGAGAATGTCAACCACGACTCAAAAAATTAAAACGCTTGAAACTTTTTTCCAATATGGTCAAAAGAAATAAAACACCCAAATTTTACTATGCAGACGTACTTATAGCTTATTACAATTTTTAAAAAGCAAAAAAAAAAAGTTTAAGCTGTCTTTCTCTTTGATTCATTTTTAGTAACCGCAATTAACAATTTTCAATTTTCTTCCGATTAAATACAGAAACTGGCAACCCTGGAATTATGCCTTAAAATTAGTGCTACAACAACAATGAACAAGATCTATGAGGAAAGACCAAGTATATACATAGTTCGATTAGCGGTATATTTTTTTGTTTGTTTTGGATGCTATTCTAATGTCACGTACGTGGTGCAAAAACAACATTTGTCTTTGTCATTTCTATTTGGCCAGTCTTATGCGTTTCAAAATTCGATATTCCCAAAATTTTCACAGTAATTTTCTAATAAACCGGCTCTTAACATAGGCAATTAATATTTTGTAATTTTTAAGTGGGGGTGGTACCTCTCATACAATTACAATAAAGATTTCTTCATAGTTGAAGTACTCAGGGTTATGCTGGAAATCGCAAACGCAAAACGCAAGAATTTGGAAGTTGTTTTTAATAAACTTTAAACCTAATTCTTATAATTTTTGGTTTAAATCTTGTTTAATAGGGAAATATTTGTTTAATATTTGTCATAAAATTCTTTTATTACAAAAATCTTATTTAAAACGTCTTCTAAAATTCTTGCGTTTTAAGTTTGCGATTTCCAGCACACCCTTGACTGTTACAGTGAAGGTATTCCAATTTTTTACAAATAGCTTAGATAATAATACACAACATCTTCCAAAAGGAGGTTCAATAGCAAAAGTAGTCATGGCACCTCCCATACGAACACATGAGATTTCTGTATACATATCAGTAGTAAATTTGGTACACGATGCTTTGTTATCAATACACGAGATCTGTTTTAATAAAATTTTACTAATTGTATTTCGATGAAGTTGCAAAGCGCACCGGGTTAAGCTAGTGCCCTATAAAAAATCTAATTTTTCAAACAAAAAAAAATTAATTTAAGTACAAAATTCTAATGTTTTCTAATATCGATCCCTAATAGGGAAAATGATGTAACCAACAACCTTCTAGATTTTTGTTTTTTGATGAAAATCGATCATTTTTGATCATTTGCATCGTCTCTAAAAATCACATATCTCTGGGAAGTACCGTTACGAAATAAGAGCAAAATCAATTCCAAAAGAAAAACAAGACTTGAAGCAAAAATATTTAAAAAAAACCTTCTCCTGTAAAATTTTCTTTTTGATATACCATTGATTTTCTGGAAAATTCTGATCTATATCGAGTGGTAAATAGTGACAGTTTGCCATTTTTTTAAAAAAAAACAGTTAAGCGTTTTTCCCGAATTGGGAATTTGGGGTATTTCTAAATCCACTGTTTTAAGATCTTTTCGATAAATTAAAAAGTTCATTGTGATATCTTTATCCATGTCAGATTTATGGAATGTAAAACATTAAAATTATTACTTATTTGTTTGAAATTGTGCTCAATATGATTTAAAAAAACAGAAATATTAAGGTTTTATATTCTATAAATCTGACATGAATGCTAAAAAAAAGAAAAGTTAAACTTTGACCTTAAATTTTTCAATAGCTGCTTAACCGATTTTAATAAAATTAAAACGGTATGAAATTTCAAATTTTCTCTCCAGAAAAAAATTGCAAAATTATCTCTATCGGTTTAAAAGTTACAGATTTGTGACCGATGAAAAACGATTTTCAGCCACTGTGCGCCGGGCGATGCGGTTTTTTGGATCTATGGGGTGCACGGGCCTAAGCCCCCTTAGCTTTAATTTTTGTTTTTTCTTTTTGATTCAAGAGGTGCAATTTTTTTTTTGTGTGTCCCGTAAACTGCATTTTACCATAAAAATATTGTTACTATAAGTACATACATATATAGTATATAGCATATCTACAAAAAAAAAATACGTACATATGTATGTATGTATGTGTGAATATATAAGTATCATTAAAATTTTGCCAATAAAGCAAATTTGGGCATTTCCAGCGAAAAGTCTACTTTTTGTCACGTAACGCCAGAAGTATTTTAAATTGTTTCTCAAAAAATTTTATATGTATTGTTTACTTTTTTATATTTTGGTGTAAAGCGCAACAAGCTCTACATTAAGTAACAAAAGGGATAACGATTGAACAACATGGTCCGAAAATACAACCTTATTTGCAATCTGGCGTTACATTAAAAAAAGTAGACTTTTAGCTGAAAATTCCCAAATTACCTTAAAACTAGCAAAGATTTTTAAATTTGATAGCTTGAAAAATAAATCTATATAAGTTCTAAGTTTACTAAAAAAGGTTTTGTACAAAACTTCTTGCTCAATTCGCAGTATTTTTCAGTTTTGTAATGCAATCAAAACCCACTTCCGTTTTTTTAACGTCAAGCCAGGGCAGATTTTTGCTTATACCTGCAAATCCTTAGCGTCGATTACTGTAATTTTTTTTCTGAATGTAGAGCTACTTCATTACTTTGTATATATAAAAACCCTTTTTACAAATTTGACTTCGTCATTTAATTTTTTTCCATTTTGTGCTACAAATATCACGACACGTCAAAATGGAAATGCCCATTTTAAATTGATTGTGAAATACATACAGTCTGTCAAGAGAATGTTTTAACACTGTGAAAAGGCTAACTTTGTGCCTTTTAATCATAAAAAGATTAGTTCTTTTTAGTTATAATTTTTTCTAAATTGATTTATAAATATACTAATTAATTTATAACAGCAAGGGGAGTAATAATATATGATAAATCTCAAGTCCTTCAAAGGTATTATACATATTAGTATGTAATGGGCGATTCTATTCTGACGGGTGCAACATTTAGACGCTTAAAACGTCTTTTGCTAATATAAAGAAACACATTTGCAATTAAGTTATTTCTAGAAGGGGTAACATTTTGTTATATACTATTTTGTTATATATTTACAAGAATTTATATGAAACGATCAAATAGCCACGAGAGAGCTTTAAAGTGCATGACGGGTGCAACCAAATCGGCCCACTTTCATAAGATCATACCACAAAAGCACAAAACTCTGTTAATTTTTAAACTTTTTTTGTACTATTCTTTTTTATTGTGAAAGATGAGATATCAGACGATGATTATCAAATCAAACATCGTAGAGAAATATAATCCAATAATAAGAAATTTGCTCTTTAAGCCATGACGGGTGCAACATGCAATGAATTTTCGGTTCGCGCCAAATCTATGAATTTTAATGCTTCGAAGTGCACAACAAATTTATATTTAAGCTTAGGTCTATAAAAATCATATTATTATAAAATATAGATATTTTACTTTAAATTGGCATCAAAAAAGTATCAAATAGTGTGATTTGAAAATTGATGTTAAAAGTTGTCTAGAATAGAATCGCCCTAATAACAATTTTTTTTAACAAAATTCTGGAGTCTTTTATATTTTGATATTATTCCTTAATCTAAATTTATTGGTTATTTCTTGCCGTTATTTGTTGCATAGAATTAATAAAAAAAAAATAGTAACATTTAAATAGATTTTGTTTTTTTTTTTAATGATGAAACTAGTTTTACTGTGTAAAAACATAATCTTGACATACTGTGCATAAGTATTACATAAATACCTATACATACATAAATAAGTATGCATAATAAAAATTTTGCAACTTAAGCAAAATTTCCTTTGACTATTAAAAAAAATACTCAAAACTTTGTATGTACATACCTATTTTAAAGTTAATAAACACCACGCAACAAAAATCTACCTATGTATGTACATATATAGGAACGATAGACTATATATCTATATCGATATCTTAGGTTTGTTATTACTATATAAAACATAGGTATTTATAATTTGGCCTGGAAGGCTTTGAATTACTTTATTAAATAAAAAAATAAAAGTTAATATAGGTATACACTTTTATTAAATTATTTATACCTACATTTCTTTATGCTTTTTGGAATTTTAAATTCAAACGGTTTATAAATAGTATACGTTTATGTATAATTATGTAGAAAATTATTTAAGAAATTTTAAAATGTCTAAAACTCGTGTTGTATGTAGATTATTGTAACATGGTATATATAATTAACTTAATAATACATATTCCCAAGTATGTAGTAAACAATTAAAAAAATCCTTAAAAAAGAAAAAACAATTTAAATGCTCAAGGTCATTTGTCATTTCTCTTATGGTAGCTTCGCCAAACAAATAACCGGCTTACAATAGAAATATTCTCGACATTTACAAAAATGTTCACTAAATAAAAAAAACGAACTTTCCTTAAACTAAATTTCCTTATTGAAGGCGTGTTGAAAACATTTCCTATGTCTAAATCTTTTAAATAACTTATAATTTTAAAAACAAACATTTTCACAAGAAAAAATTTCTTCGGCAGATGTTTTGCTTAAATTGGTAAAAAAAATATATATTATGTACACTTCTCCATTTCCTTTCCACCACGGCACGTTCTCTTTGAGAAAACAATCGGCAACAACAACGTAAAATATTTTGACCTGCTTTACATGGAAAACAAAACAAACTATGAAAGTGGAGTAAGGGGAGATGGAAAAGGCCGCACACATTTCAATTAAATACATTTTTTGTAGGTTTGTTAATTCTTACCACCCCCAATTGCCGCCTTCTTTATCAATTTTGCTACAAAAATTTATAGATTATCATTTATTATTTAGACTTTTTTTATCCTTTAAGCGGTCACTTACCTTTACGTACGTCACACATACGACATTTAAATGCTTCGGCCGAGTTCCTGTACGTGCAAACACTGCAGTCCCAGAAATTTTCTTCAATGACTTTTGATTGTCGCTTTCTTCTCACTGGCGACTTCTTGTGATCCATAATAGTTTTTATCTAAAGTGGAAAAGATCTCTACGCTGTCTTTTTAGTGCGTTTTTTTTACACTCTGGCGTCGTCTTTCTTCCAACAACCGCAGTAGCAGCAGTCCATGAAGACGACGACGACGTAATATTCTTTCCTATTGAACACAATTTTTTCTCAATTTTTTTTCTTGGTTTAATATTGCGTAATTGGCCGCGCCCTTTTTTATGTTTATGCGTTACAAACGCTATTTAGTTAAACACTGCAATTAACTATACTTAAAATATTTATTTTTAATAATTTTATTTGCAGAAAAAAGATAAAAATCTGTAAAAATGTAACACTATTTTTTAGAAAAATTCGTGTCGGCAAACGAAAGCACAGACTATGAATAGACTCTACACGGGAAAAAGTGCTGCCGATTTACCATCATAATATGAAAGAGATAGAAAGTCAATTTTTATGTCATATTGCCATTTCTTTTGCATCACTATAAATGCAATTGATGAAATAACCAGATGGTATTACTCCGCCAGAAGGCAATGTTTAGCTCTCGTGTATTGTTTGTCTAGTCTTATGTCAAATTATTGTTTATGTTTACAAAAATTATGTTCTGATTAGTGTATTTTGTAAAAAATTTTGATTATTTAAATTATAAGTAAATAAAATATTGATCATAAAGAAATAAAAATTGGCTACAAATGTATTTCAGCATGTGTATACCGCTGAATATTTTGGCTGTTTCAAATAATTTTTGACGTATGCGGAAACAAATTTCCATTTTTGTTGTTAAGTTTAATTTGTTGCCGTAATAATGCCACCTGTACTATTTTGTTATGGAAATGCACGCTTTTTAATCAGTGTTGGTTAGTATAAGAAAAAAAATGCTGCCAAGCTATATCTATACAAGGTCGATAGGCAGTTACTTTTAAATTTTCATGCTAAATGTCAATATAATACCATGGATATTTTTAAGGCACACGTATAAGTTCAAACTATTTTTTGTTGCGTTTACCTTGTACATATAAATTTACCCAAAGTGCTGCCAAGTATATACAATAAAGACAAGGCGGTGCATTTTGGGTGCTGCCAAGTCTATTTAACTGAAAAGTATTTAAAAAAAAATACACAACTAGATGGCGCCAAGCAAATCATTATATTTTAGTCATTGATGGCAACTATTGGGGCACTTAACGGGCGAAGATATGTATATGAAAAACGAGCAAAACATGGTTTAACTGTCCGTCTATGCCAGAGATAATTATTGCAACATATACTGCAGTAAATGCTAAAATTACACAGTGCAACACGAAAAAAAATAACCATATACGGACAGTATATAACCATTAAGGACCAAAAAAAAAAGACCCGTGTCTCCCAGTTTTGCCGAAAGTCATGCACTTTTTTTTTTATGGGCCCTTAAAGATTTAGGGCCTTGGAGTCATTTTTGCAAAAAAGTGATCATTTTCTCAAGCTCATATCTTGCAAACTGTTCGGAATTTTGATTAACCCTCTGAGACAAAGTTGTAGCTCTTGCCATAAGGAAATAAATAAAATTGTGAACATATAAAATCAAAAAAACTTCATCTTCAAGATCAAAATCCCAAAAAAGGCAAAAAATCGAAGTTTTTTTAAGTTCAGGTCCATAGGTAGCAAACCGTTCAAAATTCAAGAAAACAATCAACAAAAAAATGTACCTATGATCTAAAAAAAAACTTTCTAGAGCGTATAAACTTCCTAGAAATGCTTCTTAACAACGTTTAGGTAGCGCATATGTAGCCGAAAAAGTGAAAACTCTCCCGAAAATTAAATTTTTTTCCTTTTTTCCGCTGTTTAGGTTCATAGGTAGCAAATCGTTAATAGGTAGCAAATCGTTAAAAATTCAAGGAAACAATCAACCACAAAAATGCACCGTTTAGCTAGAGCTTAGGTAGCTGCAAAAGTGAAAAATGTCCCGAAAATTTTACTGTGTGTAATTTTTTAAGTCATGGAAAAATAACCATATACGGACAATAAATAACCAAAAAAGACAAAAAAAAAAGACCGTCTATGCCAGAGATAATTATTGCAACATATACTGCAGTAAATGCTAAAATTACACAGTGCAACACGAAAAAAAATAACCATATACGGACAGTATATAACCATTAAGGACCAAAAAAAAAAGACCCGTGTCTCTCAGTTTTGCCCAAAGTCATGCACTTTTTTCATGGGCCCTTAAAAATTTAGGGCCTCGGTGTCATTTTTGCAAAAAAGAGATAATTTTCTCAGGCTCATATCTTGCAAACCGTTCGGAATGTTGATTAACCCTTTGAGACAAAGTAGTAGCTTTTGCCATAAAGAACAAAAATTGTGAACATATAAAATCAAAAAACTTCATCTTCAAGATCAAAATAGCAAAAAACTTAAAAAAATTCGATTTTTGTACCTTTTTCCCCCTGTTCAGGTCCATAGGTAGCAAACTGTTCAAAATTAAAGAAAACAATCAACTGCAATTAACTATACTTAAAATATTTATTTTTAATAATTTTATTTGCAGTAAAAAGATAAAAATCTGTAAAAATGTAACACTATTTTTTAGAAAAATTCGTGTCGGCAAACGAAAGCACAGACTATGAATAGACTCTACACGGGAAAAAGTGCTGCCGATTTACCATCATAATATGAAAGAGATAGAAAGTCAATTTTTATGTCATATTGCCATTTCTTTTGCATCACTATAAATGCAATTGATGAAATAACCAGATGGTATTACTCCGCCAGAAGGCAATGTTTAGCTCTCGTGTATTGTTTGTCTAGTCTTATGTCAAATTATTGTTTATGTTTACAAAAATTATGTTCTGATTAGTGTATTTTGTAAAAAATTTTGATTATTTAAATTATAAGTAAATAAAATATTGATCATAAAGAAATAAAAATTGGCTACAAATGTATTTCAGCATGTGTATACCGCTGAATATTTTGGCTGTTTCAAATAATTTTTGACGTATGCGGAAACAAATTTCCATTTTTGTTGTTAAGTTTAATTTGTTGCCGTAATAATGCCACCTGTACTATTTTGTTATGGAAATGCACGCTTTTTAATCAGTGTTGGTTAGTATAAGAAAAAAAATGCTGCCAAGCTATATCTATACAAGGTCGATAGGCAGTTACTTTTAAATTTTCATGCTAAATGTCAATATAATACCATGGATATTTTTAAGGCACACGTATAAGTTCAAACTATTTTTTGTTGCGTTTACCTTGTACATATAAATTTACCCAAAGTGCTGCCAAGTATATACAATAAAGACAAGGCGGTGCATTTTGGGTGCTGCCAAGTCTATTTAACTGAAAAGTATTTAAAAAAAAAATACACAACTAGATGGCGCCAAGCAAATCATTATATTTTAGTCATTGATGGCAACTATTGGGGCACTTAACGGGCGAAGATATGTATATGAAAAACGAGCAAAACATGGTTTAACTGTCCGTCTATGCCAGAGATAATTATTGCAACATATACTGCAGTAAATGCTAAAATTACACAGTGCAACACGAAAAAAATAACCATATACGGACAGTATATAACCATTAAGGACCAAAAAAAAAAGACCCGTGTCTCCCAGTTTTGCCGAAAGTCATGCACTTTTTTTTTTATGGGCCCTTGAAGATTTAGGGCCTTGGTGTCATTTTTGCAAAAAAGTGATCATTTTCTCAAGCTCATATCTTGCAAACTGTTCGGAATTTTGATTAACCCTCTGAGACAAAGTTGTAGCTCTTGCCATAAGGAAATAAATAAAATTGTGTACATATAAAATCAAAAAAACTTCATCTTCAAGATCAAAATCCCAAAAAAGGCAAAAAAATCGAAGTTTTTTTAAGTTCAGGTCCATAGGTAGCAAACCGTTCAAAAATCAAGAAAACAATCAACAAAAAAATGTACCTATGATCTAAAAAAAAAACTTTCTAGAGCGTATAAACTTCCTAGAAATGCTTCTTAACACCGTTTAGGTAGCGCATATGTAGCCGAAAAAGTGAAAACTCTCCCGAAAATTAAATTTTTTTCCTTTTTTCCGCTGTTTAGGTTCATAGGTAGCAAATCGTTAATAGGTAGCAAATCGTTAAAAATTCAAGGAAACAATCAACCACAAAAATGTACCTAAGGTCTCAATAAACAACTTTCTCGAATATATGAACTTCCTAAGAATGATTCCCAGCACCGTTTAGCTAGAGCTTAGGTAGCTGCAAAAGTGAAACATGTCCCGAAAATTTTACTGTGTGTAATTTTTTAAGTCATGGAAAAATAACCATATACGGACAATAAATAACCAAAAAAGACAAAAAAAAAAGACCCGTGTCTCTCAGTTTTGCCCAAAGTCATGCACTTTTTTCATGGGCCCTTAAAAATTTAGGGCCTCGGTGTCATTTTTGCAAAAAAGAGATAATTTTCTCAGGCTCATATCTTGCAAACCGTTCGGAATGTTGATTAACCCTTTGAGACAAAGTAGTAGCTTTTGCCATAAAGAACAAAAATTGTGAACATATAAAATCAAAAAACTTCATCTTCAAGATCAAAATAGCAAAAAACTTAAAAAAATTCGATTTTTGTACCTTTTTCCCCCTGTTCAGGTCCATAGGTAGCAAACTGTTCAAAATTAAAGAAAACAATCAACTGCAATTAACTATACTTAAAATATTTATTTTTAATAATTTTATTTGCAGTAAAAAGATAAAAATCTGTAAAAATGTAACACTATTTTTTAGAAAAATTCGTGTCGGCAAACGAAAGCACAGACTATGAATAAACTCTACACGGGAAAAAGTGCTGCCGATTTACCATCATAATATGAAAGAGATAGAAAGTCAATTTTTATGTCATATTGCCATTTCTTTTGCATCACTATAAATGCAATTGATGAAATAACCAGATGGTATTACTCCGCCAGAAGGCAATGTTTAGCTCTCGTGTATTGTTTGTCTAGTCTTATGTCAAATTATTGTTTATGTTTACAAAAATTATGTTCTGATTAGTGTATTTTGTTAAAAATTTTGATTATTTAAATTATATGTAAATAAAATATTGATCATAAAGAAATAAAAATTGGCTACAAATGTATTTCAGCATGTGTATACCGCTGAATATTTTGGCTGTTTCAAATAATTTTTGACGTATGCGGAAACAAATTTCCATTTTTGTTGTTAAGTTTAATTTGTTGCCGTAATAATGCCACCTGTACTATTTTGTTATGGAAATGCACGCTTTTTAATCAGTGTTGGTTAGTATAAGAAAAAAATGCTGCCAAGCTATATCTATACAAGGTCGATAGGCAGTTACTTTTAAATTTTCATGCTAAATGTCAATATAATACCATGGATATTTTTAAGGCACACGTATAAGTTCAAACTATTTTTTGTTGCGTTTACCTTGTACATATAAATTTACCCAAAGTTTGTTTCCTCTATAAAATTTTAAATCCTTAAAATTTTTTGGTACGTTTTCAATTTTAGTATCAAGCTCAGTAAAGTCTTCTATTCGATGTACGTTTGAGCGGAATTGATACAGCGCTTCAGTTGTCACAAAGCGAAATGTGTTTGGAAAAAACTGCCGCTGCACGCGCCAGAGTTGAAAAAAATTATTTTGTTTTGCACTTTATCAGTTTAGTCCGTCGCGAAGAATCTATTTAGATACCTAAACATGTTCCCATGACATGTTTTGATATAAAAACAACTAAGAGTGCTATATTCGGCTGTGTCGAATCTTATATACCCTTCACCATTGTGCGAGCAGAATACATAGCAATTAAACAAAAACTAAATAAAACTGGTAAATTTTTTTTTGTATATAAGAGACAACCGGTTTGGACTCGGGGAGATCTATGGTTCCCGAAAGAGGGTATTTAAAAAAAAAATTTAATTTTGGTTTTATTTTTTTTGTATCTGAACCGATTTTCCCGAGTTTTTTATAAAATATGTTCTACTTAAAATTTCCGATATTTTGATATATAAGTCATATCCATAGGACATATGGGAGCCATAGGACATTTTTTAATTTTTTTTGTACGGGAGGTACCACGCCCACTTCTCCAATCCCGCCCACATTTTGTAGGATGGTGTGTATTGGCAACCTAAATGTGTGTTCATAATTTGGAAACTTTGGCTCTTGCCGTTCTCAAGATATACAGAAATAAAAAAAATGGAAAAATTTAGAGGTAGTCGTGGTTTTTTGCTCATATCTCCGTCATTTTTGGACCGATCTGGCTGAATTTCAATAGCAAACTTAAATGGAGTATATGTGAAATAAATATACATCAACCTAGTCCACATCATTTCTGGGGTTTTCGGAAAACCCATTTCAACATACACACGGACAGACGGACAAACGGATTTGAACTTCGCTTTTCATAAGGACCCAGAATAAATATACTTTATAGGGTGTAGGATCAATATTGTGGAACATACAAACGGAATGACAAAGTTATATATACCCTCTTACCTTCGGTGAAGGGTATAAAAAGAGTAATTTTTGGGGATTCAGTATTTCGGTTATAACTCAGCCATTTTTTAACCGATTTGGCAGATTTATATACCGACGTGTTGAAGAAGAAATTTACCATTTACTTTAGTTATAAAGCTTGGACTCGGGGAGATCTATGGTTCCCGAAAGTGGGTATTTAAAAAAAATTAATTTTGGTCATAACTTTTTTGTTTCTGATCCGATTTTTCTGAATTTTTTATAAAATATGTTCTACTAAAAATTTTCGATATTTTGGTATATAAGTCATATCCATAGGACATATGGCAGCCCTAAAATTTAGGTTTTTATACAATTTTTATTTTTTTTTTGTACGGGAGGTAACACGCCCACTTCTCCAATCCCGTCCACATTTTGTAGGATGGTGGGTATTGGCTACCTAAATGTGTGTACCTAATTTGGAAAGTAAAAAGTAATAAAATTACAACAACCACAAGGGATTTTTGGAAAATATTAGAGGTAGTCGTGGTTTTTTGCTTATATCTCAGCCATTTGTGGATCGATCTTGCTGAATTTCAATAGCAACCGATGGTAGCCTATATGTGACATAAATGTAAAACAACCTAGCCGCTATCATGTCTGTAGTCTCCGGAAAACACATATCAAACGTAAGACGGACAGACGGTCAGACGGTCAGACGGACGGATATCGTTAAATCAACTTCTCTCCCCATAAGGACCCAGAATATATATACTTTATAGGGTCTTAGATCAATATTGTAGAAATTACAAACGGAATGACAAACTTATATATACCCTTTTCCACCTAAGGTGAAGGGTATAAAAAGCTTAAAAATAAATTGTTTTTTTGCAAAAATTTTCAAAAGTTCATAAAATTTTTGCTTTTAAAAATTTTAAAGTGCGTTTTCGACTCGGAGGTGCCCTTTACGAAGTTACTCACATCACGCAATACACTAGCCAACTTAAAAGGCAATTCAGATTGTCAGACGCAAAAAAGATACATTTTTAAAAAATTTACGCTAATTTCTTTTAAGTTTGTGATGTCCGTGATACGTTATTGGTGCGCTGACACCAACTTGATACACCTCAAACTTTATAAAATTACGCAGTTTTTTTAATTCTGCGCTTAAAACTAATTTTTATCAAACGGCGCAAAAACTCTATGTAAAATCTTCAAAAATTTCAAAATTTGGAAAATTTTGGTTTCACTTTAAAACACCATGCAACTTTTCACCCAGCAGCGATATCAAAATTTTTTTTTAGTGGATATATCCTCCAAGTCTAGTGACTATATTTTGTATGGGTTTGGATCTCAAAGCTTAAAACTATTACAAAGAAAACGGAATGAATGAAAAAACTCTTGCAAGTTTCAAGTCGTTTTTTTAATTTTTCGAATTTTTAATGACCACCAATTCTTAAGGTGAGGACTTTTCAACGTAGAACTTTGCACGTCATATCCATCAAGTATAGTCATCCAAACCCTGTACACCGTTTTTTTCAATTCATAAAACTTAACGAAATAAGAGCCATAGTATGTCGGTTTCAGCAGGTGCTCAAAAAATTTGAAGTAGCCCATATATAAATCGTCTAAGGCAAAACAGTTAAGAACACTTTTCTCCTCTGTTTGCCCAGCGACTAGAATAAAAAATACACCATTTGAAAGGTTTTTACTGGCAGAAGTGCACAATATATATTTTATTAAAATCTGTTCAATATTTTCAGAGTTATAAGCAAGGCGAATTCAATTCGCCTTGGTTATAAGCGTTCAAATTTGATACGTACACATATGCAAAGCACATAAATAAAAATTTTGTTTTTTCCAATTATCAAATAATAAAAAAAATAGGGTGGTCGATTATTCGACATTTTCAAAAAACCGGTGTTCAAATATTTCGACTTAATAAATCGGCACAGACAAACCAGTTAGGAACGATATCTTTTTTTGTTGTTTTTCAACCACTCACGTAGAACATAACATATGAACCGGAGGTTGGTCCATCCCAAAATCGATCCACTAAAACGAAAAAAATGAATGCTCGAAACATATAATTATTTCTTCATATTAAAAAAAATTATGGCCGAATTTCGACCATTAGGAAACCACTTGTATTAATAAAAGTATTAAATAATATATTTTTAAGTTTTATTTACTTTTTATCTATTTAAAGATAAATCACACAAACAACACAAACAAAATGTCAAAATGAAACAGGAATAAATCGTATGAACAGCATGTTTGGCAATCTAGTTTCAGAGAGCGAAAACAGTGGTGGTAAAAATCGTGCAATTTAAAATCAATTTTAAACAAATTTGTTTCGACTTTTATTAAAAAATAATCAAACAAAAACATAGTTAAAGTTCATGGGTATTTAATAATTATTATTTAATAATTGAGATTAAAGACCTGCAAATGTTGAACTATAATTCATGTTAACATCGCCACATAATGTTATTGTCAATTCTTGTTATGCCACTCATACATATTTGACAATAACATAATAAGACACTGTCGAATTAAATGAAAACAAAACAATGCATAGTTTTAACAGTAACTTTAACTTGCGACACATGCGACATATGCAGCATACGTTGTTAATGATTACAATCAGTGTTGCCAATTTAGCCATTTAGTGGCTAGATTTAGCCATTTTTCACCCTGTTTAGCCATTAAAAAATGCATTTAGCCATTAGCCATTTTTTTAGCCATTTTTCAACTGGTTTTGCAATACAATTTTTCTTGCCGTTTTTCTTTTAAAAGAATAATTTTTATTTTATTATAAAAATTTAAATAATTAAAACGGCTTTAATTTAAATCACAACTTTTACAAATGTTGAAAATCGCTATAAACGATGGTGATGAAACATCTTTCAAAATAAAGGAACAGTATTCCAATATTAAATTTATAAAACAGATCAACACAAACATCGGGGTTGACCGACTATATTTTCTTACTTGTTTTTTGTTGTAGATCTGGAATCAAAAGTTTGGGTAAATGTTGTCGTGATTACTATTTACCTTCAAATTATTTAAAACTAATAAGCACGAGTGATTCCTATGAGATGAACAATAACGACATAAAATTTATCGATGATTTTATTTTTTAAATATCTTTCAGAATATTAAATAACGTTTATTCTTATTTAAGAAATTGATCTTAACTAACAACTTCATCGTAAACAACTTTAAATGAATTATTTCTGTTGTGTTATTGAATTTGAATGTGTTTTTATTTAAAAAAAGCTTTTAGCCATTTTTTAGCCCATTTTTAGCCATTTTTCCCCGTAAATTTAGCCATTTTTGGTCTCCAAGTTTTGGCAACACTGATTACAACGCATCATTTAAATGGCTTATTATATACAATATAACTAAAAATCAAATAAGAAAACTTATTAATTTCAAGGATTTTGCTTGGAGATTGTAGAAAATAAACATTCAGGCGTGTTATGAAAAACTATCCTTTTCAAAATTATCGTCTTTAGCAGGTGTGATGAATTTCGACCGATTTTAATATCCATTTGTACAGTAACGTCTTTATTTGTTGTTCAAAATACAGTTCAACTTACATATAAAATAAAGCATTTGAATAAAAGACAGAGGATAATGTATTAGAAATCAATTTTTAAAGATACTGAAAACGATGTTATCGTTTTCAAATCGTATTGTTTTCAAAATAGTTTTCCCTCACATACCTGATTTAAATAAACCTTTTTAAGTAGATAAAGGAATTCTTTCATACAACAAGCTGCAACTTTTTTTGGAGAGTGAAAAAAGAAGCCTTCATGAACAATGAATAAAAATGTTAGAAACATACAATAACACATCGAATATCGCAGACACTACAATGGAAGCAGTAGATTCTGAAGATGGTTTTCAATGATTTTGTGCAGGCTGTTTTTCCACCCGAATACGATGACTAAGTGCACAATGAAATCTTGAGATATGAGAGCCAGACAATTTTATACCACAATGAATTTAATCCGCTGGAGTGGTGGAAAGCCACTTTTTCGATCTATGTAAGTTGTTTTGCATTAGCAACACCAGCCAGCTCCGCTTCTTCGGAAAGGCTCTTTTCTAAAGCTCGACATTTTTTATCCGAAAAAAGGTCGGTACTCGGAAAAAATCCAGTAAGCGTAAATCAAATTATGTTTTTAAATAGCAATTTAGATTTGAATGCATTGAATACTACAAATTCAAATGATTAGTAAAGTAAGATTAACGTTTTATCGAGAAAAAAAGGTTAATTTTAGAACTACCCAATATATATGCATTAAAAGTTTAACTTTAAATATTAAAATAAAAATGTACATACAAACATACCCTTATATGTTTTCTTGGAATAAATCAAACCCCGTTTTTTACTTATTAAATTGTTTTTAAACTTATTTGAAATAAAAAATGTATTCTAAAAACAAAATTTAATATAAAATTTAAAATAAAAGTTTTTTTCTACTTGAACAATTGTTGGTTAATTTTTTAATTTAGAATCTTTATTTAAGAAATAATAAATATTTTTAATACAAGGCAGGCAGGTTCAAACCGTATTAAAAACATGCTGCAGGTTAAACATTTAAAAATACATGTTATTGAAATAACAGCCTACAACAGCTTAACTAAATTGCAAAGACAGTATGTTAATGTAGACATAACATGGCATAACACCTTGTCTGAGTTAACATAACATGTCAATGCATGAAAATATGGAGAACGACATTTTTACATAAAATGTTGAATTGTGCAGTACTTTAATTGAGATATAAATCTTTAATTTACCTATTCCTATAATCTTTTTCTTTTTTACCTGAAATAGACTTAGTAGAATACCTTGTAGATAAAATTAAAAAAATCGGTTCAAAAATAAACGGGTTAAAGACCCAGTAAAATCTTCGCCTACAAAATAATATGTTAAGTAATCAGAAACACATAAAAGCACTACATACAATTTTACTGAAAAACTAATGAATTTTACAAGGGTTGTGCCAAAAAGAACAAATTTAAAAGTAAGTCATTTTTTTTATCTTAATACATCCAGAAAAAAGTAGTTATCGAAGTTCTTATGAAAGAAAGCTACTTAATAACGAGTGAAAGAAGTTATCCATTTTGAAAAAGTTTTTACTGGGAGACAAACAAATTTCTTTTTTGCCGGAATAATGGGTTTGGCACAAAAGTGTACATATAAGATAAGAATATCAAATATCAATCATATTTTGTATATGTATATAAGAAGTATTAAATGTTCAAAATAAGCCAAGTCGGTCCATTACTTTCCCTCGAAATTTTGCTTTTGCCGATACATTTTTTAGGGAAGAAACAAACAATTTCGAGGACAATTTTCACAAAAGGGATAAATATAAAAATTTAAGCAGCCTTGTTTCTAAAGATATCTTTTTTTCTAATAAACAAACATATAAAAATATTTACAATTATCTTATTTCGAAGACTAAGGGGCTTATAGTGTAAAACGCAACGCCAACAATTTCATTAAAAGCAAAAATAAAATCAAATATATTTTATAAATTTGTTGTTGCTTTCTACAGACATTAATTTAATTTTTTTTTTCCATTTTCAACGCTTCAAAATAGAAGTGTTTGAAATTTAAAAATTCAAGATGAATTTCTATAGAAAGTAACAACAAAATTATAAAATATTTTTGATTTTGTTTTGGCTTTCGTCACTTTTTTAGAAAAAATCATCAAAACGTCACTTTGTTAGTGCCGGTTCACACACGTCAAGTTTGACTCGTCAAGTCTTGAGTTTTTAGGAGAGAGGGGAAAAGAAATGGCATTCTCTTTTCCCTTCTCTCTTAAAAGATCAAGACTTGACTTGACTTGACTTGTGTGAACCGGCACTTAATATCGGAACAAAAAATCGTCATGATGACGATAACTTGTCAAATCTGGCAGCCCTGTTTTTATTATATTTATTTCTTTTGTTGACGTTTCGCTTTTATTTGACACTTAATTACTGGAAATATTCCAGTATAAACAGAATTTATCTCCGTGAACATAACAAAGTAGTTAACAAAGTAAATCTTGTTTTACTCAAAAGAAAGAGAGTAACAAAATATGTCTCTCTTCTCCTCATTAAAATTGAGTATTTCTGGCTGAGCAGAACTAAAATTAGGTGCGGCCAAGTTAAAATAGCGAAATATTGTGAATAAATATGGCAACTTAGCCATTTTATAGAGAATAATATCTTCTTCTTGTTTTCGGTGTATGGGAGATTATTTCGGCTTTTAACAAGATAACAAAGTAAAACCGGAAATGTTATTTATATAATAATAAATAATTAAAATATTGCGACAAACTATTAGAAAAACTAATATATTTAAATTAGTTTACAAATCTTTGTGTTGGATTCCTTAAAAATATATATTAAAAGTTTAAAAAAAAATATCTTTCTATTAAACTTTACTCATTTTTTTCTTTTGGCTAAGGGGCCAAAATAAGGACATCCTCCGGAGGTTGGCTATATGTGGCGTATAGCCAAGTACTTAAGCTTCATTTTGGTATACAATTTATTTCAAACTTAAGTTTTTTTTAGAACAAAGTTTAAAAAATAAAATTTCTATTGAACTTCACTCATTTTTTTCTTTTGGCTAAGGGGCCAAAATAAGGACATCCTCCGGAGGTTGGCTATATGTGGCGTATAGCCAAGTACTTAAGCTTCATTTTGGTATACAATTTATTTTAAACTTAAGTTTTTTTTAGAACAAAGTTTGAAAAATAAAATTTCTATTGAACTTCACTCATTTTTTTCTTTTGGCTAAGGGGCCAAAATAAGGACATCCTCCGGAGGTTGGCTATATGTGGCGTATAGCCAAGTACTTAAGCTTCATTTTGGTATACAATTTATTTTAAACTTAAGTTTTTTTTAGAACAAAGTTTGAAAAATAAAATTTCTATTGAACTTCACTCATTTTTTTCTTTTGGCTAAGGGGCCAAAATAAGGACATCCTCCGGAGGTTGGCTATATGTGGCGTATAGCCAAGTACTTAAGCTTCATTTTGGTATACAATTTATTTTAAACTTAAGTTTTTTTTAGAACAAAGTTTGAAAAATAAAATTTCTATTGAACTTCACTCATTTTTTTCTTTTGGCTAAGGGGCCAAAATAAGGACATCCTCCGGAGGTTGGCTATATGTGGCGTATAGCCAAGTACTTAAGCTTCATTTTGGTATACAATTTATTTCAAACTTAAGTTTTTTTTAGAACAAAGTTTGAAAAATAAAATTTCTATTGAACTTCACTCATTTTTTTCTTTTGGCTAAGGGGCCAAAATAAGGACATCCTCCGGAGGTTGGCTATATGTGGCGTATAGCCAAGTACTTAAGCTTCATTTTGGTATACAATTTATTTCAAACTTAAGTTTTTTTTAGAACAAAGTTTGAAAAATAAAATTTCTATTGAACTTCACTCATTTGTTTCTTTTGGCTAAGGGGCCAAAATAAGGACATCCTCCGGAGGTTGGCTATATGTGGCGAATAGCCAAGTACTTAAGCTTCATTTTGGTATACAATTTATTTCAAACTTAAGTTTTTTTTAGAACAAAGTTTGAAAAATAAAATTTCTATTGAACTTCACTCATTTGTTTCTTTTGGCTAAGGGGCCAAAATAAGGACATCCTCCGGAGGTTGGCTATATGTGGCGTATAGCCAAGTACTTAAGCTTCATTTTGGTATACAATTTATTTCAAACTTAAGTTTTTTTTAGAACAAAGTTTGAAAAATAAAATTTCTATTGAACTTCACTCATTTGTTTCTTTTGGCTAAGGGGCCAAAATAAGGACATCCTCCGGAGGTTGGCTATATGTGGCGTATAGCCAAGTACTTAAGCTTCATTTTGGTATACAATTTATTTCAAACTTAAGTTTTTTTTAGAACAAAGTTTGAAAAATAAAATTTCTATTGAACTTCACTCATTTTTTTCTTTTGGCTAAGGGGCCAAAATAAGGACATCCTCCGGAGGTTGGCTATATGTGGCGTATAGCCAAGTACTTAAGCTTCATTTTGGTATACAATTTATTTCAAACTTAAGTTTTTTTTAGAACAAAGTTTGAAAAATAAAATTTCTATTGAACTTCACTCATTTGTTTCTTTTGGCTAAGGGGCCAAAATAAGGACATCCTCCGGAGGTTGGCTATATGTGGCGTATAGCCAAGTACTTAAGCTTCATTTTGGTATACAATTTATTTCAAACTTAAGTTTTTTTTAGATTAAGTTTTAGGTTTCTAGCTCCAATATTAACGGAAATTCAAAAAGTCCCAATTAAAGAAAGAAAAAGTACCAAAAAATCCCTCTTACAGATTCTCTTTCACTCAGAACATTGTATGTTAAGTTTTATGTTTCTAGCTCTAATATTAATGGAAATTCAAAAAGTACCAGTTGAAGAACAAAAAAGTACCAACATTTTTCATCTTACAGGTTCTCATTCACTCAGGACCTAATATTTTATGTTTCTAAGTTCAATATTACAAAAAAATTCAAAAACTACCACATGTAGAACACAAAAGTAAAAGAAAGAAATTATATTTCCCGTTTTTTTCCTTTTTTATACTTTTTTTCTTCCTATTGAATTGCAAAAATGTTTTGTAAAAAATGTACCAATGTATAGCAGGCATTCGGCTGGGCGCAAGGGTTTTCGGAACGAATCTAGCATTTCCAAATGAAATAAAAAGTACCTAGGGTGATAGAGAATTTAAAACTGCATGGCCGACCTTAGGCCGGGCGCAAGGATATTCTCCTCCATGGCATAACAAACACTGTCTTAGCTTACTAAAACCTTTCTCAATAGTAATTATTTTGCTTACTAAAAAAAAATTTTGTATTTTCGCAAACTCATCCTTGCTTCTTATGGTTTAAGAATTTTGAATAAATTTTTATATAAAGTAATATCTATTCAAAAGCTTTAAAATGATACCAAAATTGGCCATATAAGTTGAAAAATGTAGTAGAAAATCGCATTTTTATAATCGCATTGATGTACTTTTTTCACTTTATATTTTTTTCTTATTTTTCAATTCTCTATCACCCTAGGTACTTTTTATTTTATTTGGTGCTGCGTCGGTAAACTAGATATAAGCCGCTAACTAAAGGCCACCCTAGGTACTTTTTATTTTATTTGGTGCTGCGTCGGTAAACTAGATATAAGCCGCTAACTAAAGGCCTAACCATAATGTGATTAAGTTGGCTTAAGCAAATATGCGAATACATGTTAATTGTATGAGGCAAACCATATTGAACTTAAGGAAACTTTTTGCAAAGTTTAATAAAACTGTCATTTGCTTAAACAAAAAAAAAAAAAACAAGTAAGAAAGTGTAGTCGGTCAAGCCCGACCATATGATACCCTACACCACAGTGTTTAAAATCACATCATGCTTATGTGTCGATGTAATTATGGATTTATCTATGTTTATAAACTTCATGAAAATCGGTTTGAAAGTTTGTAAGAGACAGACATTGCCACCTGCCTCCCCTTGTGGTCCTATTTTTTAAAAACTTTATAGCTAATGTGTCCATATAGATATGGATCTATCTATGTTTTAAATTTCATTAAAATTGGTTTGAGAGGCAGAAATTGCCCCTGTCTCCCCTCGTGGACCGATTTTTTAAATAAATGCATATGTACATTTTGTGTCTATATACTTAGATATGGTTCTATCTATCTTTTAAATTTCATTAAAATCGGTTTGATATTTTCTATTTTCCCTCGTGGTCCTAAGATTCGGCCAATTTTCAATAGGCTTGGTCCTTGTGCCTATATAAGAACCTATGACCTAAATTTTATCAAATTATCTCCAAAATTGCGACCTGTACTTCGCGCACAAGGTTACATATGACCTAAATTTTATCAAATTATCTCCGCCAGCCGGACGGACATCGTTAGTTCGACTCAGAAAGTGATTATGAGTCGATCGGTATACTTTAAGGTGGCTCTAACTAACTAAATAAAATTTTAGATATTAAAAATGTTAAAAAAGTCAGTTCTACATTGAACAATATTAAACTTCTACTTACAATTTATGTGGATACTGCTGGACTGTTTGTTTTGGGGAAATATATTTCCAATTATTCCTCCCACAGATTCAGCTAAAATTCCTGCAATTTAAAGCCTCCACTAAAAATAAAAATTTTAATAAATAACATTAAGAATTTTTTATAAATTTATAAAAAAAATCAGAATACATACCTTTATTTACAACTATTTGTTCCTTCCCATAGATTATCCTTCTATTTCTGTTTTTTAAGGCCTCCGCTGAAAGTAAATAATAAATAATAAAAATTAATAAATAAAATTACCAAATTTTTGTAGTGTTGTCTTCTTCTTTTTCTATAATTTTTTAATAAAATATTGCCATATTTATTCAATGATTTTGTACTAAAAAGTGCTACCACAATTCTAAAAAACAATTTTTTCCTAAAAACAAGCATTTGCGGTCTGGCAACACTTAAAATAACACTCATTACTCTGTACAATTGAGTAACACTTCCTCTCTCTTTGACGAATGAAAAAATTATTTACTCTCTTCAAATTGAGTACTTTGTTATCTACTTTGTTATTTTCTCGTCCACACAGAATTTGTTGTGTCTGTTTTCGCATTCAAATACAGAAACACTTTTATCTCATAAATCGAGAAACGATGGAATTTTTTGTTTCACACTTCATGTAAGAAATTTTACGATGCGAGAAATACAGAAACGAGCTACTGTTCGTTAAACTAGTACCCATGTTATGAATAAATAAATGACTAGAACTGTAGCTCGTTTCTGTATTTCTCGCATCGTTAAATTTTCCGCATGAAACCAGTGAATCGGAACAGAAACAGTGCAAAATGAAACAAAAAATGGGTTTTCTCGCACAAGTGTTTCTGTATCTTTCCGTTGCGAGAATTATCTGTCATTTAAATAATTTTCCAGTAATTATTGAAAGGATGTGAGAAAAAGTGTTTCTGTAACAATATTTTGCGAAAAGTTTCTTACAAGAACTGTCAAAATAAGTCGCATTTGAAATTTGTGCGAGAAATACAAAATATAGATATTTTAAATTTAAAATATGTTTATATACTATTTTTGTAATATAAATAAAAAATAAAAAACATTTTAATTATGAATGCGTAATTTAAATGATGAAAATAAATAAAACACCATTGTTATATTTTGTTAATTAAATTATTTTAAGACTTTCCTTGTTTAGGTTTTATTCAGGGCTGCCAGATAAATTTGTGTAAAAATCGTCAATTTCTTGAGAAAAATAAAATTATCGTCTTTTTGTTTTAAAAAAACGGACAGTTTAAAATTAAACAAAATTTGTTAAATGTTTTATTAAAACATAACAAACAAAAACATAGTTAAAGTTTATGGGTATTTTATACATCCATATGTACATATAAATTGTCTATTGTTCGAAATTTATTTTTTTTAAATTTATATTTATTTTATCTATTTTTTTAGAATTATTTATTTTCTAAATTTTTTATTTATTTAAATGTGTATTCTAAGTCAAATTACAATAACAATTTAAAATTTTAATAAAAAATAAAATAAATGTTTTTATAAAAACAAAAAGAAGTCAAGCTTAATAAAATAAACATACATACTAATTTAAAATAGATATATACAAATACCAAGAAATGACATTTTTTTAAATTAAATCAGCTTTGATAGCAGTATTACAAATATTTAGTTAGGGTTTTTATTTTTGCGAAAAAAAACTAGAATTGATAGTGACAACGTTGTTTTATATTTGTACCGTATGTAGTCCAATGTAGTCCAGATATCGGTTCACAAATGGCTGAGATATGAGTAAAAACACGGTTGCCTCTAATTTTTACCTATTAATCTATAATTTATCTATTCTTTTAACTATTAACTTAACTTTTTCACATGAAATAGACTTATGGCCAATTTTCAGGATTGATATTAAAACACATTTATTTTTAAAATCGTTTTAAATTCAAAATTCTCTTCTTCACTAAAAACTTAAGTGAAACTTAAGTCACCGATGTGGTACACTTAATTTCAAGGCCCATCTATCAGGTCTGTTTACTTGTACAAAAACAAAATACGATTCTTTTTAGTTGTCAAAAATTTACTACCACATATACAAAGCAAAAGGAAAAAACGTGTACGTGTGGCATACCATAAACGAATACATGCACATGTAAGCAAAATGTAAACAACTTTTGACAACTAAAAAGAACATAAACAATGATCATCAGGCTTCTTGCACAGACCTTTTCAATGGGCCTTGCTTAATTTCAACTTAAGTTTCCATTGTAATATTTTAGCAAGGTGGCCTCAATATCACAACAATGCAACAACAACAGGCAAAGCATTAACAGTCAGCTGTTTTTTCAGACCACCTTGTAAATAAATACACTTTTTTATATTTTTTTTGTATTTAGTAGTGCTACCATACTTTTATCTTAATTAAATAAGACATTTCAAATATAACGCAAAAAAATAATCAGTTTTAAATACGATTTAAGTTTGTTTTGAAAATTAACTTAAAATAGATTTAAATACTATCCTGAAAATTGGGCATTAGTAGAATAAATGGTAGTTAAAATTTAAAAAAAATCGGTTCGTTAATAAGCGGGTTATAGACAAACAACTTTTTTTTCTTGCCGAAATAATGGTTTGGCACAAAAGTGTCCATATAAGCTAAGAAGATTTAATATCAAATATATAAACTTGTTGTTGCTTTCTACAGAAATTCATATTGTTTTTTTAAATTTTCAACGCCACAAAATATCAAGTGTTTGAAATTTGAAAATTCAATATGAGCTTTTATAGAAATCTACAACAAAGTTATAAAATATTGTGGATTTTATTTTTGCTTACGTCACTTTTTAAGAACAAATCAGCAAATCGGCACTTTGCTAATATGGGAGCAAAAATCGTCAAAATGAAGATAAATCGTCAAATCTGGCAGCCCTATATTTATTTCTTTTGTTGACGTTTCGCTTTCATTTGACACTAAATTACTGGAAATCAAGGCCCATTGAAAAGGTCTGTGCAAGAAGCCTGATGATCATTGTTTATGTTCTTTTTAGTTGTCGAAAGTTGCTTACATGTGCATGTACATGGTGAAATAATTAGAAGGTGGCAGCACTACATAATCTATTATTTTTTGCTCAATTCATGGTGAACTTTCATTATGTCAAAATCATTTGTTTGTTTTTTGATGTAATGTCACTTATATTAATTATTCTTCAAGATAAAAACACAAAATTGAAAATGTAGTGTAAGTGAATTCGAGAATTTTGTGTATGTGAACTGGTTTGGTATTGTTTGTTGATTTCTGAACCACCCAACAACAGCTAAAGTGGAATATGAATAACTTCGTTGTACCGCTACATAACTTTTCCACCCAAAACAACAACTTTAAATCACCCGCCCATGCTAAAAAATTGTTGTTAAGAAATGGTTTCTTTTAAAGTTTTAAACCTATTATTACCGGTGTGCCAGAGGAGCATGTAAAGGGTAGACGTGGACGCATCTATATGTCACCTATAAATGCCATGCAAAGTAGTATGTACCAACAATGTGAACATATGGCAACTTGATTTCGACAGCCGTGAATGTTGAGAGAATCCCTTAATGGGATGCTTCTCATCGTGAGTCAAATTTGAGATAGTGTTAAGGCAAATTTATTTAAATCCTCCGTTTAATTGGAGATTCCTTGTCTTATATGCTAGTCAGCTTTGCTTTCCAAGATAAAGCCATTACTTTCTGTAATAAGTATTTTTTGCTCTTGATATTTGTCCCCTGTAAAATTGTCTTTTTTAACATTGCCTTTTTGGCTACTACCTGGCTGTTGATTTTGGTCTTTATTGCCTAAAAAGTGCTGAAAAGCCTGCATTTGTATATCAACCAAACATATGACTTCCTCTATGTGTGTGGGTTTACTTTTGCGAAACCTATGTTTCTTACGTTTATCATAATGTCTCTTTTGAGCCATATTATCCGCGAGGGATATTTCTCGTTGAGCACTAAAATTGTTTTTACGAAAATTATATTACTTTTTTGTGAAATTTTTAGTTTAATTCAACAAACACTTTGCATTATTGTCTAGTTTGTCTATATTTTTTACAACGTCCTCATAGATTTTAAGCTTTTTCTCCTTGGAAAACTTCGGTTATATGTAGTTCATTAAAACTGCTTTGTAAAATTTCTTGAAGTTAATTTTCAGGTTTATGACGTTTCATTTAATAAAAACAATAATATTTTGGTGTGGTGAAAATCCATATTTTTGACATAATGGACTATTTTACACAAACAATTTTGCCTGTTTTTGTTGTATTGTTGTACAACAACTCCTAGTGCTGCCACCTTCTAGTAATTTCACCATGTGCATGTATACGTTTATGGTATGCCACACATACACGTTTTTTCCTTTTGCTTTGTATATGTGGTAGTAAATTTTTGACAACTAAAAAGAATCGTATTTTGTTTTTGTACAAGTAAGCAGACCTGATAGATGGGCCTTGCTGGAAATATTGTAGTTAAAACAGAATATGTGTTGTGTGTTTTCGCATTCAAATACAGAAACACTTTTTTCTCGCAAATCGAGAAACGATGGAATTTTTTGTTTCACACTTTATTTGAAAAATTTTACGATGCGAGAAATACAGAAACGCGCTACTGTATTATTTTTCGTTTATTTTGAAATATGTTTTGATATCTGTATAATATATTAAAAAAAATAAGAAAAGGTACAATGCATTACACTGGTACCATAAAACCTAGAATAATTTAAATAAAAAATAAGGTGTAAATTAATTTTCAATTTCTTTGAAAATTTTACATAAAAATTTGTCGAGTAATGTTTGTTTTTTTTTTGGAACAAAAAAATTTTGTTTGTGGCATGTTCCAGAAGTTCTCTTAAAAGCAATAAAGTTGGCAAATTAACATTATTTTGTTGAGCCCATTGAATACAAATTTCGAAGCTTTTGATAGCACCTATGGGTTTTATTTTTTGCTCCAAATATTCTTCATGGTCGATTTCTTCTATATCATGGTTATCGTCTTCAATCATCCACAATTTTTAGTTTTTCTTTTCAGAAATGTCTCTTTCTTGTACTCATTTTTATGATTACACCATGGTGAAATTACTAGAAGGTGGCAGCACTAGGAGTTGTTGTACAACAATACAACAAAAACAGGCAAATTTGTTTGTGTAAAATAGTCCATTATGTCAAAAATATGGATTTTCACCACACCAAAATATATTGTTTTTATTCTTTCTGATATATTATAACAAATAAATTACAATTTCTACTTAGTTGAAACACGGGTACGTTTGTTCCAAGAAAAGTTTACTCCATAATTCTTACCACGTTCCTTTTTGGGGTTTTCGTCAGCCTCGACAAACCAACGCCAACAATTTCTTTCATCTACTAAAATGTATTTAAGTGACATAACCTCAAAAAAAAAACAAATAATTTTGACATAAAGGAAGTTCACCATGCATTGAGCAAAAAATAATTGATTCTGTAGTGCTGCCACCTTCTAATTATTTCACCATGGATTACACCACGAAAAAATCTGTAACTGATCATTGCAGCATATACAAACAAAAATGCTAAATAAACAAAACCTTAAAGAGCGGTACCTTTTGCTACTCACATTGTTTTTTGTTAGAAATTACTTCACTTTGTGCTTTTTTAAACTAAAATTATGAATCTTATTTGTTCGCAGAATCGAAATTTTCATGGTAAAAACCATGAAACAGAATTAATGTAGAATTCTTCAGGAACAAATCTTGTTTACCAACGCAGCTCCAAACAAACAAATTTACATAGGGTGATAGAAAATTTAAAAATAAGAAGAAAATATTGTATGAAAAAAGTTTCGGAAACAATTTTTAGCTACATTTCTGAACGCGTATGGCCAAAATTGGTACAATTTGAAGCTTTCGAATACATACTTCTGGATACACAAAATGTATTTACAAATTGTCAACTTTTAATTTTCTATTACAGTTTTTACAAAATTTTACAACAAAATGTTCGGAAGTGCAATAGTGAAATGAGCATAGAAACTAGCTTTCCCTCAACAATAAATTTCAGTATACATATTTATCAAAAATAAAAATTTGAAATCCAATCATTTACGTTGCTACGATAACCAAGTTTTCAAAAAATATTACAAGCCTCAAAATAAATAAATAATAATAAATATCTATTAAAATTGCATAATTTAAACTACACTTTCAAAGTTTAACTCCAATAAAAAAGGGATTTGGCCCTTTGAGTAAATTTGGTCCACTTTCTAATCAAATTACACTGTGCAAGAAATTTACACTTTTTTTGAGACAAGTTGGGCACCTGGCGTTTTAACCTAGTTCGGGTACGCTGAATCCAGTGGTGCTAGCCGTTTTTTTAAGGTTAGATCTGTTTTTCGAGTTATGCCGTTATTTCGCAAATGGAGGAGGTTGCACAACATATGTTCGCGTAACTCCTAAACGGTTTAGTTTATTGAAATTACTAAAAAAAAACCGTAATTTTCTTTAAGAAAAGTAAAACTTTTTTCTAATATGCGCAGTCATTTTAGAAACATAATCTTTTTTTTTTTTGGAAAAAAAATGATTTTTTTTTAACAAAATTTCGAAATTTTTGGTTTTTAAAAATTCATAAAAAAATTGGAAAAAGCAGCTAGGCTTCTAATTTTTTGCAGACATAATAAGCTATTAATGGTAAAAATCTGTTCGCAACGTTTTATTTTACTCACAAAAGTCGCAAAATTTTAATTAATTTAAGAATTTCATAAAACGCAATATTTGCATGGGAGCCCCCCTAAGAAGTGATGATAAGGGGCAAGTATGTCTCGAGAAAATGTTAAGGATAACAAATTTATTGAGTTCAGTCATACATTATATCCCACTAGGGGCGACTCCTGGGCATTTATGGGACTTTTTCTTCAATATATTTCTAGTCTGCATTGAACATTTTGTATGGGAGCCCCCTTAAGGAATGGAGATAGCGGGTAGATATGTTAGAAATAAATTATTGAGATGAAAAATAAAGTGCGGTTGGTCAAACATTTGACCCATCAAGGGGTTTCCTAGGCACTGCAGCAGCCATTTCCCTCCATTTTCGAAATAAAGGTATATCTCGAAAACAAGGGCTTACCTAAAAAAACGCCATGTGCCCAGCTTGTCTGTTTTTTCAACTAGCACAGTGTTATCGGTTCACTTTGTTCTGTTGTGTAAGACCTTCAATTAAAAGAGATATTTCATGAACGACTTAATTCTTCTAAAAATCACTCTACTCAATTTTGTGATGAGCGATCCGATCAGGGCTGCCAGAAATTTTCAACAAAATATCTTAATTTCACCAAAAAAATCTTATTTTTGAAGAAAAAATCTTATTTTTTGGAAAAAAGTAGTTTTTTATTATAAATAATAAAAACAAGTCATATTTTATTTAATACATAACATAAACAAAAAAAAAACATTAAAAAAAATTTAATTTCTTATACTAAATTGTATTATTTAGTTTAAAAATTGTTAAATGGAAACAAAGAAGGTTTATTTTGATTGAACCTAACCTTCGTCTAGACAAAACAAAAAGTCTTGTTTTTGGGGAAAAAATCTTAAAATCTTAAAATTTTCAACAAAATATCTTAATTTCACCAAAAAAATCTTATTTTTGAAGAAAAAATCTTATTTTTTGGAAAAAAGTAGTTTTTTATTATAAATAATAAAAACAAGTCATATTTTATTTAATACATAACATAAACAAAAAAAAAACATTAAACAAAATTTAATCTATATATATAAAAAGAAGTGTACATTTTGATTGTCACTCCATAACTCGAGAACGGCTCGACCGATTGCCATAAAATTTTTAGGGAAGGTACAGGGAGGAGTGATGATGGTTAGTTGATTTTGAAATCCAAAATTGGTCTAGCCATTCTCCAGTTATATCTATATATATAAAAATGAAAAATGTTTGTATGTTTGTTTGTTTGTTGGCTTATAAACTCCGAAACTACTGAACCGATTTTCCTGAAATTTTTACAGTAACATCACGTGAGCCCTAAAAATAAAATCTGCTACTTATTTTTTCGATAGGGGCAGGGGATTCGGTACCCCCCATAGGATGCCAATATTTATTATCGCATATCTTAAGAGCCGCTGGACGCATTTTGCTGAACTTTTTGTAGTAGGATCTTCTGAGCCCCGAAATTGAAATAAAATAGCAGCGGGGGAAATGGTTCCCCCCATAGGACGCCAATACTTAATATCGCGTATCTTGTTATAGTGAGAATGTTCAAACTTTGGGGAAGTCACTCTTATGGTATACTACGCTTTTGAAAGTAAAAATAAAGCGGGTAGACGCAGGGGGAAAAACCTCCCATTGGATGCATATATTAAATATCGCTTAACTGAAGAACTATTAAAGGGGGAGTTTTTATACGTGGTTAAAGCTACTACTATGGCAAACTAAAAATTTCAGTATAAAAATGGACGGGGTAAACAGGGGAGGAGCAGTACCCCTCATAGATAGAAATATAAATAAGAGCCACTGCACGCATTTTGTTAAACTTTTGGTAGTAGGATCTTCTGAGCCCCAAAATTGAAATAAAATAGCAGCGGGGGAAGTGGTTCCCCCCATAGGACGCAAATGCGTAATATCGCATATCTTATGAACTGTTATAGTGAGAATGTTCAAACTTTGTGAAAGTCACTCTTATGGTAGGTATACTACACTTTTGAAAATAAAAATAAAGCGGATAGGCGCAGGGGGGAAAAACCTCCCATAGGATGCACATATGAAATATCGCTTTACTGAAGAACTATTAAAGGGGGAGTCTTCAAATGTGGTTAAAGCTACTACTATGGCAAACTATAATTTTTAGTATAAAAATGGGCGGGGTAAACAGGGGAGGAGCAGTACCCCTCATAGATAGAAATATAAATAAGAGCCACTGCACGCATTTTGTTAAACTTTTGGTAGTAGGATCTTCTGAGCCCCAAAATTGAAATAAAATAGCAGCGGGGGAAGTGGTTCCCCCCATAGGACGCCAATGCGTAATATCGCATATCTTATGAACTGTTATAGTGAGAATGTTCAAACTTTGTGAAAGTCACTTATGGTAGGTATACTACACTTTTGAAAATAAAAATAAAGCGGATAGGCGCAGGGGGGAAAAACCTCCCATAGGATGCACATATGAAATATCGCTTTACTGAAGAACTATTAAAGGGGGAGTCTTCAAATGTGGTTAAAGCTACTACTATGGCAAACTATAAATTTTAGTATAAAAATGGGCGGGGTAAACAGGGGAGGAGCAGTACCCCTCATAGATAGAAATATAAATAAGAGCCACTGCACGCATTTTGTTGAACTTTTGGTAGTAGGATCTTCTGAGACCCAAAATTGAAATAAAATAGCAGCGGGGAAAGTGTTACCACCCGTAGGACGCTAATGTTTAATACCGGATATCTTAAAAACTGTTATAGTGAGAAAGTTCAAACTTTGTAGAAGTCACTCTTATGGTATACATCACTTTGAAAATAAAAATAAAGCGGGTAGGCGCAGGGGGGAACTACCTTCCCTAGGATGCATATATGAAATAACTCTCAACCGATAAAGTGGTTAAAGCAGTGTAGCGAAGCGCACCGGGTTAAGCTAGTTTCTTATACTAAATTGTATTATTTAGTTTAAAAATTGTTAAATGGAAACAAAGAAGGTTTATTTTGATTGAACCTAACCTTCGTCTAGACAAAACAAAAAGTCTTGTTTTTGGGGAAAAAATCTTAAAATCTTTTTTCGGTTAAAAAATCTTAAAAAATAAGGTAAAATCTTACTTCTGGCAGCGCTGGATCCGATGCACATTTTACAAAAAGATTAATATAAAATCCCCTTCTAACCCCCCGTTTCCACATGCAAGTAATTACTTGGAAGTAGTGTATACGTGTTATTAAAGGGGAAACAGCCGATCGGCTGAAAGTATAAAAATTGTGTTAAAGTTTTAGAAAAAAAGTGTGAGTGTTTTGAATTTTTCGAACTTGCACTTGCATGTGGCAACGGGGGTTAAGGTCACGAATTTTTCATAAGAAATGTATGATGCACTATGAACACAAATATTATAGATGACAGCCAGTTCAAAGCCCTCCTAAAAGAGCACGTATGTTACCCTTTGTACACTTGCATACATTTCAGAGGAACGCATGTTTATGTTGAAAATGTGAAATACGCAATCACACTTGAAACATCTAATATTTACTATTAATTAAAAATGTCACCATATTTAAAAAAAAACTTTTTTTTTTATTTTTAAATACTTTTTTTCTAAAAAAGCGCCAAAAATTTTAAAGATAATACCAAAATTAATATAGAATTCATTTAGTTTAACAAAATGAAAAACTTAAGCAAAATAAGGCTTGCAAAAAAGAAAAACTTGAGAAATGGTAACGCTGCTTTCAAAGCAAATACCATTCTGTCAGTGATGCCACAATAATAATAGAATTTACTGCCACTTTTCTAGTGATGACACTAAAATAATCTAAAGATGTAGAATGGAATACAATGAAAAAGAAACATTTTGTAAAGATGTTGATTAATTTGATTTTTAGCCCAATGTATTTCTTATAGCCTATTTACACTTGAGCGCATCTTAGAGGAATGCGTGGAAGATGTTGAAAATGAAAAAACTTGTTTACATTTGTAACATCTTTCATCATAAAAATATTTATTTTGACGTTTAAGAGCCAGGGACCCAAAATAACTGTTATTATTTTTTAAATAGCCAATAGGTTATGGAAAAAATAACTGAAAAAAATTGGTCCTGTAATCTATATATATAAAATAGGATGTGTGTTGTATGTATGTAACGTATGGACTCCAAAACCGCTGGGCCGATTTTGATGAAATTTTCAGGGAATCTTCAGAATATTCAGGCGGGTGACACTGTGAAGTCTGATTTTTAATTTTCGGTCTGCGGGCGGAGGGGCGTGGCAAAATCCAATTTTCATATTGCACCACCAATGACATCTATATAATTTGGACGATTTTTTCTTTAAAATGATCGCCATGGTCCAACTTGGATTTATACGAAAAGAAAATTTTGCAGCGCCTACTTTTACGCCCACTTTTTTTGAATTACAAAAAATCAGAAAACGGCTCCATCGATAATTTTTTTGGTCTTTGGTAACCATTATGAAAGATTTTTATTCTTATTGGTCTTCTATAACCATTATATAAGATTTTTATTTTTTCTGTCTTCTATAACCAAGCTACAGTTCGCAAATCTTAAAATATTTTTATAAGATTTCGCACACTGACTTATATTTGCACAAGGACGAACTTTTTTTTTAATGAAACCTGTTGCATAGATTTTATTAGTAGTGTAATTGGCTGAACTCCAAATAATATTTTCACAAAACTTGTGTGAAATTAGATATGGAAAACGGAAAAAAATAAAAATCTTTTGTAATGGCTACGGAAGACCAAAAAAAATTAAAATCTTTTATAATGGTTATAGAAGACCAAAAAAAAATTATAATCTTTTGTAATGGTTATGGAAGCCCCAAAAAAAAACAAAAACAAACTATAACGGTTATCAAAGACCAAAAAAATATTGGTTTTTTGTAATAATTATTCAGAGAGCAAGTTTTAAAAATTCGTGATAAATTATTATTTCAGGATTTTTTCAAATATTGGTTATAACTGTTATGTCCCTGGTAAGAGCGAACAAAAACTAAATTAATGATATTACTGTCCTGCTCTTTTGTATTTTTTTTTAGTGATGGTACAAAATTATTTGTTTTATCTAGTGATGTTAAATGAAACAACATGAGATAGGAACATCTTTTAAAGATGAAGAAAGATGTTGATTTTTAGCCCTGTAGAATTCTTATGGGAAGATGTTATCATCTTTGCGATAAGATGAAAGATGTGAGCAAGTGTAAAAAGCCTATTATGGAAAAATTTCAACATCTTCAAAAAATTATGTTAGATGCTAAATGTTGACAAGTGTGAAAAGGCTATTAGGCGTAATCTTTATTTCTATCATTCTTTACAAGGCGAATTCATACAAGGTGTTCTTATTTTGAAAACGTTTACAACACTGTAATATATTTTAACGTTGTGTCAAAAATAATAAAACACTGTAGTAAACAATTTAAACTAATAGGTATTTCATTTTCTTTTTAATTTTAAAATGTAATAATTTAATAAAATTTAAAATTTCATAATTTTAAGCGAAAATTATAAAATTTAGTAATTTTTCCCCAGAACCACATAAACGGTATATCATTTTGTCACAAGGTTAGTAATCAGCTGTTGCTTACGTAGCAATATAAGGTCACCTGGTGTAAATTCGCCTTGATTCTTAAGTTTTGACCACAGCAGATATGTCACAAACGGAAGATTTTGCGTTTTCTTTTGTCCATTTCTTCGAAAGTTGCCCTTTTTGCATTTCTCTGTTCATCATCTTTTTTCCACAATACAATGAACACAAATTTATTTAGTTGCGATTTATTTGCAAGACTGTTGTAAAAATAATTTAAGTTTACAGTTAATAATATTAAGTAAGTAAATAACATTATAAAACAAAAAATTTTAATAAATACATTTTTTTGCAAAAACAGCTTCCTGTCTCTTTCTTCAAAAGCTGCATTCGCAACTGATTTGGGTCTTTTTTACACGTCACTTTTTAAATATCTGTTTAGTAATCTGTGCTTTTGAAGAAGGAAAAAAATCGCAAAATCTTTCGTCTCGCGGCATATCTGTTTAGTAATCTCAAGTTCAAGGCGAATTCAATTTTTCAGGTGGCGTTAAAAGCCCAGCTGTACTACTTTTTTTCCTTTTTTACTTGGTGGCCACACGATCAAGTTTTGCCTTTCAATTCCTTTCAATTTGCAATAGACTCTCACTTTTTTACTAAGTGCCCATTTGGACAGGGAAACATTTGGAAGGGAAAAATATTGTTTGTTAGCAAATTACAGGTGGGGAAGAGAGAATGGTTTTTGTGTTCGGTACTCGGCGACACGCTTTGTTCTCATTTTCTTTGTTGACATTTACTTTGCTTTTGAGAAAAAAACAACAATATTAACAGAATGTTTCCGGCAACATGTTCGTCTATGTGACCGAGAATGAAAAAACAAAAGAGAATTCCAGATGTTTTCCTTCCAAATGTTCGCTCGTCTAAACTCGGACTAACACACTTACACTTTTTAAATTGACCACGAGATTGCTTTCAATTTCACCTTTCCATTTGTTTGGAAATTTTGCTTTCAATTTAACAGCTGATTACATGTTTGTCTTTATAAATTGTTTTTTTGATGACATTATGAAAGTAAATTGCTTACAAATCGAGTGCAGCCTACGTCACAGCTTTCAATTTTGACAATCCAGGAATATCAAAAGTCGATTGTGTTTTTGACATATCGACCAACGAATGCAACAAATAAAATAGAATGATGAGTTTTTGGTGTTGTCTATCCAATAGAACTGCGCAAAAAGCCAAATGTTTATTTGGTTTATACCTCAACGATGTCAAAAGTTGTTTACATTTTGCTTATACATGTACATAGGCCCTAAAAACACAACGCAACGACAAAGAATTACATTGAAAGCAAAAACAAATTCATAAATATTTTGCAATTTTGTTGTTGCCTCTAACAGAAATTCACATTGGTTTTTAAGATTTCATACGCCTCTTTGCTTGTGGCGCTGAAAATTTTAAAACGGTAAATAAATTGCTGTACAAAGCAACAACAAAATTACAAAATATTTATGAAGTTGTTTTTGCTTTCAATATAATGCTTTGCCGTGCATTGTGTTTTACAAAATTAGGGCCATAGTATATTTTTTTTACCCCACATCATGCGCACAAAACACATTTCTCCTTTTGTTTTTCCTATGTAGCAGTAAGATTTTGTCAACGGCGAGGAATTTTACACAAATAAAATGCCTGTTGTTTTTTGTATTGTTGTAGAGGTAAGCATACCTATTGGATAGGCCTTCCATAATCTGTGGTTTTGACAGCATTTCGTGCACAGAATATACAGAACTGACACGAGACGGAAGATTTTGCCTTTTTTTTTGTCTCTTTCTAAGAAAGCTGCCCTTTTGCATTTTTTGTTTTGATTACGCAATTCGTGTTGATAGTAGCGGCCTGTTTTTACACATGGCCACTTTACTACCAAAAAACATTTTCTTTCTCTTTCTTCGAAAGCTGCCCTCGCAACTGATTTGGGCCTTTTTCACACGTCACTTTTTACAGTTCTGTGTATTCTGTGATTTCGTGTGAAATGTTGAACAGAGTGTCCTGCTTAAAGCAGCGCGTTTTTAAAAAGGCAAAAACGTTGCAATAATTTTGAATAAAAATACTGTTGTAAATTTTTTTTAAATATATTACTTTTTATTTGTAGGCAGTTTTAAAGAACATATTTTTTTAATGACATTTATATAATGTTTTGAATAATCATCGTTATTTGTTTTGTTTGTTTAATTCTGCTTTTAAATTTCATTTTATTTATCTTTTTTATATTTTTCATTCATTTATTAAATTTATCTATAAAGGTATGTATGTATATTAATTTTTTTTTTGGTAAAAGTTTTTTATTGCAAATTTTCATTTCATTTTCCATTTCATTGCAAAAAAAGTCAATTAAATTTTTTGTTTTCTTAATATTGTTTGTATTAATTTTTTTTACTTATTTTTTATCTTAGATTTAAATAAATAATAATTTATAAAAAAGGAAAAAATCGTTTGTTTTTTAAATTTAATTTAATATATTTTTAAATAGTATATAATTATTACAAATATATATACATATACCAAGGCCCATTGAAAAGGTCTGTGCAAGAAGCCTGATGATCATTGTTTATGTTCTTTTTAGTTGTCAAAAGTTGTTTACACTTTGCTTGCATGTGCACGTATACGTTAATGATATGCCACACATACATGTAGTAAATTTTTGACAACTAAAAAGAATCGTATTTTGTTTTTGTAAAAGTAAGCAGACCTGATAGATGGGCCTTGTACATATACATGTTTAATTTTTATATATGTATGTTTATATTACTAATTATTATTTTTTTCTTTAATATCAAAGATCACTGAATTATTATTAAAAAAGGGGAAAAAAGAATTTAATGTTTTGGTTTCTTTTCCAAAAAAATTAAATTTAAATATTTTTTGGAGATCTTTTTGTTTTAATTTAAGCACATATTATTATTATAGAATTTTTGTATAATCATTAATGGGTAAGCATATTTTCAACAATTAATGAGTTTCATTTAGTTATTATCAAGCCGATCTTATTCAGCTTAAGGCGAATTCAAAAAGGTATGTACATAATGCTGGGTACAGACAGTGCAATCTACATGCAATCTGTTTCAATTCAACCTCAAAATATCAAAGCGTTTTGATGTTGGTGCAATATGGAATGAATGAAAATGAATTTAATTTGCTAGATTGCGTAAATGCATTGCATTGTGTGTACCCAGCATTACTACAACTCTACAACTACAAAAAGCCACATGTATTTTGTTTCTGCAATTTAATTGCTTTAAAAATATAAATAAACAAAAGTATATTTTGACGTTTGGGAAATATATTTGAAATTCGCCGTGGAGTCAGCTGATGAACGGCGGACGAGTTGCACTCAGGTCTGACAGACTTGGGGATTTATCCCCAAAGTTGGGGATTTCATGCGAGCAAAAAGGACAAGGAAAGTCATTTGGAATTTTTTCGGGGATTAAAAAAAAATAGGGGATTTTTTTGGGGATTTTATACATTTTAAATATAATTTTCCCTTCTTTTATTATTTACGCTTATTTTTCTTTGTTTCGTAAATAAAATATGAAAAAATTGGCTAAACTTTTTTAAGATTACCATTTTTCTTAAGTGTGTAAAAGGGGCTTAAAAGCTTAAAAAAATTTGAGTGAGCGTTTTAAAAAGGAAGAATTAAAAAAAGAATCTTAATCCGTTGACAAGACATACAATTTTTAAATTTTGTAAGACAATTTTCAAGCAAACAAAATAAGTAAATCGTTACCTGAAACGCAAAAGGAACTTATTAACGAAAAATTAAAAATCAACGTTTTCATTGATTCTGATCTATTGCATCAACAAAAATGTCCATAAAAAATCTATCGACTAAAATTTGCGATTTTATTATCAAAAAACAAAAGGCCATATCTACAAAAGATACTATAATAAACGACTGGAATGTTTTACAAGAAAAATTAAAGAATTTTAAGTATAAACAGTTAAGGTGATTTATTAATTTATCATTTTGAATAGTTTTTACTTCTGCTGTGAATGTTTCAAAATGTTAGATAGGACCTTTTGCATATTAGGTGACGTAATATAAAAGACAATATAATAAAGTTTGGGCAAAAGAATGCGGGGCTATTGGTTAGTACTTATTATGCTTCGAAGTATTAAATAATCGGCGGATTTATGTATTTTCTCCAAATTCTTATAAATTGGCTCATATGTCTTCAAAAACAGCATATTGCTCTGCTTGTAATTCCTCACTGGAATTACATAAAAAGGATTTAAAACAACATGCCGAAACCAGTCGCTACAAACAAAATAAATAATTTTTTTACTAAAAATTTTTATTTGTGGATTTTTGGGGATTTCCTATTAAACATCTGGACAATTTTTTATGGGGTTATGTTAGGTCATTAGTTTATTGGAAGCCAATATTCAAGCCAAAACTGAAGCCACAGATTTATTAGAAAAAGTAGTCCAAAATTGAACAGAATGGACCGAGTAACTTGAAGTCGCGGTGGACATATGCCTGAAATCACATTTAAAAAATAGATGCCATTAAATTATCTACCAGATTATAATAAAGCAATTTTGTTCCAACCATATCTTGTCTTGTATTATCCTTATAAGTTCTCTTGCAGCTAAAAAAACATCCTTTTCATTACAATTCACTTTTAATTTAAAAAATTCACTTTTATACTTATTTCAAATATACATGGGTGTTTCCAAAGTAACGGTCGTTACCGATTTTCGGAGATTTTGAAATAAAATTCCAACCTACCCAAATATGCCACGAGGATTTCTACATTTTGGACTTACGGAAGTTTAAGCAACGGCAGCAACCGAAAAAATTCATAAAAAATGTAATTGCAATACTTTTTTTGACCAAAAAAAACGTAACGGTCATTACTTTATAAATGTGCTGTTTTCAAATGTCGGAAACAAACATACTTTATTGCAAAATTTGGCGCAGGATATGTCAAGTAAAATATCTGATTAAATTTTTTGAAATGTTTTGTTTAAAGAATGCATTTATTTTCAAACCAAACAAATTTTTATTTTTAAAAGTAACGGTCGTTACATTTTAAAAAGTTAATAGTTTTTTGTGTTTGAACTCGGTTAAAATTGGTAACTCAAAGTAGCATATTTTTGTTAGTATAAAGAAAATAAAAGTTAATCTTTCGGAAATTCACAAAAACATTTATATTGTATAATATTAGCGGAAAAAAATTCAAAATAATTTTTAATCTATAAGGGGTCATTTTCGCTGGAAACACCCACATATATTTGGCAAATAACAAAAAAAAATATGCAAAAAGGAGCTTAGACGAAGATTTTTTAGCTTGTTTTGTTAGATTTGATAGGGGAACAGAGTAAAAATACGTTAATTTACATAACAGCAATTTCTTCGATTTTTTTATCATATTTTGGTATGAAAAATTTGTTCCATATTCGCCGAAAAATTTGGTACAGCAATTCTCTGATATTTGGAAACATTAGTTCATTAATTTCATTTTTCAATTATTCAACCTTTGACCAAAATGTTTCTTGGAGTACTTCAGTACTTTTGCATTGCTAATAGTACTGAACAAAGTACAATTGCACTGACTTTATCATCCCTGCTAGCAGGTGACCGCATCAGGGTGAGAGAGAGAGAGTTATACTGGCTGTCAACATGAATCAAAAAAAACCAGATTGCGCACTCAGCCGTACAAGAAAAACATTTCTACTGCGCATCTACGTCATTATAGAATAAAACTGAGTGTTTGTTGTAAAAAATTTAAGCCACACACAAATGCACATACACAAATTATATTTCTTCGTCACACACAAAAATAACAGACCTGCGCAATGCGCAATCTTGTTTTTTTGATTGATAGGCTGTCAATTTTTTTTAAGGAGTGTGCCATTTGAGTACATTGAACTAAATCAGTGTATTGTACAATTTCACATCGCCTTTAAGTGGAATATTATAACATTTATAACGTAACGAAGTAATCTCTTTTGAAAGTTTTCGATGTGAGTTACAGACACACTTTTCAAGAAACGATGGAATATTTTGTTTCACATTTTTTCGGTGCGAGAAGTTCTAACCAAAGCAACAGAAGTTTGCAGGTGAAAACTCTTAAATTTAATAAAAACTTAAGATCTATTAATGTTAAATTATACTAATAATGTTTTATTAAGATTACCAAAATTTTTATTTTGCTTGGTTGTCAAAACCATATTAGTTTTTTAACTTTCATCACTGAACTACATACAAAAAAGGGGCATCTAGCCATGGGTGCCAGATGATTTTGGTAAGAAACCGGCATATTTAAAAAAAATCGGCATTATCGGCACTTTTATTTAAAAAAAACGGGCAACCAAAAATACTTATTTTAAATACAGTAAAACATTTTTTAGAGACAAAAAATAACAAAACAGAACAATTAAGTACTTAGGGGTAAATTGTTTTAAAGTTTTATACATTTTGTTATTAGAGATACATATGAGCTTACCATTTTTATTAAATCCTAAATTTTAATATCAGGATCAAAATAGTTTAAAATTTTAAATAATCTTTAGAATGTTCTTTTCAAAGATTAATTTTGCAGGGTACATAAAAATTTTGTTTTATTTAGTTGACTTGGCTAAAAAAAAATTCCACATTGGCGGAAGAATATGAAAGCATCATTATTTGTTAGAAATGCACCAGGAGAATTCTTATGCCGAAAAGTTTATAAATTTTCTTGACATTCTTACAAAAGATTGGCAATCTGATGTACCTGCATCATCCTCAATTGCGCTTTTTTAATTTATTTTTTTCATTAAAAGTGGATATGAATTTCACTTGCCACAACTTTTTTGTAAGTATCAATCTATGTATGTATGTATGTATTTCCAAACTGAAACATAATGAACTTTATATTTATAAATTTAACTTTTTACGTCTTTAAGCGTTAGTCAAAAAAATTGTTCTTATTTTTTCTTTTGTTTTTTATTCTTTACAATTGAAACATTTTCAAATAAAATGTGAGTGTTGGGTTAGACATACATAGGACATAGAAGTTAAATAGAAGTGCTGAATTAATAACAGTTCTCTTATTTCATGAAACAAATATTTCAAAGTTACCCAAAATTAATAAGTTGTACTAAATTCAATAAAAAGTTACAGTGTTTTAGATTTTTATCAAAAAAATTAGCAAAAATCTGCAAAACGGCACTTTGATTATTTAGAGGCAAAAAATCGACAAAATGCCAATAAATCTACAAATATGGCAGGCATGCATCCAGCATAACACTCTCTCTCTCTCATTCTCTCTCTCTTATGAATGAGTGAAATTTATGAATTCGCCTTGGTTTTTTACAAACTTCAATTCAAATATTTGTTTAATGAATGTGGAATTAAAATAATTTTAGCTTTTCTATTTCATATTTTGAAGCTTATAAAAACTTTCTGTGTCGTCGTAATAATGGAATTTTACAAATATTTGTGTACTCTTCACCACAGGGGAAAAGGGTAGTTATTAGTCCGTTTTTTATATGTACCTATATGTTGGTGAATTAAAACAATATTAGAGTATTTATTATGCGCCCCATACACTTTTCAATTCAATTGTCAACTGAGTCTTTCAACTGAATTGATACTTGGCCACACACTTCTTCAACTGAATTGAAAGATTTTAATTCAACTGTCAAATTTAGATTTTTTTACAATTTTACAAAAATTTATTTTCTCTCCAAGTATCTATGTTTGCCACCAATGTCATTTTTTTATTTAAAATTTTATTGAAATTAAAGACAATTTTAAAAATATTTCACTTTTTCTTTGCAAAAAGAAATTACAAACATAAATTTTGACAGCTGATCAAGAGACTTAAGCACACACAGTACAATCGAATTGAAAGACTTGGAGTCAACTTGAAAAAATCAAAATCTTTTGATTTTTCTTTAACCAACTCGACAACCGTCAAACTAATCAACTGACAAGGCCATACACGCTTTGATTTGGACAACAACCGACTCAGTTGACAATTGAATTGAATCGTGTATGGTCTGCTTTATGAATCCTAATGAGTAGTGGAGTTGATCTTACGATATCCGTCAGTTTGTCTGTCCGTTTGTAGGTGGAAATCGTTTTTCTGAAGACTCCAGGTATGATGCGGACTAGATTGTTATATATTTATGTTACGTATAGTGCGGAATAGGTTGCTACAGTAGACGCTCGCAAATTAGAACCGCTTTGTTTTTAAGGCAATTCTAATTTCTGAATTATTCTAATTTCTGGACATTTTTCTCGAATAAAAAATTGAGTATACATATTTACTTCCCAAAACTAATTTTTTTTTTATTTTTAAATATGTGTTGGAAACAGCATTTAATATTGCTGTTCTGTGTGATTTGATGAAGCTGATTGAAGATGTTGTCACATTAAAATCTAGGTCTAACCGGTTCCCATGAACGCCTTTGTCAAGTTTTTCTTATATTTTGACTTTCCAATGATAAAGTGTTTTTTACGTTTAGTTGACATTTCTAATGATACACCTTCATTTTTCAATAGAGACTGCTGAAATATGTACACGCATAAATGCGACAAAAAACAACAAATAGGGAACACATATATACATTTTGTGATTATGTTTAATACTTATGTGAATGGAAAAAAACACATTTAACAGCATTGCAAGGTACCCGGGTACCTATGTGGAATTTACTGTATGAAGGTGCCCGGGTACCTTACCATACCGTTAAGGGTGTAAGATGAAAACTGGTTCACAACGCCTTTTCAAAATAATTTTTAAGCTTAAAAATAATTATAATTTAAAATTGTTTAAAAGTTAGGAGTTCTCAAGAAGTTTTAAATATGTGGACCATCTGTTAATTTAAAATAAAAATTAAGTTGAAAATTCCAAAGACACCCGGATACCTTGCCATTCGCATAAGGGTTAAACAGAATAAAAATAAACTGGGGATTTCTTGTGTTAAAAAAAAAAAAAAAAAAAAAACGCTCTGAAATCAGAATTTTAAATTTGAATTTTAGAGCGTTAAATGTATTGCGAACACTGATTCTAATTTCTGGACGTTCGAATTACTAAAAGCTCTAATTTGTGAGCGTCTACTGTACTTAAATTGAACTAGATCGGCTTATAAATTGCTGAGGTATGAACAAAAAACAACGACTGCCTCTAATTTTAACCCTTAAATCAAAATTTACAAATTTGGCTTATAAATAACCGAGTAATGGGCGAACAACTACTTTTTTCTTTCTAAAATTATAGTTTTTCTAAAAAAGCGCTTGTATGGACGCTTTGAACTAGGTCTAATGGCCGATTTCACCAATTTATTTAAATATCAATTAACGTTTAAAATTCGATTTTTATGTCGAATAAAAATAAAATTATATAAAAAACTATATTTCAAGATGAATTGATATCCCAATAAGCAATGTTGCTGGAAATCAAGTGCAAAACAAATGGTATTCAATTTTGAATTTCAAGTTTCAAGTGTTGTGATATACTTTAGTTACACTTTATTTCAAAAGCATTCTCCATTGTCATGGGAATTTGAAATCAAGTTAATATTTGAAAAATATTTTGAAACTAGAATTGCATTTAAAAATACGTTTTATTTTTGAGTACTTATTGGGATTTAAATAGAATTGATGAAATTGGCTATAAATCTGGCTCACTTAATTTTTTTATAAACCTATAAGGAGTAATAAATATTGAAAATTTTCCAAATCGGTCCATTTCTTTACCTGTCCCTTATGCATTTAAGTTTGGTACGATTTTCAATACTATGGTAAAGAGTATATAAAATTCGGCTAAGCCGAATAAATCACTTTTACTTGTTTTTTCTTGAATTTTTTTTTTAAATTATTTTTTCTTTACTATTAAATTTTTTAGAATTGCTTTTTTGTTTTGCAAAAATTGTTAAAAACGATGAGGTAAAAATTATTATTTTATTTTTATTTTATTTATGTTGGAAACATAACACATTATTTTTAATAAATAACAATAAAACGTTTATTTAATGAATGTTTTTAATGTTGTTTTTAGTTATTTATTTTATAATAAAATTTACATAAATTCTTTTACTTTTTTTTATTATTTTAATTATTTCTTAATTTTTATTTTTTTATTTCCCATTTTGTAATTTAAATATATGTACATATTCACTAAATATGAGTAAATTTATTTTTATTAATTAGTTTAATTCTATATTAATAATAATTTTAAATTTTTTTTATTTTATTTTTAACAATGAACATAAAAATATGTGTGTAAAGTGTTTTTGTTATTGTTGTATATCCTTTAAATTATGCAATTTTTTCATTTTTCTTTTAACTTTAATATAAATTTTAACAAATGTGTGTTTAACGTAATAGAAATTTTAAAATTAAAAAAATTCAACAACATTTCGAAAGTAATTTTTTTTGATTTGTAATATTCTTTCCATTGGATGCTGTTGCTATTCAAGAGCTGCTGTTAACATATTTCCAAATACAGAGGAGTTATATCTTCTTGTCGGAATATGCATTCAAATTGCTACCTGTGTGTGCTTGTTGCTCTCACTCTCAGGAGCGGTAGGAAAACGCATTGCTTGGCACCCAGTGGATAGGATGCAGGAGGTATCCTTGTAAAAAATCTTTTTCAACCAGTGTTTTATCCCAAACTGAACCGCAGTTGTAGCAAAATATATTTTATTAAATCTGTATAAAAAGGTACATTTTGTAAACTTTAATCGCATTTTGCCAAGATTAATTTTATTTTTCGACATGAGTTACAGACACATTTTTTTCTCACTTTTCCAGAAACGATGGAATATTTTGTTTCACATCTGTTCGATGTAAGAAGTTCTCACTATAGTTACAGAACATGGGAACTGGTTCTTATAATGAGTCGTGCTGCAGTCATAGGAATAGGAACTACTTCAGGACTCAACAGCGTGGCTCCTTTCGCATACGCAAGATGACATTCAGGCAAAACTTAAGTTAGTAGGGGCGGAAAAATAAACATTGCCAGAACAAGGAATATGCGAATCTCAAACACCACTGCTCTTTACATCGAAAACCCAGTGCTTAAATATGCACGGTCTAAAGGCCAGTTTACACGGTAATACAATGTATTACAACATGTCGAAAAATGAATGAGAATGAGCAAAATCTTATCATGTAAAAGCAAAATGTATTGAGTAAGAGAGAATAGGGATACAAAATCTGACAAGCGGTCGGTAAATGTTTTTTCTAAAGCATTTTAGAAACTCATGTATTTCCATCACACCAGGGATGTATTTTAACGGAGTATATTGAATGGTGTAGCATTTTCATACAATTACAAAAACAACTCAAGAAATGTTCATGTTGTTTTTGTAAAAATTGTAAAACTGTAACCATCAGCTTTTTTGCTATTATTTTTGATTTTACTTATACCGACCGTGTAAACATGAAATATACTTACAATAGACACTTATTTTTTTCTTTTAAACATGGAGAGAATTTCATATTATTTTGATTCTACCAAAGTCGTAATACATTGTATTATATTGTATTGCCTCAATGCACCAATTTTCACACTTTTTATTACCCCAATCGTGTTACTCAGTTATGCCAGGAGAAATTTAAGAAAAATCCCTACGTGTCTAAACAAAAAATCTATTTTTTTCCGTACAAACACAAAAAATTCCCCTACTGTTTTCCCTACATTAAAAATCTATTGTTTTTAGCAACAGGCAAACCAATATATATTTTGTTAATATTTTGATAATATTATAATAAAATAAAATAATTGAAACAGGTGTGCTATCAGACCAATGTGTCTCAGTTAATGAACGGAGTTATTAAATTATTTATAAACAACAAGAAAAAAAACCAAAATAAACATGTATGTAAATGCCATTTACACACTTATAAAAATTTATTTTCAAAAATAATATTGTTTGACATATTTACATTCTTTACGTTCTTTTTGGCGGAAATGCCTCTATATATCCTTAAACCTAGAGAAAGAAACATAGAACTATAGTCAAACTTCGTATTTGATTTTTCATTTCCTCATCTTTTGTCCTTTTAAAAGAGCTCAATAATTTTCAAGAATACTTCTTTTTAATATTTTTTTTTAATATGTATAAGTATCTAATAATTTTTGGCAAACTTGGTAGGTACCAAATAAAAAAAATGCTCTGTAAAATTAAAAAATAAATATTTTCTTCAGTTCCTTTGAAAAAATATGTATAAACAAAATTTCCTTATAAAATAAAATCCATCGTTATCATTTAAAGTTTTCATTAAAAATTCGAAATTGTATATTTTTATTTCTCAAAGCTTAGAAGGTGTGATTGTTTTTTTTTACAAATAAATTTCTATGTAGCAATTTCAATTATTATATATTCGCTTTTAATATTCGCAGTCATTTTTGCGAATGTGAGTGCGAATGCAAAAAGTAAAAATAAGAAAATAGTTCGCAAATGCGAATAAAAGTCGCCCCATAATTACATATATTTTAGGGGGTTCGACGAATATTCGGAAACATGGTTTTAATACATGGATTACCAGGCTATTAGGACTCCTAGTATAGGGGTTCTTTTAAAAAAATACTACATTTGCACTTATGTACATAAATGCTATTGTATAAAATTTTAATTTTTAAATGAAAAAAAGTCGAATGTTTCGTATTTTAGACAATTAAATATTGAAAATCAAATATTATTTTGAATATTCCCTACATTTGCTCTTAATTAAAAAATCTGTCCTTTTTTCCCTACGCTCGAAATTTTCCGTTAAAATCCCTACAAATAGGGAAAATTCCCTACTGTTGGCATCAGTAGGTGTGCACAGTGGCACTTGTACCAATCGAGGACAATATTGTGTTTTTTTTTAATAAATTTCCTTTTTTGTGTTTCTTTTAGTATGTAATGAAAATAAATATGTATGTATTTATTAGTTATGCATTTACATAAATTTGTTGATATTTAACTTACGATATTGTTGAACAGGCTTTTAATTTTTGAAATTTCTTAAAAAATTTAAATAAAACTATTCAACAAAAATTTGTTTAAGTAACTTTATGATACAAATTTAATATTTTTTTAATGAACAAACCAACAAGAACTACCACAACAGCTGTTTTCACAGTTAACACTAGTAAGAACAATCGTGTGACTGTGCTGCGGCAATTGTTGTCACCATTTCGCTTTGTACCAACCAGCGGCAGTTAATTTTGTTTTAAACAGGGCAATCGTGTGATTTCAGAATATTTGATTGGTGCAATTTCATTATTGTGCGTCAATAAAGCACAATAAAAATTGTGTCATATTGGTGTATTTCCGGCAATCGTGTGATTCCAAATTAAAGCACAACAAAAATTGGGTCATATTGGTGCATTTGCGGCAATCCTGTGATCCCAGCTTAATGAACACTATCAGGCGGTTTGGTTTTAGATATGAAGAATAGAATTAAATATGGCAACCGGGCTTTTGGACGACTCAATGCGATATGGCTCTCTTTGCACATCTCAATCAACACCTAACTCGCCAGTTTAGCACTTTTAGTGCTAGATTTAGCACATTTTTTTCTTAATTAGCACTAAGAATTTCAAAAAAAAAGGTGCGATATTTTTTTAGACTATCGATATTTATTTTTTCAAAAATATCGATATATCGAACGTATTTTGCTGAAACTATTACCAAATTAAAAAATTCAGTATACCTTTGTACAAACATATTTATGAACAAACAAATTATATGTAATTAATTACATTGCTACTTTTTATTGTTTCATGTTATTTAAAAAAAATTAATCAAAACAAAAAAAAATAATAAATAAATTACAAAAAATTTCAATTGAAGTAAATACATAAGTCATGGAAGTACCAACTTTCCTTAAAATTTGAATTGCACCCTAAAAGTACCAACTGGTTTTAGGCAAACCAGTAATCATCACATAGGAGCACTCTATGTTTTATGTGCTCCCCAGTCAATCTGCTTCTTGTATCCGGCACTGCTTCTTATAAAAACCAATCATTTTAGATCTTCATATTAGTTTAAAAAACATATGATGCATGCAATGATTCTAATTCTTAAAAAATATATTGTTTGAAAAACGGCTTAAAATTTTGAGTTCTTAATGAAGACTGACTTTAAAAAATATCGAATTCGATAGTCGTATTTCAATATCGATACATCGGTATTTAAAATATCGGCGATATATATCGAATATATATTTTTTAAATATCGATATTTTGATATATCGATATTTTTTGCCCATTCCTACCCGTGTCCCAATTTCTTATTACTATTAGAATCATAGGGGTTATAAAAGACCGGAGAATTTGGAAGCGTTTAAGGGTTGTTCTTGGCATCAACCAGATTGCCTTTATAATTCCACCACCTTTTATTATCACTTTCTTCAATATCCCTCGATTGGTAAGAATATTTCCCTTTAACTCAATAATTTTATTTTAAAAGGAATATACCATTTCCATAGGTTAGTGCCGGTTCACACACGTCAAGTTTGTCTCGTCAAGTCTTGAGTTTTTAGGAGAGAGGGGAAAAGAAATGGACTTCTCTTTGTGTGTGTTGGGTAAACATACATAACAAACACTGCATATATGTAATTGGTGCGTTTGAGTACTTTTGCAGTAAAATGCAGTAAATGAGTAAACTGAAAAATTTGCTCTCACAAAAAGCTGTTGTGCAAAAAAGTAGGCGAACGCAAAATTTGTAAAAATTCGTAAAATAAAGGCAACAGCTGATGGCAAATAATTGAAGTGTTGAAAAATGTTTACACTTTTGACTACTTAACTCGTTTTCTTATCGGTACTCGATTAAAAACTTTTTATAACACGAAAATTTTTGGAAAATACAAACAAACTATTTTATTTAATCTTTCATATTTGTTTGTTTTTAATTTTATTTGATTTTACTAATTTGTAGCGGGTTAAATTATTTAAAAGAACATCAATAATTTTTTTTTCTATTGATTACTTAAGTCCCCAAGTACTTCACACTTTCACAACTCTAAAAAATTAACATAACAAAAAAAATTTCAAAAGTTTGTATTTAGCCAAATAAATGCTCACAAACAAGATTAATTTATTAATAGTTATTCACTTTTTGTTTTGGTTTAATTTTTATTTCAACTTTTCTTTTATTTAACAATTTTTTCACAATTTATAAGCATTTTATTTGTTACTTTTGTTTGTTTACCTTTTGGAACATATGTTTTTTTGATTTACTAAATTTTACTGCAAAAATTTCTGCAGTAAAAATTTGTAAATACTCAGACAAGAACTGTCACTTTACGCTCTCAATTTGTGTTCTCATTTACTGTATTTTGTGTACTCGAACGCAATTTCGTAAAATGCAGTAAAGTTCAGTAAAAAATAGCAAACACTTTTGTGTTCTCGAACGCAGCTAATATAGGACAAATCTAACCTTTTTTTCTAAGCAAAAGCGCTAAATTAATAACAGTTCTCTCTTTTTAATGAAACAAGTATTTCAATGTTACCCAAAATTAATAAATTGTACTTAATCCAACAAAAAGTTACTTTGGTTAAGATGTTTATCAATCGGCATTTTTTGAGCAAAAATCGGCAAATCGGCACTTTGATAATTTAGAGGCAAAAAATCGGCAAAATGCCGATAAATATGGCAGGCCTGCTTATAATCCGTTAACTATAGTAAATCTCTCTTTAAATGAATCTCTGATATCCAGTGTGACCAGATTTTTAAAAAATGTAAAGCTAAATCATGCTTAAAATAAAGCTAAAGAAAAAAATTTAAAGCCAAAAAATAAAGCTAAATTTAAATTATTTTAAATATGTATTGCGCATCTAACTTGCCGAGTCTAAAAGGTGTCTAAGTATATATAATTTACTTGGCATTGTTATTAGAGGCCAATGTCAAAATGCTCATACTTGAAAAAATTACATTTGAAGTTTTTATAAAAAAATTTTTTTAATTATATGTAGTGGAAAATAAACCCAAACTTTACTTATCAACTTTAACCTAGACATATAATAGGTGTGTTCATTTACTAGCAGGAACATGCAACTAGACAATAAATTTAAAATTTACATAATTTTTCTCTCATTTACTCAAAAAATAAAAAAAGAGACTTAAATCGAAAATTAAAAAGAACATAGAACGGTCTACTAATGTGACTATAACGCACATAATTCGATTTACTATTGCCTTTGCAGGCCGCTTGTAGATGGAATAAATGGAAAATATGCTTACATCGCTATTTGGACTATCACTTAAATCCTTTATATTAAATTTACATATAACGGCAGAAACCCCAGATAAGCTGTTGTGACTAGAAACGAAAAGTATTGTATGCTTAAACCTTTTTAAAATTTTTGAAACATACTCTAAGCTATGCGTTTGTTCAATAATTGATTTGTAGTCTTGCTATTATCCCTGAAAAATTCAATAGAAATATCGCCAGCTCATTAATGGATTGGCGCATATCATGGAATTTCACCATTACCAATTATGACCTGACGATATGTATGTCGTCTTATAAATCACATAAACTTACTTTTGACAAAAATTCTTAATTTTTTTGAAAAAATGTGTAAGCTTTTTATTCTTCTACTGGTAGCACTTTTATGTATGTATGTAAATCAAATCTGCAACAGTGATTTCTTCTGAGCTGCCAGCCTATACAAAACACTTTTAGTAAAATCACACATAAGTTTATTTAGATAAACTGTTTTATTTATTTTGATATATAAATAAACACGAAATTGAAATTAAAAAAAGACTAGAAAAAGCTAAATGCGTTGTTGAATAAAGCCGAAAAAAAGCTTAAAGCTAAATGAAAAATCTTAAGCTAAATATGAAAAAATAAAGCTAAATTTTGCTCGAAAAAAGCTAATATGGTCACACTGCTGATATCTCTAGTAATGAATGTGCTCTAAGCGTAGTGATATTGTTGTTACATTGTGTGTAAAAGTTTATAAAACAAAACAATTTTTTTTTGCTGGTTTTTTTTTTTTTTGGTTTCTTTGTCGAAAAAATATAACAACAAATGAAAAAAACTCAACGTAATTAAACATAAAATAACAAGTTCTTATTGTACACCCCAGGGATGATAAATGACATTTTCTAAATTGTACTTAATGAAGTAAAAAATTGTACTTTTTTGACCCTAATTGTACTAAAAATATTTTTTACTAGTTTTATTATTAAAATAACAGAAAATGTACGAACATATGTACATTAAAACTCACTTGTCCCTGTCGGACTTTTATGAGCTAACTCAAAATTAGGCTGACTTTTAACTAACTCATTTTTAACTAACTTTAGAAATAACTCAAATCTGGTACAGAAATAAACAAAAATTAAAAAACATGAACAGTTGAAACTTTATTATGTTGAAATATTTTTTTGTTTTCATTTAACAGAGAAAAATTTGTCAAGTTATTTCATAAAATTAATAAAATTGAAATTGAATTGTAATTTGACTTAGAATACACATTCGGATAATATGAAAATGTATATGTATAATAAATGTACCCACAATGAGAAATAAATTCACAGATTCTATTTGTTAAAATAATTAAGTTAAATACATAAAATTTATTATAAATATTGTAAGAAATAATAAAAATATGTATATACCTACACAATTAGTTAATAACAATATAAATATGAAGGGTGGAGTGAGTGTTGACTTGTTCTGATGAACTACAAGCTGCCTAGTAAAACCCAATTATAAGTTAGTCAATTTATACTTAACTCATAGTGCACTCTTACTTTATGCACTGCAAGCTAACTCATAATGAGCTAGCTAATGGTTAGCTGAAACTTATGCAGAGTGAGTGAGTACTGACTCGCTCTGATGACACTACGTGTTAAAACTGAATAGAGTTTAACAAGGGAAATGAGCTAGCTTTTTAGTCACCTGTGACTCATTTCTGGTTGACAATAAGTTAGTTTTAAGTTAACTCAAAGTCCGACAGGGGTACTATACTTTTATACATACGTATTTGAAATACATCTTTGGAAATTAACAAAAAACGTTAAGTTAATATGTAATAAGGAATTAAGACGATGCTTTTTTATCTGGCTTCTTTAAAGTTGATAGTGGAACAGGGTATTTTTTTTTTAAATTCCTCTAACTCCCACTGGAGTATAGGGCGCCAAAGTGGAATAGGGTATAAATACGTTGCTTCCAGTAATAACCCCAAAATATATTGTCTAAGGGCCCTTATGCGACCTATGCACGCTGTAGCAGGATATGTAAAATTTTTTAACCAACTTTTCATTAAGCTTTATTAAGAAATTATTTTTATAAAGTCAACATGAGTACCGATTTTTTAGCACTAGTGGCGATAAATGAAGTGGTGTAAGAAGAGGAGCAAGAAAATAAATTAAATAATAGTTCCGGTAGTTTTTGTATTCTTTACTAAATTGTGCATTGGAATTTCGTATTAGTTTTTTAAAATATTGTTTGCTTTGCACGTTAGAATGGAAATTAAAAACGAAGGAAAAATCGCCAGCAAACGTACCAATTTGAAAGCTCAAATCAAACTGATTTATTATTCGACCGATGACCAACCGCACCTCTAACGTAACAAATGGTTGTAAAACTTGATCGAATTGTACAGCAAGTCGCAACATGTAGCGCCGCAATACTTTAAGAAATCAAGCTTAAAAGTTTTCGTTTATTTATAGCAACAAGATTGATCAGACTGTAGTATATATTTTTTCTGAATTAAATTTGATGCAATATTCACGAAAAGATGGTCTCTTCGCTTTGTTTTTATCATATTTTGCTACGAAAAATTCCATTCCATATTCGCTGACGAATGTTGTGTAGACAATATGTCTTTGGCAATTCATCTGATATTTGGAAATTTTTAAATTGTACTAAATATGTCATTGGAGTACTTCAGTACTTTTGCAAAGCAAATTGTACTGAAAAAAGTACAATTGTACTGACTTTATCATCCCTGGTACACCCTACATTCACGCATATTCGGTTTACATATATAAAGGGGAACATTGTGATAAATATGTATTAATATTTTATTTTAGATTGTAAATTAAATTTTTCTGTTTGCATAGTATAACCATTTTAAGATTTTTTTTATAAACCAATTACATGAATTAAATTTTTTTGAAGTGCGATTATTTTATTTTAAAGTAATGTTAAATGGGATAAATAATCTCTGTATTTTGTTTTTTGTTCATAATGAATTATATTAAAAAAATCGTGTTTTCTTTAAGATAATGTTGACGATGTTATCAGGGCTGCCAGGTACTTTTTTTCCTTGTCCCCAAAAAATTAAAAGAAAATCCCCAAAAATCCCCAAACTACAAATCAAAACCTTAAAAAATTAATATTTTCTTTCGTTTTTTTTCTGACCAAATTTTGAATCTTGTTAATTAAAAATTTTAAATTTTTTTAAAAAAACTAAGAAAAATTTTAATAGGAAATCCCCAAATAAAAATTTGTAGTATAAAAATTATTTTATTTTGTTTGTATTGACTGGTTTCAACATGTTTTTAAAAATCCTTTTTATGAGATTTCAGTGGAGAATAACAAGCAGAGCAATATGCTGTTTTTGAAGACATATGAGCCAATTTATAAGAATTTGGAGCTTGTTTAGTCGATTTTAGACATCCTTAAAATCATTAATTTAATACTTCGAAGCATAATAAGTACCTACTAATAGCGCAGCATTCTTTTCCCTATGCTTTATTATATTGTCTTTTATATTTCGTCACCTTATATGCAAAAGGCCCTACCTACCGTTTTGAAAATTTCACAGCGGAAGCAAAAACTATTCAAAATTATAAATCAATAAACCGCCTTAAACTATTTATAATTGAATTTTATTTTATTTTTCGTGTAAAACCTTCTAGTTGTTTTGACAATTGACAATGTTGCATATAATGCAAACTGTGAGTTTGGCCATTTTGCGTTTACCATAGTAACTTTTGTAGATATGGCCTTTTGTTTTTTTGATAATAAAATCGCAAATTTTGGTCGTAAGATTCCAAACTTTTTTATTGACATTTGTGTTGATGCAATACATCAGAATCAATGAAAACGTTGATTTTGAATTTTTCGTTAGTTAGGGCTTTTTGCATTTCAGGTAACAATTTACTTATTTTTAGGAAAGACATATTTACTTAAAAATTTACTTTACTGCCCGTCTATACCAGAAATAATTATTGCGACATATATTGCAGTAATTGTCAAAATTATGTTATCTTTAATGTAGACAGCAATTTTTTGTACATATTTATTGCTAACAATTTATGTTGCAATAATTGTTAGGCCATTTTCATTGACAATTATTGCTTACAAAAAATGTCAATTCCGTTGTCAGTTGAAAAAAAAGAAGCAAAAAAGAAAAAAAAAAAATAGAAGCAAATTGTGTGGGAAAGAAATTACGTTTTTTGAGATTGTAGCAAATTATAATTGTAGTAAAATAATTAAATTAAAAAATTAAATAAACACTAAAATAAAATTGCAAAAATTATAATTTTTTCCTTATTCGATCTTTATTGTTAAAATTAATATTAATTAGTTAAAGTTCGAGTTTTTTTTATATAAAAATAATAATTTTACATTAACAAAAATAAAAAATTAATAAAATTAATATATTTGTATTAAAAATGACCTCAAGCTTAAACAAATTAATATACATTTAAATAATAAAGTCGAATAAGAAAGAATTTATATTAATAATAATAATTCTTGTAAGATACCGCAATTTTTTACACTGCATCTTCTTTCTTGATTTTTTTCAAACTATGAGTTAACATAAATACGTTGTCCCATGCCTTTAACATAAGCTGAGCAATAAGAAATATTGCTCTTTATTCTGCCGACGTTATTACCAACTTGCTGAGATAATTATCTTTAGTGTAGACCTAGGGTTAAGAAATCAAAAATTGTATGTGTTGTCAACGGTTTTAGATTCTTTTTTAAGTTCTTCATTTTTAAAACATTAACTTAAGAATAATAACATAAGTTCAGTAAGTACCTTTTAGATACTTAACAAAAATGTTAATCTTAATTAAGACCCTTTACCCTGTATTAGTTGTTGATAAGAATAAGGTAAAAGTTTTGCTACTTATTTTCATATTTAATGTACGAAACAAAGAAAAATAAGCGTAAATAATACAAGAAGAGAAAATTATATTTAAAATGTATACAATCCCCAAAAAATTCCCGAATTTTTTTTTTAAATCCCCAAATATGCAATATGTAATATGGAAAAACAAATCAATGTCATTTCGACGCAAATATAATGATTCGGAAAGTTAATTGGTCGACATTGTTCTTAGACTATTGACAAAAAACATGCATTTGCAAGGAAATCGTATCCTTAGTCACTAATAGCTTAGAAAAATTAGAACAAGTATGATATACATACATAGACTTTTTTCATTTTAATATTTAGTAAATATTTTTATATTTTGTTTTAAAACAGTCTTTTTACAAAATTCTGAACGGCATTAATTATGACAAAGTAAATAAAACATTGGTTATACTTACAAAGTAGTAAGTACCATAGTTGTATAACAGGGCAGTGTATGAACACCTTAAATAAAAGTAAGGGTAAAATATGCAACATGTTTTTCATCAACGCATTCACAAGAGAACTTGACAAATTTTCCCACAGTTGTATTTTTTGAACAAACGAACACAAAAATGTAGAACATGTTACTTTAATATAATACATACATTTCTCAAAAACAAAATTTCAAATGTAAATTTTTTATTACATTCATAAAAATCAATGTTACAAAACTAGAATTTTTGTTATTCATTGTAGAACAATTTAGCACTTTTAATTTGAATTCTTCTGGCAAGCCTGCTGAAAATCTTTAATTCATGTGTGAAATCGACACTATTTTTTACCATGAATCAAAAAAACAAGATTGCGCACTCAGCCGCACAAAAAAAATCTACTGCGCATCTACGTCATCATAGACTAAATATGAGTGTTTGCTGTAAAAAATGTAAGTGCCGGTTCACACACGTCAAGTCTTGAGTTTTTAGGAAAGAGGGGAAAAGAAATGGCATTCTCTTTTCCCTTCTCTAATAAAAGCTCAAGACTTGACGAGTCAAACTTGACGTGTGTGAACCGGCACTAAGCCACACTCAAATGCACATACATACATTCTATTTCTTCGTCACACACACAAATAACGGACCTGCGCAATGCGCAATCTTGTTTCTTTGATTCATGATTTTTTACGGATGTAAGTCAAAAGACATAAACGCTAAGCCGTCCAAACCTTCTTTAACCGAGGTCTCCGAAGAATCATGAAATTTTTTAATCTTGAAACTTTATAGCACAGAACAAACCAGGTATGTATGTATGTATGTATGTATGTAGGTCTCTGTTAAAAGTTTAATTCAAAGAAGGAATAAGAGATGGATTGATCACACGATGAAAGAACCATACGGCGATATCACCAAAACTAACATTCAGTGGAACCCCCAAGAAAGTTGCAGGCAAAGCAGACTAACCCGCACATGGCGACGACAAGTTGAGACTACACTACCATCGGATAGATCCAAAGTGGAAGGAATTTGTAATGGTCCTATGATCCGATGTTCATATACATATGTGATTATAACTGTGAATGAAAGCTTTCATAGAGATGCTTTTGTTGCAAACTTGTTACAAAAAAGTTGTATTTTAATTTAACACACATTTGTTAGAAAGGTTTCTTTGTTTATAGTTTAAATTTAACTATACATTTTTACATATCTTTTTTACAAATGTTGTTTTTTTTATTATTATTTAAGAATTATGTCTTAGTTTTTATATATTTTAGTTAGTATAATAAATATTTTTTGTTTTTTTGGTTTTATTTCGACTTTTTGTAATATAAAATGTTTAAATGTTAATTCCCGATTTGTTAAAGATTTTATTTAATATATATATTTATATATAACCTCTTGTTTAAATATTAAATATATATATGTACATTAAAGTTAGTTAAATACTGTAAGTTATATTTGTTTTGGTTTTTTAATATTAAAGGATATACGACGGCGGGGATTATATGATTTTGTTGAAAATTGTTTATTTATTAAATACATTTTTTTATTTATTATTTTCCTTATTATCTTTAAATTTAGAGTTACTACTTTACGCCCAATTACGCCTCTAAGTAATTTTGTTTTGGTTTTTAGAATGATTTTTTCTTCTATAGATATTTCAAAATTTAATTTTGGTAGGACTAGAGAACTGTAGCTCTTAACTATAGAATATTGATGGAATAGAAGTAGTAGTAAAAAAATTTAATTGTTGAGTAGTATTAAATAGTTTTGGGTTTTGGGTTTTCCAAAGAAATAATTGGCAGATTTTTGTTTTTTTCTTCTTTCTACTGTTTATTGTGAATGTCTGTTAGTTGGTTTGTAAGTTTTATGTACGAATATTTGTGTATTTTATTGTATTTACTTTAAGTTAAACTGCCTGTGTTTATAGATATGTGAATTTGCTGTTGTGGCTTTAAATTATATTGTTGTTTTTATCTTTAGGTTGGTTTTTTTTAACTTTTTCTCTCGATTTTAGTTAGTAAAGCGAGCCTATTTTATTTATATAATATTAATAAATATTGTTTTTAGGTTAGTTTTTTTTAACGGTATTTAGTTCAATTTAAATTAAATATAGTTATTTTTTAGATTAATTTATTTTAATTACGAGTACTTTTTACAAATATTGTCCGACAGAATCGCTATACATACAAAAACTGGTCAACAATAAAGTTAGAATAGAAATCTATTGCAACAATCGATTTAGAAAAGTTTCATCCCTCATTTTGCCAAAGGAAATCAATAGTTTTGTGGATTTCGGAAATAATGACTCCGATCATCAATTACGTTTTTTACTCCATCCGTACACCTTTTCGTAACGTCTTATTGGTTTCTTGCGGTGTATACCTAATTTGTTATTCATTTTAAAATTAATTTATTTATATAGGTATTTAATTTGTGGCATGTTTATATTTACAAAATATTTTTAAATTTTTATACAGATCAACATTGTTTTTGATACATTAATTTTTTTTTTGTTTTAACGAAAGAAAAAAAAATTTTTTAGTTTATGAATTAAAATATTAAATGTTTATTATGTTTTTACATTTAAATTCTGTACAATTGGTCGAGTATATTTGCTACTTAATATATTTAGGTATATATATTTTTAAAATAAGGGAAATTTCTTATGTCCCTACACGTTGCGACTTGTTGTAGGTACAATTAGATTAAGTTGTACACAGGGTTCTCAGGGATTTTTCTGTAATTGGGAATGAAAATCCCCTGGGGATTTTTTTTTTGGAGAAAAACAATTTTTTTGCTGGGATTTTTTGGGAATAATATATTATTATATGTATATGCCATTTTTTTGTTTCGAAGTTCTTTGTCATACCAATACGCTAATGGTTCGAAATAGTGCTGGGATACTATCGATTGTATGTTTGCACTTTATTAGTAAAATCTTAAAACAAAATTAAACAGCTGAAAAGCACATTTCTATAGGAAACGAAGTATCAAAGACTGTAGGATATTTTATTGAAACTTTAGATGATGTTCTAAATTGATTTGGATTCTCCACCCCAAAAGGTAATCGATATAGACGACTTTTTCTCTAATGGTCGTTCATTGTATTGCCTTCGCATTTTTATTTTTTTTACAACATAAAAAAAACATTTGACTTTTTAGTCCCTATGTAAACATATACAAATTTTGACAAAATAGCCTCTTATAAACACTACAAAAAAGCACAGCTGAGCTATCAATACTACCAACTATTCTTCTTGTTTGTATTCATTTACCCCGGGTCTCCACGTAGCAATTTTTATTGCTCCATTAAATTTGCGATGTGTGGACCGCCAAGATTTTTCTGATTGCTTCAGCAACAATTCTAAAGTTGCATGCCGACGATATGTTTTTAACATCTTTACTTGTCAACTTTTCACATGAAGGTTTATAATAGTCGGTCACATCACGTTGTCTCCGTCGTTTTGCACAGTTATTGCAGAAACCAAAGTAGTTCTCGGTTTCCTAATGGTTTTCGGTTTCAAAATAGATTAGCTACCTTAACATTTGTTTCTTTTAATTCAAAAATACCAATTAAGGATATTGTAATGAAACGTTTTTTATATATATTGATGCATAAGAAGTTTGTTGGGTGTTTGTTAAGTTACTCCTTTGATATACCTGTAAATTTAGGTAGTGTTTAAAACTTAAAGTACAAACAAAATTGGTTTTAATAATAAAGGGCTTTTTAACAAGAACTATGCTTTTTAATTGCGGCAACACCAACAACATGATATTTTTGGCATTCAGTTTTTTGACGTATTCGTAGTAGATGCATTAGCAATTGTTTCAATGAATTCAATTTCGCACGAAAATCGCCTTAAAATAATTAAAATCCACTACGAAGATGGTGGTTCTGTTAAAGTTACATTACACACAACCAATGAAACGATCAATTTATTGCAAACCACATTTCCCGATCGCATAATTTTACGAACACTTAAGTGGCCAGCCAGATTGTGTGATTTAACACCGCTGTATTATTTCTTGTGGGGCTATGTTAAGGATAGAGTCTATTCGGAGTCAATCGAATCCATTGCAGCCTTACAACTCAAAATCCATGATGTGATGAACGAAAAAGGCTTTGAAGAAAGAAATACATGTGTCTCGCGGTGGACACTTGCCACGAATCACTTTTCATTTATAATTGCCGAGCTTTTCTCTTCGTAATACAATAAAAATTTTAATCATTTTGATATAAATTTTTTTGTGTTACTTTGTCTTAGAAAATAAAGTTCTTGTTGAATGACTCGATGTTACAAACATATACATATGTATTTAATTAAATAAATAAAAAATATAAAAGGCATACATTTTTTCCTTTGACATATTATTATTTTATTTTTTAGGATCTGTGAGGATTTTTGGGGATGAAAATTCGTAAATTGGTAATACGGTATAAAATAAAACTGGGAACCCTTGTTGTACATCCTAATCGCACAACTAGTTCAAAATTACTTCAACTCAAAAAAACTTAATTTTTAAATAATTCTTAGTTTTGTCATTTTTGATGTTGAATTTTTTGCACAAGTTACCGAATTATTTAAAGTAAAGTCACTTAAGCTGAACTCTTTTCAAGTTTTGACACCTTTTCCAAATTCTAATTAATATAAACTCCAACAAAGATTGTCACAATTCGAATTAAGGCTATTTAGCACTTATCAATAGGGATAAACTAAGTCACATTTATGAATTGAACCTTTATACCAATTGAAATAGAAAGAAAGACATAACTGTTATCAACAACAGTCAACAACAACAAAATACACTGATATTTTTTTTATAGGTAAACAAGTGTATTGTGCATAGTTTAAGCATATAAAAAGAAAAATCAACATTTTGAGTTGAGTCACTTTTGAACTAGGTGTGCGTAATGTCACGTTAGAGGTGCAGTTGACGAACGATTGGTCATCAGTTAAAAAATAAATTAAAAAAATTATATTTTCATTCAACTGTCTGACGATTAGCTTTGAAATTTGTAGGTGTGATGCTATAAACACATTCGAGACAGCAAGCTACCGACTTCAATAGGCCAAAAATAGAATACATGTGTGTATATGGAAATGATTATTTTCACGACGACACGGCTACATGGCTGCAGGTTGTTGTCTGTGCTTATTTTGTCGTTGTAGTCAAATTAAACTACCCTACAAGAAATAAATGAGCGAGTAGTCACATTTTTCATTTTGGTGTTAAGAAAATGAAAAATGTGACTATTCGCTCATTCATTTCTTGTAGGGTAATTTCTATTTTTGCCCACTAAAAAACCAAAAAAGTGTTGCTAATAAAAAAAAAAATTTTAAGAAAAAGTGCTTAAAAATATTTTATTTTGTTTAACAGAAAAGAGTACGCTTTTTAGTTTCCTTGAAATAAGTTCTATAGGATGATTTTTTCGCGCTAACGCTTTCCTAGGTTAGGAGTTATAGGACGTTCAAGTTGAAAAATACTTTATCTATATCTCTTTAGCTTTAAAATGAATCTATAAAATATGGGAATCATTGGAAAATGATTCAAAGTGTTTTCCACATGGCGTTTAATGCATACCGATTAACCAATTTATAGCCAATTTGTTATCTATATTCGTACTCTGTGGCTGACATTTTTTCAAAAAATAAGCTTTATCTTAAAATTATGTCGATATAACAATTATCATTTAACCCTTAGATATTTGCTAAATAAAGTTTTTCTGTATTGCGGGTTTCCGGCCTTGCGGAACACTTATTAATTATGTACATATTACAATAATTAATTTTTCTCAAACTTATAAATAAATTGAGTAATTTTCCAAGATATAATTTTTTAAACCTTAATAAATTGAAAATTTTACATGATGGAGTTACTATTAATATGATATATTAAAGCTTGAAGTGTTCTTCCCCAAAAATATTATGTTTGATTAAATATATTGACAAAATTTTAAATTTTGTTGAAAAGTCTATCAAGAAATAATAATATTTGTAATTGGCTCTTAACGGGCTAACAAATCAGAATTTTTAATCCATCATGTGAAAGATATTTCGAAGTAGTTTCTTATAATACTAATACTTTTTAGATCCAGTTTTTAAAGTTATTGATAAGGGGAAGGGGAACGTTCGTATATGCAGTTGTTAGGTATCCCTTGCGCAGAAGTAAGGTTTAATGTTCGTAAAAGCATCACTTGTAAGAAACTTGCCATCACTCTCATATGTCAAAAGTTTTTTATGCAGTCATGCCGCAGCTTTTATTTTTCTTTTGTGATGCTTTTTCTTCTAATTTAGAAGAACACTGTCACTTTTTGTGTCAATATTTTCAATAGAATTTGTCATCGTTATTGTTGATAACATTTTTATTATTATTTTTGGTTGCCTATTCAAAATTTGAAATTTAGCTCGTGTTCAAAAATTCAAACTTTGCACAGCTGTTGTGCAGTAAAAAAGTATCAGCATTACAACTGCAACTGGTAACCTCGCGTCAGCAAACAATATTTTGCATCACTGCAGCAGTGAAGCATAACTTTTATATAATTACGTACGTTACGACGTGCGATGACGGAAAAAAAATTTTATTTTAAAAGCAGTATATATTTTTTAATTTAATCTGCTGTTAGTTAAAAAAATTTTAATAAATTCTTTTTTTCAAGTCTTTTGATCTACCTGATTTTCCAACAGTTTGTTATCAAAAATCTAATTATCATGTACCAAAAATATCTTTATTACTTTTTTGTCAAGAGACATTCAAAGGCACATTTTCACCTCAGTGGATTCGTCAATAAGCAGAATTGCCGCATTTGGCCGAATGATAAGCCAAGAGTTATTGTCGAAAAACCAATGCACCCACAAAGAGCGACTGTTTGGTGCGGTTTACGGGCTGGCGGCATCATCGGCCCGTATTTTTTCCAAAATGAGGCCGGTCAAGCAGTTACTGTGAATAGTGTTCGCTATCGTGAGATGATAAAAACATTTTTATGGCCCGAATTGGAAGATATGGATGTGGACGATATGTGGTTTCAACATTACGGTGCCACTTGCCACAAAGCTAGCAAACCAAGGGCTCTTTTGCGTGACAAATTCAATGGCCGTGTTATTTCACGTGCTGGCAAGGTCAATTGGTCGCCAAGATCATGTGACTTGACATTGTTGTACTTCGTTTTTTGGGGTTATTTGAAAGAAAAGGTGTACGTCGATAAGCCAGCAACAATTCAAGAGCTAAAGGATGAGATAATTCGGCACATTAACGGCATATAACCTCAATTATGCCTCAGCGTCATCGAAAATTTGGACGACCCATACATATGTAATTGAACCATACCAGTATTATTAAAATAAAAACTATTGACAATAATTCCTAAATAATTTGTGTTTTATTCAAAATCAACATCGGCCCTAAAAATGTAACCACCCTTTGTGTATTGTTTTGGTGAAGACCTTTCAGAATATAAGGAACCAATGAGTTCTCATGATGTCAAACGTGGTCGCCATCCTAAAGGAAAATATTGCATTTTATGTGGTAATTTTGTATGAGAGGTAGGCGTAGTTGTTGGCAGATTTTGCTAATTTTTTCACCACTGGTTAATATTATCATAAAATTGCAATGAGTAAAAAAACTGTGACTCTACAATGATTATTAACTTTTGTGTTATATTGGATGTAGGCGTGGCTGTGCTCGGTTCTTTTTCGTATTTGCAGTATTTTTTTTATTACAACTAAATATTAGTCTATACCAAAATTCAAGGCTCTACGATGTTTCCTTATATTTTATGCCACCAATCGTATAAAGCTGAACCACTGTGCGTCGTTATAAGAAAATTCCCTACATTTTTTTCATTTCCGAATTATTAAAAGATGAAATTGCGCGTAAGTTGAGGCCATTGTGTAATCTGAAAAATCGTTTTAAATAAATATCTTTTATGCCTTTTCGAAATTTAACTGACAACAATTTTTTTGCGTTCCCAGAAATGGAACAAGAAATCCCAAGGGGAAGACATCAGAAAAGTATCGGCTTTGTCTTTTTTTTGGCCTACAAATCGCTTTAAAAGATAAAAAAAAGTATTTAAATGCGTCGTTTTAAGAAAGTTCCCTTATTTTTTTCATTTTCGAATTGCTTAAAATGAAGTTTTTATTCGATTTTTCCAAATTAACAATTTTTTAGTTTGAACATGTATTTTTTTTTTTTTTTGATATCTAATGAAAATTAAGCAACATTGTTTGTTATGTATGAAAGTAATTTTTTTTTGTTGTTGATTATTATTATTGTTATTATTAATTAGTTAATTAATTATTGTTAATTATAATTTATTTATTAATTAATTAACGTATATGGTTTTATGTACTTTATTTATTTGTGGTTTTTGTGTTGTTTTTAAAGTTAGCTTAATAAGGCATATAAAATTTGTATTAGTATTTAAGTGATTGTGTTGGTGTTTCAGTGTGTGTGATCGTATGGATGTGTATGTGTGTGTAAGTGTTGTTGTAAATGCATGTGTGTCTCTGAGTGTTTTGCTATTTACTTTCTAATATATTTTATTTTAGTTAGTAGTTTGTAGTGCTCAAAAAGATTTTTCCTTTTTTTTGTAATTTCATTTTGGTTAATTTATTTTGTAATTTTCTTTCTTTGATTGAACATAAATTTCTATATGTATGTTGCATATGTATAATATGTATGTAAGTATATGTATAAGGCCTTAGTGTATTTTTTGTTACATATTTTATTATAATTATTATTTTAATAGTTTTATACTTCTTTCTACTTATCATTCAAATCGTACTTCAAAATTGGTAGAGTGAGTCAACGTCATAATTTTTCATGTCAAAGCATTTTAATTCTAAGTTTATTTCTATTACTCATATGTATGTGTGTGATCGTCATTTAAAGGATGTAGTATGGTGGTATGAACTTTTGTTTGTAATAAGATAAATTGTAGTAATTTATTTTATACGAATTTGTAGTTATGTGAGTTTCTGTAAATATGTTCCCTTCTATTATCCATCACTCTTCTACAAAGACACAGGCTAAATATATCAGCATATTTTCATTTTCGTTCTTTATTAATTGTCGTTTTTTTTGGCTTAATGGACTGGCTGACTCTTGTCACTGGCTAGGGGAATCACAAAGGGACCGTTATAAGGACACACGTGAGCCGTCCTCATATCGGCTGACTATTTAACCTAACCTACAGTAACATAGCCTTAATGGATGGAGCATTTGGTTCGAAAAATTTCAACTGGCGAATTCTTCAGACATAAACTTAGATTGTAACTATTAAATCAAATCAAAATCCAATTGTTTATAGAAAAAGGAAGTTGTTTTTAATTGCACTGTAAAAACACATTTTTTTTTGTAAAATAACAAGGTTTCTTCGGGTGATTCTGGTAGGGCGAGGGTAAATATATGAAATTACAGAATGGTAAAGTTTTTTTAATACGCCTTCTGTTGCATTGAACGTAGCACATTTTTTTATAACCCAAGAAATTGTTAAACTGTAAAAAAGTATAAAATTAAACCTTTAAAACATTTTCTATTTTGGTAATTTCTCGCATTATTTTGGAATTTTGCACTTTGGTGTACTCAGACGATTACAGTTAAGTTTTGTGACAAACATTTTGACATTTCAAGTCCTTACCGCAAAAATAGCTTAAGCGACAACATTTCCAATTTTGGTTTTTTTTAATAAATAAATTTATTGGCAACACTTGTATCATCTCCTGAAATTAAATGGGCACGTAAGTTACTGTTAAGCTAAATTTTTATGAAAGAAAAAAAAACCTGCTCCTGATAAATTGTGTTTTTGTCGCTTAAGCTTTTTTGCGATATTATATCCCTAATACAGGGCATTTTTCTTAAATAAGAACAAAAAGGCCCATTCATTGATAAGTTAGAGGTTTAAAATGTTCCACACAAATGCGCCTCGCAGAATTTTACATTAATATTCTAAAGACAGCATATACAGCTACTACTACTGTAAATGGGACACACCATAAAATTCATTAGTTTACATCTTTATGTTAATTATTTTGTGCAGGTATGAATGAAGTTTGGATAATATAATTCATATAAAATGAAGTAAATATGTACATTAAATGAAAATTCTTAAATTAGACCAAGGCGTTTATGTTGAGTTACAAACAAACAAGACGTTTTCTATCGTCCTCTAAGCGCAAACTTGTACTTGTACCATACCCCTCGGTGAGTCATGCCTCCGTCTGACTATTGGTGAGGTCTACGTTAGTATGAATCTTGCGAGAAACGCTTCTTGTCTTCAGGATAATTGTATTTGCGGAATCATTGACTTTCTGATAAATGGTTGGTCTTCAGTGAGTTGTTCACCGTCCGATGGGGATATGTGTCTTTTCAAGGCATACACTCACAAAAGGGTTCAACCAAGCAGCCTTTTTGACGAGGAGATACTATCGGGATGCAGGTGGTGGCTGTGGTTTAATCTCAAAGTCGCGGATAGGTTTACATTCTCATAGAACGCAGATTTTTCACCTTTATGGGAAAGTTCCTGTTGTAAATGGTCCTAGGCGCTGGTGATATTTATCTGAAGCTGCTGGGATTAATGCATAGCAGATGAGGTTAGATAACTCCGTCGTATATTTTTTGGTGAACTATACACCCGCAAGTCGCAAGACAGATATTCAAATACATAGATATCACTGTTGTATTGGCGTACTTTAAGGAATTTTTCTAAAGTACTTATCCCGTGACCAGTGAACACAGTATTACAATAAAAAGGAAAGAATTGTGATAGGTGACAACTTAACTCGTGATAATATGTTTAAAATGTAGTAACTCCAGAGGAAAGGTAATTGACAAAAAGCTAGACATGTGACTTGATTACGTGCTGATTCCATCTGGCTGTATTACTTTATATGAAGGGGATCAATCAAATTGACATGCTTCACTCGGGACAACATCTCCTAAAGAGGTGCAAATTAGCCCCATCACAGGACATCGCCATGTTAAAGTGACAAGTCTCCTTCATATAAAGTGTTGGAACTACGTGAAAATTTTGGTGTTAGATTTAAATGCTAAGCAACTGAAAAGGAATTGTTAAGCCTCGACATATTTACACAGCCATTGCGAATAGCGGCTTACACCTGATAAGCCTCCTTCACAAGTTATTGCACGATAGTCAGCTCTATAAAGTTATTAATATCAAATTTGTTTGTGTTCTTCAGCACATTGCGAAAAGCTATGCTAAAAAAAGATTGCGTAATACCGGATATCTACGCAACGACAAAACATTTACTAATGCGGGCGAAACGTAAAACGCGCTAAGACAGACCTACAGAAATGGCCTGGATGGCTTAAGAAATAATGAAAATGACGAACGAGATGCTTCAGCTTCGTTCAATGGATTTTTGCATCTTTGAAAAAAGTAGAATCAGTCTAAAATTGCTTCGAATGCATTAAGTGGGATTTCTTTTTCGTTTTTTTAACATGAAAATTTTATTTAAAACAGAGTTTAAAATTGCTCATGAGTGCAATGTGGATCATGTGCAAAAAAAATTTTTTTTTTATCAATACACATGCTCTTAAACATTAAGGCATTTGATTGTATTGGTAAACTTGCTATGGGTAGAATAACAAGAGCTCATGCTATTATAACATGAAGTCAAACATAAGCAAGCGTTCAGTATACCATCCCAACAAAGACGTGGTCAAACCTTTGAAATTAAATGACCTTATAATTTGACATCACACACAATTCTCAAACCTTTCAATTCAAATTGATAATGATTTAAATATAAACATTGGTCATACAATGTTTTTAAATTTGATATCAAATGTTTTTCTCAAAAAAAAAAAAAAAAAAAAAATTGGCAGCACTAAAACAAAAAATAAATACAACTGCCCGTCTATACCAGAGGTAAATATTGCGACATATATTGCAGTAAATGTCAAAATTATGTTATCTTTAACAGCAATTTTTTGTACATCTAACGATATTGCCGGCAATTTATGCTGCAATAATTGTTAGTTCATTTTCGTTGACAATTATTGCTAACATAAAACATCAAAATTGGATGTCTATTGAAAAATAAGCAATAAGAAAAAATAGAAGCAAATTGTTTGGGAAAGAAATTAAGCATGTGAAATGGTAGCAAATTTAAATTATAATGGAACTAAAAAAATTAATTAATTAAAAATTATTACTAAAATAATTTTTTTAAATAAACAATAAAGTTAAATTGCAACAATTATTTTTGTTAATATGTATAAATAATATAAAAAATGGCGTTTGAAGCTAAAGTAGCTCATACACTTGCAATAAAATTGTTAAATTTTACGTAATATAGAATTATATCGCCAATGTGTATGTGGCATTCGAAGGTGGCACAATATATTGGCAGCACTCAAAAGACTTTTGATTTTTATTGCGCCCTATGCTCCAGTGGGAGCTAGAGGAATATATAAATATCGAATTTAAATATAAAAAAATATTTTTCATTTATGTTTCACATTGAAATGAAATCCACAATTGAAAAACACTTGAGAGCAACGCTTGAAAGCAAGTTGAAAATAAATGCATTTCTCAATTTGAAAAAAGGCCCCCCTTTGAGAATTCAAATCATTATCAAACGTTTATCGTTTGAAAAAAGGTTTGATTTATATTAATTTTCAATTTGAAATTAAGCCTCCGTGTTTGTTGCGAGTATGTACTTATATCAAATAAATTACTTCACAAGCAGGGTTTAAAAAGCTGCATTCGAAACAAAACACTGTCGAACAAAAAACGAAAATTTGTCTACAACTTGTCGCTTTTTGATTTGGTTTGACAGCGACTGTTTACATTTAGTGAATTAGAACTAAAATCAAAACTTTTTTTTGGTCTATGTCAAATGAAGAAGTGAAAGAAATGGCAATTTTTCTACTCTGACCGCAGTTTTTTAAACGCTGCTCACAAGTATTTAAAACATCGTTTGGAATTTTTGTCACATCAAGAGTTAAATTTGGCACGCTGATAATAACATTAATACATTTTATGAGCGTTGGCGCGTTGCTCATTTCATGAGCCACTCACGAAATGGGCACTAAAAAATGCTCGTCCACATGAGTACGTAATAGACAAATATAAAAGATCGCGCATGCGCTGGTTTTTATGTGAGTGTCTTTTTAGCTCATGCGGATTTGTGCGTAACGAGAGTACAATATCTCCGTAATCACTGAGCCGTTCTTTATGAAACTTATACAGCTTATTTTGTTTTAAATATTGGGTAGTTGGGATAGCTGCCATACAAAGACAATATACATATATTTCAGTATATCTGGGGAAAGGCTTGGGCTAAAGCTTACAAATTTTATACAATAATATCTGTTTCCAATATGAAACAAGGGATCTGGATGGGATTGAAGAACTGGTCATGGCACAAAACACATTTCTTTATATCTGGTGAACGGTAGGCGAACAATTGTCCAAATTTGATGCACATAGCTGGGTTATAAAAATACAACCCCTTTAAGCAGGATTGGAAGGGTGGGCGTGGCACATATAGCGTGGTTATCACTACGCGTGATGCAAAATATAATTCTGTATACTTGCAGAATGACAATTGCTGAAGTTTCTAAAATTGTGGGCGTGGCACAAAATTTAATTATCTATATCCGGAGAATGGCAATAGCTACAGTTTCCAAATTTGGTACAAATAGCTTTGTTATCATTTCTCAATATTAGACAAAAAGTGGGTGGTATTAAAATGGTTGTTTCGTAAAAACTATGTATGTGAAAATGAGAAGCTTTGACATAAAAAAACGCGTGCTGATCTCATTTTTGTAGCTCAGTAAGTTATACGCTTCTAAATTCATACGGTGGAACTGTATTCCTACGGTAAGGTTGAAGCGGTCAAATTACGATAACCGCTATCAATCGAAATTTCCATTTAAATTATATTACAATTTCGATCGATATCGAATTTTCGAAACCAAATAACTTTCTAAAATTTTCGCATTGAAACATAATCGAACCGTGTAACTCCATCGTATTAAATTGTCCAGAATTGATATGGATTTTCTATAAATTTTTCCTTTATATTTTGATATAATTAAAACTGCTTGAATTTTGCTTTATTTTTTTTTTAGTCACTACATGAAATGTAATCTTTAAGGCTGAGTTAGCCGAACGTTGCTGTACCCGTATCATACTATTAACACGTTTGTACGCTAAAAGAACATTTAAAAAAGTGACAATGTTTTTCATATACATACATATGTACATAAACACAAAAGTCATAGGATTATATACCCAGTCAGTATGTGGAAGATTGTTTAGCAAAAATCACCAAACTGAGTCTTTGAAGACTACATTAGATGATCAAAAACTGATACATCAGCTGTGCGCTTAAAACAAGACTAGAGCCTCCCAGAAATGCTTATCAAGTAAGTTGCTCAGAAACAACAAAGTACCAGAAAATAAGCGAATATACCCGCATTCCATTTTACATACATACAAGCAGCCCATCACTGTTTTACAAATGTCACGTAAAGCGCCGATACATTTCGTTCTTTTAACACAGCTTTAAGGCATGAACTTCTGCTTAACAAAAAACCTTCCAAAGGCATTTAGAAAACAAAATCAAAGAGCCTAAGAAAATAATAGTTTTATAAAACTTAACAAAAATTTCAAGGCCCAACAATAATGTGCTTTAGTTAGCTTAAGCAAATGTACGAAAACATGTAAATCATATGAGGCAAACCATATTGAACTTAAGGAAACCTTTTGTTAAATTTTATGAAACTGTCATTTGCTTAACCAAAGTGCGAAACTGATCGCACATTTCGTACGGAATCAAATGTTTGTTGATTTTATTTTGGCATTTTTAAATACATTTGAGAGAATTTTTGTTAATTTTTGACAGTAGGTTAAGCAGGGCTATTATGGTTGGGCCTTTAAGTCAAATATGATTTGACACTCATGACTAACATGCATTCGCACAGTTAATTAACCCTCTAACGGCTTTGGCTGCCTTAGCATACCGCCTTGTCTAGCCATCGCTATGCTTAAACAGCAAAAAATTTCTTGTGAACACAAGAATTTGGGTAGTGAAGATTGCTTATGTAGATGTTTTGTTCTTGTTAATGGAGCGTTGTTAAAACAATTGTTTACACAACGATGTCTAACATCACTGCATTAGCCCAGGTCTACACTAAATATAAATATTTCAGCAAGTTAGCAATTGCTTCGGCAGAATAACAGAGCAATATTTCGTATTGCTCAGCTTATGTTTAATGCATGGGAAAACGTATTTATGTCAACTCATAATTTGAAAAAAAATCAATGAAGGGGGTGCAGTGTAAAAAATGTCGCTATTTTGCAAAAATTATTTTTATTAATGAAATTTCTTTCTTATTCGACTTTATTATTTAAATGTACATATATTAATTTAAGCTTGAGGACTTTTTTTATACAGAAATATTAATGTTATTATTTTTTTATTTTTGTTAAAGTAAAATTATTATTTTTATATGTACAAAAACTCAAACTTAAAAAAATAACATAAATTTAAATAATAAAGATCGAATAAGAAAAAAAATTATATTAATAAAGGTAATTTTTGTAATTTTATTTTAGTGTTTATTAAATTCTTTTACTACAAATATAATTTGCTACCATTTTACAAATTTAATTTCTTTCTCGCATAATTTGCTTCAATTTTTTTTCTATTCTGCTTCTTTTTTTTTCAATTGACAACCAAATTTTACATTTTATGTTAGCAATAATTGTTAACGAAAATGGACTAAAAATTATTGCAACATACATTGCCGACAATAAATATGTTCAAAAAATTGCTGTCCACATTAAAGATAACATAATTTTGACATTGAGTGCCGGTTCACAAACATCAAGTTTGAGTCGTCAAGTCTTGAGCTTTTAGTGCCGGTTCACACACGTCAAGTTTGTCTCGTCAAGTCTTGAGTTTTTAGGAGAGAGGGGAAAAGAAATGGCCTTCTCTTTTCCCCTGTCTACTAAAAACTCAAGACTTGACAAGTTAAACTTGACTTGTGTGAACCGGCCCTTACTGCAATGTATGTCGCAATAATTTTCTCTTGAATAGATGGGCAGTAGAGGTCTGCAAGAATAAATAAAAAGCAATTTCAACACATTCATTTGTTTTTTAATTACAATGTGTCGATCACCCAATGATAACGAAACAAATGAAAAAATAACCAGAGACAAAACAACAAAAACTCATTCTATTCAGTCAATTCAAGTCAAATGAGTAAATTATTCAAATATAATTTGAATGTAAAATATGTGTACCTACACATTATGTATGTATGTGTGAGCTTAACTCTTATAAATAAAAGAAGCCACAAGCTTACACACATATTATGGCAAGGTATTCAAATAAATGTATGCACATTCAATAATTCAAAAATTATTTGAATATTTTTTGTAAACTTGCTCTCTCTAACGGGTCATTCCAATGTTTTGTTATTTATGAATTACTCTCATATTCATTTACGGTAAACAGGTTTTTTATTCAATTCATTCATTCTTTATTTTTGTATATGGTTTACTCTCTTCTTATCTTTTTGAATGTTTTATAATTGAATAAATGTTGTGCACCTTGAGTAGAGGCAAACAAGTGAGTTATTCAAAGCAGACCTCTAATGGGCAGTTATTGCCAAATAAAAAACGCCATCTTAATTGTTATTGTTGCTTTTTATATGGGGTTTCTTGCCATACGTTTTCCCCATATCGAAGAGCATAAGCAATTGTGCGTCGATAATTCTGCCAACGTTTTGTTTTTGAGCAAACATAACAATGGAAGGTCTGGTCGGCGTGTAAGGCAGCTATTATTAACTTTTGAACTCTGATAAGCGAAATTTTAATACGATAGAATTTTTTTTGCTTAATTTAATATTTAAACAATAATAAGCCTTGCTTGATTTAAGTTAAATCAAAGCCGGCTCTATACTGGGCATAGGCTGTATATAAATATTTTCCATCTCTCTCTCTCTTATCAAAGCTGTTTCACTTAGTTCACCAATGTTGCTTTAAATAGGTTCTTTATTTTAAAACATCACCTTTTTCCAAAAGTATTGTTTTTAACCAAATTTTTGCTAGCAATTAATAAAGGGTGGTCCCCAAAATGTACGATGTTAATTGTTAGTCAAACTTTAACGTCAAGCTTTTCGCCCAACTTAATTTGAGCAGCGCGTTAAGGTTGTTGAAGCCTTTTACAAAAATGGGCGTTTAAAACAAAGTGCATTTTGTGCACTTCGTGATTTTTTTGATCAGCATAATCGACCAAATATATCCACAATCGGGAGAATTGTGGGATGGCGGCGTTGTCAGTCCGTACTTCTTGGCAAATGAGGTCGGCCAAGCAGTTACCGTGAATGGTGTTCGCTATCGCGTGATGATAACGGACTTCTTGTAGCCAGAAATTGCATAAAAAATATCTGTTGTAGCTTGATTTTAACCGTCAGTTATGGGGTCGTGTATGGGGAGACGTGGTTAAAAAGGACGGGTTTTGTAAGTGACGAGTAGATGGTAACTTAAAAACATAAAAACTGCACTAGATGTTGGCATTTGTGTAGCACCTTTGTTTTTAATGTTGTACCATAATGCCGCCATGTTTTTTTTATTACAATCAATAAAAAAAGAGTAGTACATATATGAGCAAGGTCGATGTTCGTGTTTAACCCTACAGTTTTACCCGTGAGGTTAAGACTCTGTAAAAAGAACGAAGTGTATGGTAGCTTACCAATGGGATTGATTCCGTCAACGCGACATTTTCATTCGGTAAGTATTTGCATTTTTATCAAATAACAAAACGGATCAGCTGTTTCGTTAGGAGACATGTACGTTCGGCTAACTCTTCCTTTATACAGAAAAAATAAAGAAAAGAAAATTTTTAGATTGTGATTTTTTTATGTTTTATTTCGAATTGCTTGTTATTTTTTTTTTTAATATTATTATAAAGTGAAACTGAAAAAATACGAATAATAATAATCATAATAAAAATTAATACAATTTATTTTTAATTTTTGGTTAATATTTTTTTGGATTATCGGTTTTCTCTTTGTTTTGTTTTTTTTTTAAATTTATTTCTTTGGTTTTTTTTTTTGTTTTCATTTTTCCTTTAACATGGCAGTGATGTCTTAATTTTACATAATGTCTTTTATTTATTCCATTAGTTTTAGTTTTTATTTTGTGGTTTTGTTTAATTCAATTAATAAATTTCCCAAATCAAATTAAATGTAATAAAAGTACTAAATATGTACTACAAGTGGACATGTCTGTTTTTGTTTTATAGGATACTTTTTTTTGTCCAAACATGTCAAATTAATAATGTACACAATTTTTCCTAGTGCATAATAATATTAATTTAATTCAATCATTAGGAATAATATTATTTATTAGGTTTATTATTTAATTTAATTAATAATTATGTATATCGGTATTTATGTTCAATTGAGTGTGTATATTTGCATTCTATTGTATGTTTTTGTTTTTGAACTCATACATTAACATAACACTTCCACACACACACACACACACGCGCGCGTTCAACTTGAAATACAATAAATTTTATTTAATATATGATTAATATATTTATATATGGATGTATGTATGTATGTATATGCAGTATATAATATGTATACCACTTATGTAGAATTGTATGTATGTATGTATGTATCATTATGTAATATTTAAATACAAATAGTTTGTTGTTGTTTAGTTCAAATAAACAATTAATAAAAAATAAAAAAATTACCGTAATTACAGTTTAAAGTTATTTTAAACTTAGAGATGAACTATGCTATGTATGTATGTATGTTTGTTGTACATTGGACTGGTAATCATAAAATTTTATAACTTTAAAAAGAAAAAATTTAGCAAAATGGAACTTAAAATAAAAACGTGAATTATTTTTTCAAAAACTTACTGCGAAACCGTATTTCTATCTGACACAAATCTCATGCTCCTACAAAATGTATAAAGAAAAGTCAAATTGCGCGACGTCAATGCAGTATGCAGTGAAGTTGACTGGTAAAGGACCAAATAAACTACCCCAAGACTTGTCAAATAAACACCACAAACTAATTTTTCATTTTTGTTGAGTCGGAGTTGAGGTTTTTGTATCGGAGGCGAAGTCAAAGTACCCACAAAAACTTGCAACGCCGACTCAAAAAATGGTTGGCATAAAATATTTATAAAAATTTCAAATATTTTAAAAAATTTCAAGTCAGGAAATAAAGAACTCCCCTCCACATGAATACGATCCCCATTTGTGCAACTGCAATTCTCTCCGATATTTGCAAAATATTATCGATGGTTTGTTTTGTGTTTTCAAGGTGTCAAATTTGTGTTCTGGAAAAATCCCGTTATGGTTTTTTTATATTTTGTTTTGGCTTTATTTTTTGCGTCTCTTTAGAAGAACACCTCGCAATAACTTTAGTTTTCTTAAGCAAATTATCAAGTGCAATAGACAGAACTTGTTTTAATGCAAATTGGGTTATTTTAATGAATTTTTTGTTTGAAATAGGTAAAGCAAAAGCCTTAGCAGAAGCTGATAAAATTAAAATACATAAGGAATCTGGATAAATGATCCACAAAATTGCTGAACGAATCAAAAGACGCCAAAATGTGGTATGTATCTAATAAACGTGCTACTCTCAGTGCAGCAGCAAGCTCGTCTGCACAAATTCGGTGGCGTAAGAACAGTGCATCATGTAATTTCGAAGGTTGAACATCTGCAGCAATTAAAACTTAAGAAAAACCACTACTTAACGATGCTCGAAAAAGGATGCACTTGGGTATTTGTCGAACTCACATTTTTCATATGAATTAGAAGACCCTGATGGTTTCAATTAATTTTTTCACGATCTCCGAACTGAGAAGCATCAATTGTGTCGTTTGCATACCAGAGTGGAAGGAGTTATGGTTTAGGGAGCGATATCATATCTTTTAATGCACCTACGAGCTGTTATTTTTTGTCCAGCACCCTTAACGCTAATTGCTATATTAGAGTACTACAAGGTTTCCTCACTTTCAGAACATTTTTGGAAGCTTACAGTGGACATTCTATGATAACAATTCAATAATTTACACTGCCCGGGTGGTTAAGTCATTGCCACGCGATCAAAATGATAATATGCTCGATTGGCCCGCTTACTCGCCGGACGTTAACATTATTGAAAATGTTTGTAGATGTCTAGCTGGTAAAGTGTATGGTTCTGGAAAGCAGTATTCTAATAAAAAGGAACTTATTAAAGGCATTTAAGTGTCTTGGTCGACCATTTCGCTCTATTACATAGAATCATTGTATGATTATATTCCCAATCGAATTTAGAAAACAATCTGCTTTTCAATATACCACATTTTATCAAATGTAAATCAAATTAACAATTTTTTTTGCAAACTAAACATAAGTTGCTTTTTTATACATAGTAGGGTCCTATTCATGTGACGCAAATTTTGAAGGCATTTTTTTCTTTAACAAAATTTTTTATACAAACAAAACCTGTATATATTGAACCAATTTTTATAGTATTCAATAACATTTAATTTATATTTGAATAGAAATAAAAATTAAGTTCGTAAACATTTTTTTTTTGTAGAAACTATAACCTTTTAAACAAATTGTGCTCTCGTGCGTTTCATTTCGCCATTGTATTATGGTTTCGCTTCGTACAACTGTACCGAGTTACAGTTTTTCTGTATTTAGCACTAACCGTATGTAATAATTTTTAATCCAACTTTAAATCCACTGTTAAACTAAATGAAACTAGTATTTGACTTGGTGGAGCACAATATACGTATAGTACAGATTAAAAACTGGTGGAGTACCATTTAAATCTCAGATTAATTACTTGAGGGGCTCAGAATTTTCAGAAGCGGATTCTAGATATTGAAAACTGATGCCCCATTTAAAGCTCAGATTGATAACTTGTGGAGCTCAACATATTCAGAAGCGGATTCTAGATAATGAATAACTGGTGGGGTACCATATAAAGCTCAGAATTATTAGTTTTGGAGATCAGAATATTAAGAAGCGGATTCTAGATGATGGCCAACTAGATGATGGATAAATGTTGGAGTACTATTTAAAGCTCAAATTAATTACCTGCGGACCTTGAAATATTCAGAAGCGGATTCTAGATGATGGATAACTGGTGGAGTACTATTTAAAGTCCATATTAATTACTTATGGAGCTCAGAATATTTAGAAGCGGATTCTAGAGAAAGGAAATCTGGTGGAGTATGATTTAAAGCTCAGATTGATTACTTGTGTAGCTCAGAATATTTAGTATCGGATTCTAGATGACGGTATAAGTTGAAAGATGACTTTTGAGGAGGATCCTATCTTGTGCAATGGCAATACATAAGCCTATAAAAGTGAGCCATCCATTAATTTTAGAATTAAAAGGATAGAAGTATAAAAAGAATCTGCTCTAAATTAAATGCAGTGCATGATTTTTTCCTTTCAAAATTATCCAAAATTTTATGATTGAACGGAAACGGAAACAGGAATGAATGTGTTGGTTGATGTAAATGAATTGCGGACT